>JAAAKM020073195.1:24225-187235 GCA_010016025.2 Alatinidae sp. Z8VKAUB7J3 | reverse complement strand
GGTTTCACTTTTATATTGTTAAAAGTCAAATGGAAAACCCAGTTGTGTGGGTAGGGCTTTATTTGTAATTGCCCAATGGGACACACTAAACCATTTATCATCTTTTGGTTTGTTTCAGTGTGTGAAATAACTTTTTAATGTATAATGAATGCACTTTTAGACTTGTCAATGATCATTTGAAACAATCCATCAAAGAATTTGACTGTGAGACATTTGTTATAAGTAGAATTATCAGTAGAAATCATCATCGGGTAGTTTAGAGTCAGTCTTTCCCCTTCCCAGAACGTTGTTCCTAGTGATTATTAAGGCAACAACAATTTAGTAGAGATTCAGATATATCTTTGCTTTAATGTTTTATTTGTGTAATACTTGCACTCAATTTTAAATATCAAGGATGTTACTTTCTACCTTACCTGTAGGTGTATAAATCAGCATATAACTAGCCTATACCTAATGCATGGTTTCTTGCATCTTTTGCTGACCTTCTCCTCAAGCACCCTGGTAGTTAATGTGCACTACAGTGTATCTATATTTGATATACATTGTTTACTGTTATATAGGAATGGCCTAATACAGGTGATACTGGTCTATCTACAGATCATACTTTCATTAACTAAACAACTAGACTTTTAAAATTGTAATGGCATCTGGTATCCAGGAGATTTGGTACTATTTGTAAATTCTGCAGTGGTATTTTGTACTTTGTGATGTTTGTGAGACTTGGACTTTTCCTTCACCTTTTTTATCATATTCACCCTTTTCATATAAAAGTGTATTAGTTTAGCTTTGATTATCTGTGTGCATTATACGTAGGTTTTTGGTCAAAGACAATTACAACTCCTTAACAAAAGTACACTACAAACCATCATGTGGATCAAATGGAAAGGATCCATTTGCAAAGAACCTTTACTTTGTTAAAAGTGGTTTTGTCAGAGATTTGGTTAAGACTATACCAACATCAAAACAGGTACGTATCAAAACATGAACTACTTTTCAGACCATCACAATATAAACTTAAAGGGTTGTTTCATCTGAAATCTATATATAATAGGGGGCTGCACTAATTTGGGTAGGAAAACAAATTGTAAAAAATGTGTTGAGTGGAAATTATAATTCATTTGGTATAGCACTCAAGTTTCTCAAAGTATCAAATTAAAACATAGATCTATAAGAATAAAGTATTTACATGACATAGTATAGCAAGATGATGCAAAATACGATTGCATTTACAGTAGTAGTTATGTCACCACTCTCCCTTCAAGCATTCAATTTACCAATTTGGATTATGTTTTGAATTCTTTCGCTAGTGAATGATAAAAGCTTTTTGTTTCAATTCTCCTGAGTCTCATTCAAATGCTCAATCCATCTGCCTTTCTGCGCATTATCACAAAGCAATGTTTTTCTTGCCATGCTTCTCGCTGTTACAAAACTGTTAAACCGGGCGGATTTTTTGCATAAATTAAAAGGAGAACTAGAACATTTTCAGTGGCAGCATTCTTAGCTTTCTCGTGTGTTCATTTTGTCAAGTCCTCCAATCTTTTGTGCACATCTTCTTAACTTTTGTTTATCTTTGTAGCTGGCAAATAGACAGAGACTCAAGACGTCATAAACTCTACCATCTTTGACAGGGACGAAGGAACAAAGGAGCAGAGGGGGGCATGCCCCCCAAGATTTGCCAAATCTCAATTTTTTCGGTGACAACTTTTCAGCTTTATCAAAATTGAAATTTTATGCAACAGACATTGTGTCACATTCACAGCAAGATATGCATATCGACACGAAACACCCCTTTCCGTACAATGAGCAAAGGCACCTTAGTAAAATGTGAAAAAATAAATTTGAACCGAGCCTACTTGGTACCCACCCACCCCCAATCCGGCTTACCTTCCCCCGTCGCTGCACGGCAATGACTGAGTCAAAAAGTGTTGGCATATTTACATTTTTATTTACAACTTGTTGATCTTATTTTTCTCGTCGCCATATGTTGCAGCCACGTGTGTGCACTTAGTAAATTTTAATGTTTGTTTTCTTTCTAACATCAATCAGAAGCCTTATTAGATATCCATTTCTTATATATAGCACTTTGTCGTCGGCTAATGGTTTCTTCTGCTGCCCCCTTCGTTTGATTTAAAATTTAAGCAACGCTGTTCAATATCATTACAATCTTCCTGCACATGGAAATCTATTTCATATTTTAGCTTGGTACATAAACCTTGATTCCTCGTTAAATATTATCACTGAGCCGGAGACAATGGACTTTTCTTAACTTTGAATGCATTGAATCAAAAGTGCACTTTTGAAGTAAGTAGAACTTGTTTATTATCAATACACATATTTCAGGCTCTCTCAATTGATTCATTTAGTATGCACATTAAAAGCGAACTTTCATCTATTTTTTTATTGCCTGGATATAGTGTCCAATTTGTTGCGGTATAGCGTCTATACCTACACCAATAGGGCCTTGTCATTACCCCAGTCTGCGATCGCGTAAATTCTGATATCTTTTAACGCTGATCGCCATTTCCTAATAAAGGCTATCGTCGTTTTCTGGAAAGGGAGTATAGGTTTTAGAACGGCTTTTATTGAAGGGAGTTGTTTATTTTGTAGTTATAGTGTTAATATTTTCAAAGGCATTGTAAACAAGAAAGGCACAGGCATACATTATCTATTTCCTCATCTACCTCTGACAAGAAGATGAAACAAGAAGGTGGCACGCATTAAGTTGGGGCGTATATGGGATGGAAGCATTTATTCTACTTAGCCACTTGCAGTATTTATTATATGGTAGCGTTAAATAAAGGGTGGCCTTTAAGAGAAATAACGGTATATAGTGCAATTCAGTGTTAGTTTCATGGCCTCGAGATTTTCTGAATTTGATTTGTTCAAAGAAGGTGTTGGCATTATTGATACCAATTATAATACAAAGCAATGCAAAACGCGTACTAGCATCCGTTTTTTAAATTCTATTTTGATTTTTATTCTTTAAAACCCTCATCGTGTGTATTAATTTGCCATTTACAAAAAGCCCAAATTAAAATATATGAAATATAGACTGCTTTGAAAAATACAACGAAAAATATCAGAGTAAAAAAGATACATCTAAGGATAAATACAACAAAAACAAAAAAATCCCTATAGATAAAGTTTGCATGCATAGCATTGAAAAGGTTCAAAAGACCCCGTTTCCATAATGATAACTTGGACATTTAACTCCTTAAACATAACATTAATATTCTGTATTGGATAATACCATATAACTCATTTTGACCCTCTTTGCTATTTTATCAGTAGATGTACGAACTTGTTTTCCCGAGCATACAAGGAACAGTTCGTTGGAAAGCGACCAAAAGGGAGACCTCCGAAGCGCTGGTCAGACCAAATCAGAAGGGATACGATGAAGATGCTATGATAGGTAGGTGATGAGCCTATTGCTTTCAAATTTATGGCTCATACAGTTAAAAAAAAGACACAGAAACACACACATTCATGCACTTGATTGATGTCGGTTTCTTTTGTCGTTTATAAATGTGGCATTGATTTCATATTTCCAACTTTTGTCATGAACTAAGTGTTCACAAAGGTATGTCATAAATAATAACGGAATAAGTCGATAACGGATCGGGGCGATATCAGCATTTTGGTCAAACGAGACAAATTTTTCATGACTACTGCTAACGGGGAACTTTGCGTAGACTCTTATACTGAAAGGTCGAAAGTTTCCTTCTTGGATGTTATGAAATTCCCATAGCGGAAAAACTCTCTTAATGCGATTGCTGACAACTTTGAAGATCTGTTGACAGTCGAACCTGAAGCTCGTGTTATACCGATGTCTGAGCTCAGAATTCAAAAGGTCGCAAGAATTTCGAAGTTGTGCAAATTACGTAATTGGAACAGTACTAGCTTCTCCTTTTTGGGAAATGGATGTATATGTCCGGAAGTACTTATATGCTGAGGTGTCTCTTTAGTACAGCAAACCAGTGTTCTTGATTGGCCTTGCACTGAACTTTTCAAGCAATAGATCGGACGTAAACATTACCGTAGATAAAGATTCTGACCCATTAACTTTTAACTTAAACTCTCATGGGTTTGTGTGCCACATATAGAGACTCAGATTTGAAAAGGTCGCTAACCACTTGCAATATCGTTATAGGGTGATAATTTTTTATGACAGTATTCATGGAGGTTGAAGTACGTATACATGGCGAGTTACCCACATTTTAGCACTTAATGGATCGGCATTTGCAGAATTAGAATTTCCCCAATCTCTGCACATCACTATCTGCCGTTCTCAAAGGTTGATGATAGCACTCCCTTTTTGGAACCTGATGATTTTGTGCAATTGTACATCGTTGCGATTCAGCTGGAGGATTGTCTTTCAATTGTCAAATGTTTAGAGAGTGTGACATTAAACTTTGGGCATCGCGCATAGCAATGGCCCTCTAAAGAAGAACTCACCCACTAGCATAACGTGCCTTCTGTAAAGTAAACATGCCTTCGCTACAATAAATATATCCTCTTGTGAATGTACATGAGCTCACTTGTAATGAATTGGTAGATTCATGCACTCTTTGTTGACATCGATGGCCTTCTAATTGATCACCATGTTCAGGTTTAATCTGCTTTTTTGAATCACCGATGTTTTGCTTCGTGAAATGTTTCAGTGATAAGTAACAGGAAAGACGTTTCGTGTATGAACACAAGAATCACAATTCATGGCCTTTTCTTGACTGATATTATTGCTATAAGGTAATAGCAAAATCTCAATCTCCTTTTACATTGAAATAAGGCACATTTCTTCTTATTGTAGTATTCGTACCTTTATACTTTTATTATGCACTCTTTGTTGACATCGATGGCCTTCTATTTGGTCACCATGTTCAGGCTCAATCTGCTTTTTTTGATCACTGACCTTTTGCTTCATGAATTGGTCCTGTGATAAGTTACAGGAAAGATGATTCTTATATGAGAACAAGAAAATCAATTCCCGGTCTTCCCTTGACTACTTACTATTATTGCTATAAAGTACCTAGTAAAAGCTTAATCTCCTCCTACATTGCAATAAATCAAATTTGTTCCTATTGATCAGATTCCTACTTGCGCTGTAAACGAAATCTTTGGAATGCCATTCCCTTTGTGCATATTGGAAAGTCTGTAGAACGCAAATGAATTTGTACTCATGGTTCAATATTTATTGATCTCTGGAGTCATCACAATTTTTTATTAATTGGATTTCTTAAATGTGTTTGGTGCGTTTTGGCCAAACTCAAGTCTTAAGGCTAAGCAACTGAGTTGATCTACTAATGTCTGCGTACTTGTGATATAGGCTCATCCAATTAAGCAACTCTCTTATCTAGACATTCTCTTGATACCTGAAGTATTAAAGAGAACTGTTTAATTGATTTCTGATATTTGTATCGGCAGACTATATTTAACGTGGTTACTATTCAGAATCATCTCAATTACAACATAATGAGATGAGTTTATATCGCAAAAGTCTCCATTCTCTTGCTAATTTTCTGCTCATGCTGAATACTGAACCGTGTTCACAATTCAGTTTATGCTTTCCACGTGATATCATAGTGAAACGTGACACATGAGCGCATATTGATGCCAACAACTGTAATTTCACAATTATTGAATATTTATTTTAAGGGCTTTTCAATAAGCCATATTTAATAAATCGAAATTGAGAACCAGTCTGTTTTGTACTCTTGAGCTCTACTATTGAGCGTCACTGAAAAGGGTTTTCAGGGTAGTTAACAAGTAGGTAAAAGCGGGAAACCCATGAATATTGAAAGCAGATTTCAATTGTATCACCTGAACGCGGTCCTTAGAAAGGAGATCTTATTTTACAAGACAGCCTAAGGATATCTAACTTCGTGATACCGATGATTTTCGACGTTAATAAAGACATTTGAAAGGTCAGATTTCTTGTAAGAAAGAGCTGAGTCTACGTTCCATAGATTCGGCAGCACTCCCGTTCTCAACAACGGAAGGCTACTAATTTTTCCTCGTAAAACCGCCCGGTCACGTGGTTGCACTGAAAACATGCACGCGTCACCAAAGATATATAAAT
Source organism: Alatinidae sp. Z8VKAUB7J3 (assembly GCA_010016025.2). Classification (NCBI taxonomy): domain Eukaryota; kingdom Metazoa; phylum Cnidaria; class Cubozoa; order Carybdeida; family Alatinidae; species Alatinidae sp. Z8VKAUB7J3. Next base: position 181,159 of record JAAAKM020073195.1, on the reverse strand, counting down.
CCTAATATAAGCAAATAATTACCAGAAAATTAAGAAACTTTGGAGTTTAAAATTTGGAAACTTTTGATTCGATTCTTGCGAAAACAAATTAAAATATAACTTCCAAAGCAAAACTGAATCAATATTCAAAACTGTTTTGATATTACGAAGTTCTCCTATAAGAATTAATGCCCATAACGCCTACAAGTCATATTATTAGCAGAGTCCTTACAGAAATTCTTTTGCTTTAAAAGGTGCGTGCTCTTATTCAATTGAATATTTATGGGAAAAACGATGGTCATGTCCCTCAACTCCGAGCTAAATACTGAGTTTTTTTTCGATTCACACCAAACTTCCTGGGGTCTAGTCTTTTTTGGAAGCCCCTGCGAAAACATTCTTCGAAGGCTTGAATTGCTACATACCTAAACTTGTTTTTCACGGGTCTTGATTAGCAGCGCAGTTTAACTGTCAAAAGTGTAGAAAAGGATGTTTTTTTCATGAAAGAAGTTGTTGGAACGCCACCTTTACAAAATCAGCAGATACTTTACATAAGGTTTTTAAACGGTCCTATTTTAATGGTAATACAGTAATGCTCAAAAACCAGGAATGAAATTATGAATATTTAGAAAGGGTTAAATCAAATATCCGTCTCTTTTAGACCGTCCCAAAAATATCACCATAAATTTTTTGTAGCATACATCGATGCCGTTGGCACATATTGTGACTTGTCATGCGCCTAACCGCTCTTTTCATTAAAAGGAACAAAAAATTACATTGTTTTGATTCTACTGTTCCAAGACAATGTATCACTTACCGCAACTCCATCCCCTTGTGTCAAGATCATATTCATGCTTATTGTAAGCCGCGGAAAGAGAAAACGCCGCCGGAATCGCAAAAGAACAAGGGCATCCGTATCATAATGTTTATGTCGAGGATATGAAATCCCTTGTTGCCTCATTTCCGTTCTAGCCAGAAACGATGAGTTCGAAAATCCTTCGGAGACAATCATCAATTCTTAGTGCTTGCGCACTGATGATCAGTTATTTTTTATGACTTGAGCAGTTTGACCAAAAGTCATTGCTTTAACTTAAAAAGCGGTAAAACATGGTATCTTGATTTATTCCCATACAGACTTCATCGTAAGCTCATCCTTTTCCCCTTTAACGACAATGTACTTAAAATAAGACCTGAAAGTAAAACATTTTAATTTTGTCAGAACATAAAAAATGTATCCTGATCTATTCTGATAGACACTTCCTCTAATTCTTATCACTTTCAACGTGTACTCAAGATTAATGTTGAAAATGGAACATTTAATGTAATCTGAACGTGCTTTAGGCATTACAATGTCAAGACATATTCTGCTATAGAAAAAATAGTTACCTACTCGTTGTCAACACTTGAAAACAGGAGGCGTTTCATTTATTTCAAAATCCACCAAAGATCAAGTCTACTACCATTGATAGATTCGTTTACTTTAGTATATAGTGCATTAGAAGTGGTTTTATTTATTTAATGGAAAGACATTAGTTTTGTTTGACAAGATACTTGAGCTTGATAAAACAAAGGACACTGCAAGGAATTTTAACAAGACATCACTGCTACTTCGTTACTGATTTAGCTTGGGATTCACTGATAGTGCTGCTGAGTCAGTGAGTTCACCAGCACTTGGAGATGTTTGTATTTCACAAGAAACCTATCACAGAAATATGAATAAACAAAGAAATTGTTCCACAAGTGCACTTTCAAACTGTTGCTATTTATGAGTGTGAAGAAATCCATTCAGAACATTACATTGATCTTGTGTAATCATCTTCACACATGTGAACTCTTTTGTATCAAATGTCATCCCTTTGTTTGCTAGCCTTGCATAGTGCTATCAACCAAGTAAAGCCGTTAACAACACATGTAAGCACTGTGACTCTTGCTCTTACTCTTATGTGCTAAACCAGCATATATGACCATTTCATGAGAGGTTGATGACATCTTCAATTAACTATGCAGCCATATTTGCAGCCTGTGGAAGGCCTCTGTGGAAGAAGCAAATAGGAGAGGGGCTACATATAATGCCTTTAACACTATGAAAAAACGTTTTTAAGTAAAGGGTCCTCTCTTAACACAACAACATGTGTTTATGATGCTGCATTGAGATCATTGCTTTTTTCGCATGTAAGACCTGGAGTCTCAAGTAGTCTGAAGTCGTTTATCGATCAGTCTTTGAACACTGGCACTATAGAGGTAGAACAACAAATTATGATGTTAGAAAGTGCTTCTTCTATGAAATACTCCTGACCACCCTCATCAATAGCATGAGGCTGACATAGTGTAGGCTTGTGTTTAAAATGCCACATGACAATTCTCCCTGTCAAGTCCTATTCAATGAATCACTAGATGGCCTGTGGGAGCTGTTAGGAAGGCTTAACAGAGGACTATCCAGGAACAATACAGAAACATGTAAAGTATTCCTTACTTGTATGGAATGATATGAGGTTCTTGTCTTGTAGGCTGCAGGGCGATGAAAGTGTGGGTGGACAGAAGTGGAGAGCCTTGGTTTGCGACTTCAGCCTGCTGTAGCTGCGTAGAAGCCAGTGTGTCATATAGGATTATTAATTATTATCAAGTATTATTTTGTAGGAATTTTAGGATACTAGTGTGCAGACCAATATATAATAAAGAATTTGTTTTGGTCAGAAATACAAGGTAGGGAAGAATTAGGAAATACCATTGCTTGTATAAGAACAACTAGTGTAAGCATGACAGCTAAGATACAAAAGTTAAGCAAACTGCGATGTTTTAAGCTTTGATTATATCCAGAAGTGAAGATACTATTGCTGTTGAGAACCCCCCTGATATCAAAAACAGAAATAAGTGCATTTCAGATGATGAATTGAATGCAAGTAGTACCATAATGAATGACGATGAATGGAAGAAAGATCAGAAAGATACAAATCATGCTGACATAAATGCTGACATAAATGCTGACGTAAATGCTGACATAAATTGCATGGTCAATGAAATGGGAGCATCACTCGCCTGGCAATTGCAAAAGTCTATACGTGCAACAGTCACCATTCTCACCTTTTCCTCATGACAAAATGGATTTAAAATAAGCAATATTTTTTGGTTGTAGAACAATGTTATTGATATGACATTCGATTGTCTATTGAAAAAGTGATATGTGTTGAAGTACCATCACCTACACTGGCATGGATCAAGAGGTTGAAGTACTTTGTTGTAACATATTATCCCCTTAGTGTTTAGTCTGTTGGCGATTCTACAGCTGATCAATGCCATCAGTTTGCAGTCAGCATATAGTAGAAAGTCCTGTGCAGTAGTGTTTGTAAATTGCTGTGGCAAATTGCAAATTTCATTTTGCCTGTATTTCTGCTATATCGTGTTCATTCATCTCCTCAATGTAGATTTTGCTGGCCAAGCACAAGAAATTGCAAAAACTCTGATAATACTCATAGAGAAAAACTTCATATTTGACGTTTCGAGATAATTCTTCCTCAGTAATGAACTTTACATTTCAACATATATATATATATATATAGTCATATGGGTTTGCAAAACGATATTATTGCCTCCGCTCTCACTTATACCTCGCGTCTTTACACATTGCTTACTTACTTCTGGGCTATATAATTCAAGAGTTGTCAACTAACATATAAGTTCCACGTTCAGTATTCCATAAAATCATGCGTGACAAAACAAAAAGAATGAAATTTGTAAGTAGTTTACATATGACAGAGAACCTGCCAGCGAGTGATGTATTATTTTCAGGAAATGCTCGTAATCACTATCAACCGTCATCTGTCTGACAATGGATAAAAAGTCTCTGTAACGTAGACCAAACAATGAAGTATCATGGACCAAGGCGTTCGTTCCGTAAACGCAAAACAAGGGTAGCCATTTTAAAAGTCGTGCCAGGGAAACGTTTTGAAAGATAATAATATCCGTCCGAGTGAACTCAATAATTAGGTTGTTGACATCGAAATCTGTTGTATTGTGTAGGTGAAACGCTCAGTGTTTCACAGTTATGGACACAAGGTCTGATGAGTTTCGAGAAATTCTGTAGTTGCCCCACTTCAGGTTGACGGTGAGTTATTTTATGCACGACATATATGACAGTGACTCAAGAGTTAGAAATTTGGGGGGTTCCTAACTACATGTGAAGCACACTCATATACACTGTTAAAGAGACGTTGTCTTAGAAAGCGTTGTGAGTGTTAGTTGCGATGTTTCAATCAAACAAGAGTGTATGAATGAAAAATGAAAAGTTGTATCCGTAAAACAAACGTTGTAAACATTAAAACATTTCTCACCAATTTAATTGCGTGGTAACATCTATTGGGGTCATCTTTGTTGTAAAACCCTTATATAGGTTTATGTCATCACAATCGTACTCATGATGATACTGTCTAGCCCTGCATAAAGTTGCAGCCTTCGTATAATTGCATGCAACTAAAACCGGTTTTAGTTCCATGCAACTATAAGTGAGACAATTTTTTGCTTGGAAATCGTATAGTGTGCCAATGACAAATAGCAAAGCCCCAACTATCCATAATCAATTAACACGGATAAACTCGAAATAGACTAGCTAAAACAGTTTATTTGTATTTCTTAGCATTTGACATTTTTAGTTACACCTTTCTTTATGGTGGTGTATTTGCCATTCTTTAGGAGCTGCTTTTTAGCCAAATTATCGTTTTGGTTGAATTTTATCGAAAGTTGATGAACGAATATCATATTCTGCCTCAATGGAAACACGAAGAAAGACGTCTTCTAGGCAGGCAACCTTCATTTAAGCTGTTAGCATTTTTTTCAAAGTCTTCTAAAACTTTTATAGTTGCATGCAACTATAACCGTGGCAAAACTATGTTTTTAAAAATTCCCGAAAAGCGAGGAATCCCCTATAGTTGTATGCAACTTTATGTTGGGTAATACGGTATGATATGGTGTGGTACATAGAAATCAATTTCAAGTCACTCTTTAAATATGTTTACACTACTTAATGGCAGTTTCCAAAAGAGGATCTCGGAGGTTTCTCAGCAGTGTTTCAGATGAATTTATGTACCAAAATTTGAAGCTAAAGAAAATAAACAGAACATTTTTTCACACAGCTATTCACTACATACAAATTCATAACTATAATGTGCCGAAGGCATTTATCTGGGCGTTAGTTTGAGAAGTAAGGCAGGAAATTACTCTTGCTTCATGCTGAAAAGGGGAAGAGAAAAGGCACGATTGTCCTAGTGATACCTTAACTAGACACTTCAAACAGTATATCCCAAGAACCCAAAGCGCTTTGGTTTCTGTTAAGGGTTAAGCCAGTCAACACTCCGATGTATGTCTCTTCCCTCGATTGTGACAGAACAAATCTGGAAGTCATTTTCAAGTTCTACAATTTTCATCTAACATGAATATCATGTTGATTATTACAGGTTTGCTATCTGAATTCTTGTCAAGCTCGTTTCATGAGAGTAGGTTGCTAATGAATCTGTAGGAGAGCTAGTCCCATTTTCATTTTCTGTCGTGATCGGCGGGCACAAGTGAACTCCCTCCTGAAAATAATTTAAGGAAAATAAATAATATAATTTGGCAGAGCATGGGTACAAAAAGGATTTTACCCTAATCAATGTTGTTCTCTTAGAGATACCGAAAAGTTGGGTTACTAGTACATGTAGACAAATGGCATTAAAAGTGTAAGAAAAATAAAATAGATTACCACGACATAAAATTGCCTTAGATGTAAACCATGCAAACTATTTGAATTTGATGCCATCGAATATACACACGAACAGCACATTCCTGCAACTAAAGCCTTTTACTTTAATCTGGCGTTCTATCCAGGTTCCCATTACTCTCTTTGGGTAATAAACGTTCCACTCAGCTATTTATAAACTTTATTCCTTATACTTACTCATAGACACATCAATTTGAATTGTTCACTTGTTAGATATGTGGCAGAGAGAAAAGGCATTAGAATAATCTGCCATTAAAAACGGTTCACGAAAGATGAAACTGCGGACGGTAAGACTTCCAGTTTCTTGGTAACATGAAGGAAATTGTGTGACTAGGCATGGTTGGTGTTGTAAGTAAGCCACGGAAAAAAAAGCAAGCGGAGAATAGTCTTTCAGGTTCCCTCCGATCTATCTAATGATCCTCCCCTCAAAGGATGATGGCCCTGATTCCTACTTTTAACATAGCTGTGGCATGCTGACTTTATTGTAAACTACATCAACTCGCTCATGTGCTCGGAGTCCTCCAACGAAGGTAATCTTCCATAAAACAAGAGTACTCTGGATTGCCGAATAAACTGGGGGGGGGGGGTCTGAATAAACGAAGGGGTCCTCATTACAGTCTAAAGTTAATAAACGGGGGGGTCCAAATAAACGCGGGGGTCTGAACTCTAGTCTCAATTTCGTGAATGTTTTAAATAAGGATGACACACATGAGAACAAAAATCGTACTAATTGACTAATTAGCAACTCTTTTAGGGTCAAATGTTGCATGGGAAGTTACTCAATACAGTAATTTCAGATATCATTTACAGTTTGAGTACTGGGAAAATTCCTTGAAATTAATAAATGGGGGGTCCTAATAAAGAGCGGGGGGTTTATAAATTTGAAAAAATTAATAAGCGGGGGGGGGGGGGGGGATACGATTATTTGGCACTCAAGAGTGCAGCTGCAAAATGTCTTTGCCATTTGACGCATCACGAAAGATATGTTGAAGATTTTTAATAGATTAAATGAACTTACAAGTAAATTTGGTCAAGGAAATCCTTTTATAGTTGATAACTCTAAATCTGTAAAAATCTTATCAGCATCTCATGGAAAGTGCTTTTCTGAGCATGCCATTGCCACCGCGTAACCAAGGCTGTTCTAGCGTCGCATATGTGAAGTTACGTTTGAAAATGGTAATGAAGGAACGTTTTATTCGCGAATAGCAGGGGAGGTTTTTAAGAAGGAATATAGGAATCATATGATATCCTTCAGATCAGAAAAATACTGGCCTGAAACGGAGCTGTCAAAATACGTTGGGGAACAAAAGTGAGTGCGAAGGAGCCGATCTGAAAATAGCTTGGAGCATCAAGGACAAGGTCCCAGCATATCAAGGTGGCAGAACACGATGCCCGTTGTGTTTAGAAGAAACCCAGCCATAATAAACGCGTGTAAGAGGAAAGTACGACATAGCTATTTTCGATAGTAAGAACTTTAAAGATAGAAATGGTTAGGTAGCAATGTTTTAAGTACATAGTGTTAGTTGCCCTATGATTGAAGACATGAAACTGCAGTAGCAACTAGTTTCTCTCCCTTAGTTAAATACATACATACATACATTACATACATACATACATTACGTACATACATTACGTACGTACATTACATACATACATACATACAAACATACATACATTACATGCATACATATAAACATACATACATACATACATATATGCATACATACATACATACATACATAAATACATACATACATACATACATACATACATACATACATACATACATACATACGAATACGGTAGCTTCATGGTAGCCCCATATACGTTTGATTTTTTTCAAATGTGCAAGTTTGACTTTCTGGGCAAAATGGAACACAAAAGGTTTATAAAAAGCGTGTAGCATATAATGATATTGGGCTTAAGATGTGAACGACTTGTAAACCTACTGGCAAACGTTTGCTGTTTAAATTCCAGAACGTTTTTCAGCATGAGCCCGATACGAGGTAGTGTGAAAAATGATTAATTTCGTTATAGAATCGAAGGAATTTGCTGTAGTGCAATCCTATGATAGTGTCTGTGGTGACGAACATAAGGTTTATATATAAGGGTCAACATTACAAGAACTAGGACGAAGGAAAATTAGACGTGTCATTTTACAAGGTTGCTCCGAAACAGATCCATTTTGTGAAAGCAACAACTGAAACCTCAAGTGTGCAATAGGAGGGGGAGATTGGTGTTTTGCGACACAAAAAGAGGTAATAGCCATAACATTGCGAAATTTTTGGTGAAATCGTTTTACGGATCATCTCATGTACCATAACGTTTAATTGCGAAGTTTCTCGGCGTACGTCATACGTTGAGCACGAAAAGGAGGATTTGGTCACCGCACGGTTTATAGCCTAGTGGCCTTATAGTGGGACTACCAGCGCCCTTTCATTCCACACCGCATAGCATTATAACGAATGGAAGTCAGCCCTTTAACGTATAGTTAAAGCAAGCCGTCGAAGGACACAGCAGGCCGCCAATGTGAAGGAATAGAGATAGGTGAGCATGCCAAAACTGATGAGACTAGAGACTAGAGATTGATACGAACATAGAGAAGGATCGGCATTTTCGTGCCCGCAGATATCACAGACGACGATAACGTTATAGGACTGAGATAGGAGGTATGTGTCATGCTGCGTTCTTGATAAAACGCGTAAAAACGGATGATTAAAACGTGATCAGAATTTATTTTGCCTAGGAAAAGAATACCAGTAGCCTGTCCAGTCAACCAGGCAGATGTAATCCATCGAAAGTATGAACATTAATTATGTATTCGCTATCCGATTTAGTTAAAGAGGTAGCCGAAACGGAAGTTGCCGAAGTAGAAGAACTCCTTCGATTTCTTTCGGAAGAATACGAGCAGGCAAAATTCAACAAGCAGGTATTGAAAAAGGTCACTTTCTTTCTTAATAGTAACAAGTTACAATCACAATTACTATTGTATAATATTGTATTATTACGAATGTCGACTTAGTTTTCAACGCACAGGTTACCCAGGCGTCATGAATGGCTATTACTACTGTATCCAACAGTATCCTGATGAATCGATCTGGAACGTATCATTAGGACCTGGCCTTGGCTATAGGAGGGATGAGACCGGACAGTGATCATCAAATTGATTAGCATAAAACGCTATCACACATATGTAAATTGATTAATTTCAATGTCCTTTAGAAGTAAAACTACATGAAGTGTCCGTAGCTACGCATACCTGTTACAGAATGTGCGTACAGTCACTAAGGGACCATCCGTTAAGTACGTACGCAGCTAATGGGGGAGGGGGGCGGTCAAAAAGCGTGTAGGTGCGTACAGGGGGAGGGGGTGTAATGTAGAGTGAGTACGTACGCATTTTGACTATCTTACTTCTGGTTCTTTTTTTTCACTTTGTCATATCCAGATTTTAACACACCTATAATGTAAAAGTATACGTGAACAGATGTAACAATTCAAGGTTCACTCAAATAGAAGTTGGATTTCTTCAGGCCTCAAAATGGCTGCGTGAAGGATAAACGAAAGTTCCGTATAGTACCTGAAAAGTAAAGTCGGGTAATCAGTCTTTATGGTGCGTACGTACGCAGGGGGAGGGGGGGGATGTAAAGGCGTACAGGTTCACAGAATGGGGTAGACGGTCGAAAAATCAGAAGTTAATACGTTTTTAAGTCTTAAGATAACTTTGCCCAATTATGTGAGTCTTGCGTGAGTTACGGCAATGAAATGAATGGCAGATGACACTGATTAATTATCTTTGTGCCATCGTTGCATTGAATAAGATATTCTGTTATTGCTTGTATACGGCAATCGCGACCCGTGCTTCCAAAACAACGCACAACCTCATCCAAAGCTGTTCTTATGCGTGCCCCTACAGTTGCCATAACACCTTTTAAGCCAGTCTCCACAATACAAAATGTAATAATATCATGAGCCATGTAACAATCAACAATATATATATATATATATTGTATACGAATTTCTGAGAAGTGGGTGTACGCGCGCTCATGCAGTTTTGAGCCCAGATCACTTCCGGTACCCATGAAAATAAAACAGTAAATCATTTAATTGGTGCTTTGAACAATTTGTCGTGAAAAAGAATAGCTTGGTTATTTCTCTCACAGTTTAATCAGAGGGCAGTGTGTGAGTATGCTTCAGGCCCCACTACACAGTCTGTCCCATGGTGTAGTGGTTACCACTGAAGACTTTGAGTCCAGCGATCCGAGTTCAAAATCCCGGTGGACTGTTAGTTTACTGCCCCACTGCTTATCGAGGGGCTACGTTGTGAGATTCTCAACGCACAGTCACATCAGAATATTACATACCTTTATAGGATTAAGACCATTTCAAAGAATCAAAAACAAGACATTAAAAAAAAATTGTTTTGTTTTGTTTCTCCGTCTTAAAAGCAGCACCAGCAATTTGCGTGGTTTAGATATTTTACTAGATGTTGCCAGTTCATTATAGCTTGAAGATGATATTTGACGTGTGACTGAAGTAAGATAAAGATCTATGACAGTTTCCCGTGGTAGTTGGTGCGAGACCCTTCCTGGGTGCAAGGCCTCGAGTACTTGCCTTGTTTCTCCGTCTGAAAAGTAGCACCACCAGGAAGAATAATGCCAACATAGATAAATGTGACACAGGTAGATTTTTGTATCAAATGAAAGGACTAAATATCAGTCCTTAGAAGCTCGTCGGCAACCAATTTTCATAATCGTAGATCGTAGCTAAGAGCACACATCATTCGAATGCCGAAAAAACTTTCGGGATCAACTGGAATTCATTGGACACACACTGGATGCAGGTGCTGCGAAGAAAACTAAAGAGGAGATGAACCATTAAGGCAATGTCTATCGACGAAGAATCCGGAAGGACGCCTGACTGTATATATTTGAGCACAGTTCAAATATTGAGCAGAACTTTCGATGCGAAAAGTGAAATAAAATCTACGCCACAAGACTCATCGCATATTCAAATAGCTCCCAGAAACTGACTGGTGGATTGCGGTCACGGCTCCAGACGTCACGCGAGCAGAACGAAACACTTCACGAAGGAGACTTACATCGTGGGCTTCCCTAATGTAAACATGTACTACATCTTGATTAAAATGACCGAAATCATATAAAGACATACAGTCAAGGAAAGGGGCCCCCCGTTCCTCGCATTACTAGGTACCTGTGCCTCTCCTTCTATTAAGAGGGAGGTGTGTCATGGAAGTCAACGAAATCATGATATTAAAATCAATCACCATTTGGAACGGGGATTAAGCCAGTTTACATATTCTGAAGTCCGACATTGTTGGCCTAACTCTGGCACTCACTTGTCTCTTACAAGCATTTAAACTTTGGCTTCCTTTATCCTGCGGTCTGATAATAATAACTATGAATGAAAGGTTTCTATTATATTCAAGAGACATAAGAATGTCATCCATCACGTATAGCATCAAGCAAACAATACCATATGCTGTTTCAGTAATGAAACATCATTTCCCCGGAAAATCAAATTTTATCCTTTCAAAGGAACATCTTTACAATTCATCTTAATTGCGCTAAAACAGTCTGATCATCTTTTAATAAGCTTTTGAACACCATGGTTTTACTTTCTGTGCCCTATTTGGCTTACCGCAAATTGATGTAGGGGGAATCGATTTAATTTGACGGATTTACACACTTTTAACCTTTTAGCTGGCAACGTTCCCATATGGAAACATGCAACAAAAGGGTGGGTATTTTGCAAAATATTAAATAAATAAGGAATCAATCATTGATACTCTATTGTAGTAGGACATAAGTCTCTGAAAAATGTATTCAAGTCCGGATGTATGTTAAAAGGTACGACAAACACGTGTGCTCTACCAACTCAGCACACAAAGAAATTACTGCAATTGTTACCTATGTCCTAATATACATTCACGGCGTGTGCTCTACCAACTTAGCACACAAAGAAATTATTGTAATTGATCTTGATCATGCTCCCTTCATCGGTAGAGCAGTATATAGGTAAGAGTGGACAGAACGCCAAGAAGTAAACTATATTATCCATCACTGACGTTTTGTCTTCTTAAAGACTTTTCAGGTCCACTGTAAAAACGCTACAACAAAAGGCGCCTGAAGACGTCTTTGCGAAGACGAAACGTGGGTCAAAAATACAATTTCCTTCTTTTGCGGTTTCTGTCGAATTTTTTGTGTGCCCTATTCACGTTGTTATTAAACTGTGGGGAAAAGCTTACTAAATAGACAACCAGCTGCAACACAGTCAGACTAGGTTTACTCGTTCAGCTAGTTTTTTAGATTCACTATTGATTTAATGATAGTGAAGATAGAGAAGCAATGCTCCACTTAAAGTTTCAGATGACGTAACCTAGAAAGGAGCAGATCAAGTACACGGGTGTTCTTGTAGCGAGTGCGCTCGAGTTGATGATGAGGGAATAAATAGTTCATACTAGTTGATCAATTCCAGTAACTATGAGATATATTAACACGGGTTAGATCCATCGTCACAACTGCTAAGAATCAAAGTCATACAGCAATACGTTACTAATGGACATTGGAGGCTGGGTAATTAAAGAAAACATAGGGGATCAAAACTCGACAGCTCTTCCATTTCGGGCCATAATTCTTAAATAGAGCTAACAGAAGCATCAGAGGTACCAATCTTATTAACACGATTACTAAGTGAACCCTTATACTCTCCCGTAAAATCGTAAATAAATGGTACACATACGTTGTGAAGGATTCATAAATTTGTTACATGGACGGTGGGTTATTCTTTTTGATAGGGAAGGGTCCTTGACAAGAGGATGAAATGTGTACCACTGATCTAAGGTACTAATGAACTACAGGAAGACTTTCATGTATCTTTAATTATGCAATATGGATGCCTTCTGGGATGTTTTGGGTTAAAATTATTTTTCTCTAAGACATATGCGGTCAACTTCCACATGTCTCTACTCTCGTTAGATCAAGAAAAGCACATCCTCCTATACTACTATATACAGTTTGCTGGTCACTGCTGCCCCGCCCTTTCCGAAATTAAATCATCACTTCTCCTGGGGAAGCCTACCAGTCCGCAGCTTAGAGGTAGGAAGCTGCAACTCCTTGATGTAATCTCCAGGGACACAGGCATCAAAACTCGGGATCTGGAAGCAGTCATGAAGGACCGCGAAGTCTGGTGAAGTGTTGTAGATTACATCCCCTCAACTGCGGTCGACTAACGACGGTCGTTATTACGGCGTGACAGTAGGAACAAAATTGGTTTGCCCTCTGCCCATTGCCACCATATTCCCACTAAGCTAGTGTTTCTTCATCTTTTTATGTGCTCGCACTCCTCTAGGTTTTCAAAAATTCCCACGTACCCCATGTGCAAAGTGACTTACAGAAGCAAGCGAAACAATTGGCATGAAATGCAGTGATACAAATATAGTAATACAATGCGTTAAATCAGAAATTCAAAGTGAATGTCAATAATCTCCGATTAGACACATACAAATATAAAAGATACTAAAAGACTCTGTCACGTACATCTGTACTCAGAGAGTACACTGACAATCAGAGATATTAGGCCTACTGGAGCCGCCTTTGCTATTGTGTAGTGTTTTACTACAGTTATGCATTTATTAGTCTTTGGAATGTAAGAACTTGGCCTATAACGTACTGAATTTGGCAGTGTATTCCGTATCCCCTGCAGTAACTTGTCGTCACCTGAGGGGGTACATTTACCCCTGTTAAAAAACTATGGCCCCTTCCCTTTCTAAATTTACACCGGCTAACACCAATAGTAGCCTCAGAACGATAGCCAAAGACGTAAAGGCTTACGGTAGGTCATAGTACTCTTTGTAGTGCATTCCGATCTGAATGTAATTCCGTTGTAGCGATACTGCTATCCGCTTCAGCATTGCAACGTGATGTGCTAGCCATTACACCATGGTCCCATACCATTGAGGCATAGAAATTTGGGATGTCACTTGTTTAGGTTGACGTCACTACACGTTCTTCGCCGCTGTGTGTAATTGAAGGATAGTGTTTATCAGATACCAGTGTTACCACGATGGAGAACTTTAGAACGACATCTGAAATGTGTTACCAAGGAGAACATTGGAAACAAGCTGAACTGTGTCTATTTTTTTTCGCCTGACCGTCTATAAAATGTTTTCTTGGTGAGAGCCGTTGAAGACAACATGGATCATAATAAAGTATTTGAGTCTGTAGCAGCTGTAGGAGGGTATCATTACTAGGCCTATCAGTATTTTTGGAATCCGGTGCCAAACCAGAAACTCTCTACTGGGCACCACGAACATAATCCGTTCGACGTGTTTACTACTTAAGTGTGCCGATGGAAATATCCAGAGCATCCAAGTTCCCTCTTGATCGGGGAGCAACGATCGCAGTTTAACTGACTTACACAAAATACCCTCGGCATGGCTCTCATCTTGTCCAGGGTGGCTTAGAACCCGCAGCAAAAATCACCGTTTACATACCTGCATATTGCGAAACCATTTAGAACGTGATAAATACAAAGTTTACAAAATGTACGCAAGAGCCAAAACTGAGCAAATTTTAGGTTCATTTTTAGCGTTACTACCAGTGGCTCCTTAAATCGTCCCTTCTGCTACAAAAGCAAATGGGGTAAGGAAGACAACATCGGCTGTGAAGAAAAACCCACCAAAGAGGCAAGGGAAAGGCATTAGAGAAATGTTCAGACGCATTGCTGAGAAAGATGATCACGATGACGTAGACATGCAAGTGTCCAGCTCTAAGCAGTAAATGTAGGACCAATGGGGTGATTGATTAGACCATTTTAGTTAACCCAATGTGGACGCGGTCGTACTGAATTATTTGCATTTCATTGGTTGTCTCCGACGTCATTTGAAAATGACATGTTGTATGAATTGCACATAATTAATGGAGGCGGCGTGCGCGTTGGTTCAGCTCAAGGAGCTCTGATGCCGACAAACTGGCACCAAATTCCAAGTGTGGGGGTCTTGAACTCGATAATCGAGCGCCAAAAAGCCACGCGGAGAAGTTTGATAAAATCTTCGAAAGAAAAAGTGGCAAACATTGTGTTCTGTACATATACAGGTATTAGCTAAAATGGTGATTGAGATGTTAGTGGCTATAGCAAACACTTCTCAACATGTTGACACGGTTTCTGGCGGCCTTATGCGTGAAACGAAGACTGACATTTAAAAAAAAATTTGCGTGAACATATTCTTGCGAATTGTCAAGCTTTGCGTGGATTCATTTTGCAACTTTGACAAAAATGCGCAAAAGTCGCAAAAAAAAAATCCACGGAAAATTCCCTTAAGGTAGAGTTCAGCTAACACAAGGTATTTGCTGCAACTTTAAATGACTTGCTCCGGTAACAGAAGACAAAAGGAACTTGCCAAGTGAAACAATGTTACTATACACAACAATTAAACTAAACTAAAAAACATGCAGTTTGTGCAGTTCTGTATATTGGGGGGAGGGGGTATTGGAATTCCACACATCTAGTTTCACCTGAATTATCTTCAAAAGTAAAAAAAATTGTTTTAACTACTTTACGACACAAATGAAAATCTTCTGTGTGTCATGTTTCATGGATTATACCATATTACCCCCATATAATTGCACCCTGCGTATAGTTGCATGCAACTAAAAACGGTTTTAGTTGGACAATAAATGAGAAATAATTCAGAATGGCAAACATCATTGTCCCAACAATTTGGACTCAACTAACAGATGAACTCAAAATAGATTAGCTAAACAATTTATTTGTTAGGGCCTACCTTGTATTTCTTAACATTTGGCTATTTTTACAACTTTCTTTATACTCTTGGGTGCCTAATAGAAGGGGGGATTGGAATAAATGGCCATGCACTATCAGAGCATCCAGATAACGCTTAATGTTCTTTAGAACTCCCATCGTACCCTGTCTTAAATGTTTCAGTTAAATAAGTATACATTTAAAACTGTCTCTTGCTCAAGGAGAGCTCCTTTATTTCCATTCGTTGCAGCTGTACAGACCTGTACAGACAGTTCCCTCACAATTATGAAACTTAAAA
This sequence comes from Alatinidae sp. Z8VKAUB7J3, assembly GCA_010016025.2. Taxonomy (NCBI): domain Eukaryota; kingdom Metazoa; phylum Cnidaria; class Cubozoa; order Carybdeida; family Alatinidae; species Alatinidae sp. Z8VKAUB7J3. Next base: position 165,356 of record JAAAKM020073195.1, on the reverse strand, counting down.
ACTATTATAATATCAGGTGAAAGATGAGGAGACCGCCAATTCTTTATTTGTGAACATTTTCGTGTATTACATTCATCATCAGACAACACTATGGCACGAAAAGAAACAACCTTCAATTCCATGGCTATACAAAAATAAAAACACGTACATTTAAAGTATTCAAGAATGCCTAGTGATCAGTAGAACAACAACTAAATCTTGATAGTCAGCATTCTAGTGTGGTATTCACCATTGGTATTTATCTACTTAAAATTTGATATTCATGCATTAAAGGGTAAAATTAAGAAACCTCCTCAAGTAAAATTGGTAACTCGATAAAATACCGAATACCTGGGATATGATTACGGGGAAGTCTCGCTCATTCCCGTCCTTTAAGACTGATTTGGAAGTTATAGAGAGAATATTGTTACATGGAACTCCAATTTACTTTGAGAAATGCATTACTGGTACTGTGATGGGCCTCCTTGTACATGATTCCCCTAGTATCGAAGGGAGTCTTAATGCTACACACTCATTTTTTTCTGTAAAAAATTAGTATTCCTGCTCTTAGAAATTTAAGAAAGTCCAGTTAAGAAAATAGTTGAATTTTTCCACCTTAGAAAATGAGCAATGATAGATTTTCGAATAATATCTTGAAACTAAAAGAATATCTTTAAAGTTTTGTAGGTGTTCCTTTCATCACAAAATAACTTTCGTTTACATTCGTTTACAAACATAAGTCGAACTTAAAGACATTGCTCGTAAAGATTAAAAAATCAATCGGAATCTTCTCACAGTCAAAGTTATTAGAGTCCTATTGCCTTCAAAGGAACGTTCAATCTTTATAAGCAAATGGGGATACTTGTTATGTAAACTGCTCTTGTTGCTTGACCCTCACAAAGGCAAACAGGAAAACCTTTATCAAATATGATAACGTGGGGGGTTGGGGACAGAAAGCCCCTTGAGTTGATGTGCTCTCCCCCCTTTTCAGAAAGTCCTGCGTACTCCACCAAAGTATGTCAAGTTGAATGCAAGTTGGACTCGGAAAAACCTTCCATATTTATCAGCAGGAAAGAAAGACTAACATAAACAATATTTTTGGACAAAGAAATCTCTTTACAGGAAAGAAGGAGGCCAGGACCAAATCTGAGAAGAATTTTTCTGCTTTTGTTTAGCTCTGACTTTATTATTGCTCAGACAAGTCCAATAGAAGCAAAACTATGATTCTTGTACGTTTATCTATGTTATCAATCTACTAAATCTTTTGACTAAGTTGTCTATCAATGAGGGGCGAAAGCCCGAGGTTGTTACATCTCTGAATAACATATTTAAAGTTTGTCAAGTGCTATTAGCTTAGGTTTGGGTCATGAGCGGAAGGGGAGATTGATCCCCCTTCACTATAAGCAATGAAAAGTTTCCTTAGAATTTCAAATTTCAAATTTCCTTAGAATAATTTCTTAGTAGCATATATGCATGTTACACACATAGTTGGAAAGAAACACTGTTACCTTAATTGACACTGTTTGACATCTTTCGATGATAATACCATGATAATGTCACAATGCCAATGTTTCTGTGTACAAACCGACGGAATAACATATCTCATAAATATCATGAGTGTCTAATGACAATCACTTTTGGCTTTCTTCAGATATTGTGCTTGTGAGCTGGCAGCCTAAAGTCAATCTTTGCTAACGTGTCTAACCATTACAAACATCCCAAATAATCCCGTTTTGCTTGCACAGTTCAAAGTAGTATAAGTGCCAAGTTTGTGCCATGCAGGCACGGAATATGTGCTAGGGACAATAGGTCTAGTGCAAGATCAACTCCCCTTGTTAAACTTCATAAATTCACGAATAAGGATTGTAGAATAGGAATTTTTCTCGGTTATCCGAAATGACGGTGTTACTACTCATCACTAGCTACTTTCATTTCTGGAAAGTAAAAAAACTCTAATGTTTGCAATGCATTTACAAAATGTGAATGAGCTTAAGTTACACAACGACAGTCACGTCTAAAAGCTTTCCATATTAATGTTATTCCCTCGTGCTAGTATCGTCAGTGGTTTACAAATCATAGTCCTTCAGGGTCTTAGTATTATAGCTCTAGTCAACAATTGGGTCGGAGTAGGACTGGTAATTGGTTATCTTAATTGAAATTGAAGGATCGGTAACTAGGTAGCTTAAGGACGCTCTATTTCAATGGTTTACAAACTCTATTGTGATCATCCTTCTTTAATTTTATCAAGACGGTTTCCTCCCTCCCTACTCTTAAAGTAAAGTTTTAGACACGCTGAAACGATTTATAGAAATAACCTTACCTATAAATAAAATGTTGACAACTTGAAATTTTCAAGTTCTGAAACTTTCAGTCAAACCCTCTGCATTCCAGTATCCATTGGAGTGAGTCTTTGAGGGGCAATTACACCAGTTTGGGTATTTCTATTCTACTAATTGTGCGGTAGTGATACTAGCTTAAATGACGTTTGAGACAGTGTTTGATTTTTTGGTACAGATGTATCGGTCCTGCTAAGTACTGGTCCATACCGCTGGTCTCTGTGGGTGCGAATGTAGATCATTCACGACGAACTGTACGTTCAGTGGGGCGTCTATATTTACGATCTAGCAGTATCACCAACGAAAATATACGGTTGCTATTGGAATCAAAGTTTGGGCAAAGTTATTATAAGCATCTCCTTAAAGAAAGTGAGGCTATATTGCATAAAACTAGCAGGTTGGGTACAACATGATCAACGTTGATTCATTTTAAGATCATGACGCTACCAGAGCAATTATGATGTACATACTGTAGTCGTTTCGTACAAGAATACTGTGTTAGCACACTCTTTGATTCACATTTAGGTATAAATAACATAGAAAAGTGGTAAGATGAAAGATCACAGAGATAAATCAAGGCTCATCTTACGCATGCGTGATGTACGTTTATGTTTTTCACAAAGGCTGTTAATGTTACTTGCTATTTACAAACAGCCAATAGATGTACTATTAACAGATTCCTCTTTTCTGAGTCTTAAAAAAGCAATCTCTGGTTTTTAATGATACGGGTACCGAGTCCTATTCAGCGATCTTCTAAACATTGCATTGTTGACCTAAGAGCAAAGAGGGCAAACAGAATACAATTTATCCCATTTTGCACGCAGAGCCACTAATTCGCAGGACTGCTTTTCTTGATCAAGCTATGATGCAAATCAACACAATGATTTCACTTACTCCTCCCTCTACCCCCATTAAAATTTGATAACATGGCAGAAAATATCAAATTTCATTATAATACACGTTTAATAACATGACACTGAATATAACAATTGTGAAAGCCTACAATTAAATTGTACTGCCTATTATTTTTCATTTATGGTGAAAGAGATTTCTGCCTGTATTCCAGAAATTCTCAGACAACAACAAGTTTTCCTTGATACTGAGTCAAATTTCCTGATAATTCCATACTATTTTGGAAAGAAATGGGACTTTCTCAAATTCCTTGATGATTCCCTGATTATAAGGCTTCCCGGTTGACAGTCGATCCAGCTTATACTATCCATGAGGTTTCAGCTTTGGACCTTGACTCAAGGGTAATAGATTCGATTCCTGATAACAAATTGCATCAAGCAGGAAATTTCCAGGCATTAACGTTTGACTGATTTCGTGATTTGGGAGAAATGTCAGAGATGTTTATGACAGAGAAATAATTTCAGATGTCCTCTGATGGCACGAAAATTTACTGCATTAAAAGGAGTGTAAAGAGACGCAAAGAAAGGAAACGAAACTCAGTTGATATGGCATACAAATGTATTTGGCAGATTAAGCCTTGTCCAACTGTGTCACCCTAAATGCCGTTGAAAATGCGTATAGAAGGGCGTCTCGATTGTACAGTTGTTGGGCTGCCATCTTTGCTGTACTTCACCCACTATATGATTTAGCAAATAAACGAATCGGTACTGAAACGCAATAGGGAACATAACTGTAGTAACAATATTGTTTTTAACTCGCTTTGAATTTTAATTCCTCCGTGCGCATTTTACATTCCATTTATAAATTTTTCCACTAGTTTATTAAGCTGCGCTGTAAAAATCTTAACATCTCTCGATAATGGCAACTGTGAGTGCCGAGAGTGAGTGTCGTGCATAAATAAAGAAAGATTGTGGCATTTTACAACAAAGTGGTTTTATGCTGTTGTATTACGTAGATTAGCAAATGGAAAGCATTCAGAAAGCTAGAGAAAGTCGCAACTCAGCTCATCAAAATCAAGAGAGACATCTAGTTTAAGTTCATCCAATCAGGGACATACTTTTACGAAACTTTAAGGAGTTGTATTGTATTTAAGAAATCTCTAATCTTAAATTATGCAATTGTTGATATAATTTTACTTAATTTAAACAATACTCTTTCTTTCCTCACCGGCCATTTTTGTATGAAATAGGAGTACTGGAGGCTATTGTCTTCCAGCGTCAGGCAAAATTATCTAACGAGAGCAATCGCCAATTTTTGAGAAGCGTCCATAGAACGAATTTAAGTGCAACTCGAAGCGGAAAAATATTGATGTACATTCTTCTGGCAAAATTTATTAAGGTTTCTGTTGGGACTATGTTCATTGAGAACGTACAGGGACGAAAGGGAGGGCGTATAGGGAGGACGTATAGGGAGTGTTTGTCGATAGAATTCCTGTCTGTTATGTGTCCAGATAAGTTAAGGAAATGTTGAAAATGGCTAATCAAAGAAGTGCTCTCTTATAATAAGGATGTTATAATAATCCATAATAAGGATAGCGTAAAGGTACTAGGAAATTTTTGATATTAACCTCAAATGTCTGTTTATCAATTTGCAGGAGACAAAATAAAAACAAGACAACCTCCAAGATTTGGAAGAACCACAATGTTCAAACAAACAGATTCAAGGACTTTATGCATAACTTTAAAAACCATTTCAGTCATTACTTTAATAGTTAACAAGAAGAAAACACTATAACATGTAAAAGAGAAAAATATGATAATACAGAATTTCTTTATTTAAGCGGTAAGAGAGAACATCGTTAGGAATCTATTATTAAAATTTTCTATTATACTATAAGTGAAATATATGGCAATCATATTCGTATTTGAAGCAAAAATGCGAGGAGGAACAAAATCCTTTGGTACTGGACACAGGAGAGTCAGCTGGATATAACAAAAGATTTTACGATTTACTAAGCTAATAGAAACCCTATCTGTTTCTTTTTTCATTTTAATGGAACGAAAATCGCAACTTCATAACTATAAAGGTGAACTATTGAGCATGAAATGTCCTTCAGAAGTACTTACAAAATAACAAAAAAAAGGTTTTTATTTTCAACAATGCAGGAAAAGGCCAAAGCTAACAGCGTTAGATGATAATGTTTAAATACTGATGAATAATTTACGAAAGGAAGTCAGGAAATAGTGTAGTATTCAAAGTATCTTTCAAGTTTTTTAATACCCATTCTAGCTTTATCCACATCGGTATCTGTACGCAAGCCAAAGGAATGCCAACCAACAGAGAACTGCATATCCACATCGCTATCAAATGCACATCAAATCAAAGCCAATGGGATTGAGGATCAAACAAGTCAAGGACAACTTAATCATATATGCAAGTTTAAGTGATTTCGCTTGAAGTCCAAGCAACGTCAATAGCAAGAGCCAAAATGTACTTTATTTGACATAGTTGTGCATAGGAAGCAATTGGGTTTCAGAGAAACGTTTAGATTGAGATTATGTTTATTGGACATTGTTGTACATAGGAATCATTTGGGATTAAGAGGGAAGTCTAGGTTGAAATGATGTTAGGAAGTAGTTGGGATTATCTTTACTGGATGTAATTGTACCTAGGAAGCAACTGGGATTCAGAGGGACATCTAGGTTGAGCCTAAGTTCATTGGACATTGTTTGTACATAAGAATCATTTGGGATTAAGAGGGAAGTCTAGGTTGAAATGATGTTAGGAAGTAGTTGGGATTATGTTCATTGGATGTAGTTGTACCTAGGAAGCAACTGGGATTCAAGTGGAGATGTTTATGTCTGGACTGGCCCAGTTCTCAGTAGGATTGTATCTCAAGCCCACTCGGGTCCAGTCTTCTCAATGTATACGACAATCAAAGACGGACTTATTGCAACCGGTGGGAAAGAGAAAGGGTAAGTTGAATCAGTTGTTGTTAACTCATTTCATTTAGAACAGTTGCAAGGCGTGAAGTTGATTGATCAGGTTTGCTAAGGGTAGTGGAAAAATAACGTGTTTGTCTCCTACTGGAATATTAAGAAGTCTGCAAGATTAAAGGAGTAGCTCATGATATGATCGTGTGTTCCTCGTAGAGAAGCTTGTGCTATTGTTTCAAATATATCAGTAAGTCAAATTTTCTATTATCTCCCAATGGTCAATATGCGTGATACCAACTTGTAGAGTTCTAAAGTGTGACGTCGCAAATTAGCGAATATCAGAAATTTGATATTATTTTGGACTAGTTTCATTCTTCTTCTTAATATAGATAAGCAGGCCAAGTGGAGAACGATATTATTTAAACTTTGAATCATGCCTATCAAACCTTATTCTTTAAACATCGTTCATAATTTAATGAACTGAGTAAAATTAAGAGTTTCCTTAGCGCCTTTGCAAATTCAAACAGTCCTTTCTTTTAGTTGATATGAAACAATGATATGATATTTGAACACCGTATTTGTATACGGGTATAGTTTGGATTTCTTAGAACAAAGTTTTTGTGCCGTCATCACTTAAGTACTTTGTTTTCTGGGTAAACTTAGGTAAGTATTGAAATGGGAGCTTTTTACACTTTCGATAACGCTACCTAAGATTCCCAGTTAAACCCATCCAAATGCATATGCCATTATTTACGATGCTGTCTTATTTGCTTTCGATAGGGGTGACAGAGGTATCGTAAAATTGTGGGACCAGGAGATGAAGAAGTGCAGGTCATACCCAATCTCCGTATTTGAAGGCAAGTCGATGCCACCAACTGTGCGATCAGTATGCAGAGGAAATGACAAGGTCAGGAATCGGTTTCAGTTTCATTTGTTTCTTGGTGGGCGTTGTAAAGTGAAACTGTTTTCATCGTAACTATTTTTGCCCTAACGGATCTCGTCAAACATTATATTCCGAGAAAATAATGATGCAGGAATCTCTATTTGATGCGATGACTGATTATTTATTCAGCTGTTAGATATTTTAGCTACATGTTGTATGATACGATGCCTGAATGATACGAATTCAAATTGTCGGTGAAGATTTACCAACACCCGAAGTATCTTGAAATCAAGAGTGTGTATTTGATCGCGGCTTTCTGCAGTGCAAATGGAAGTTATTATGTTGCTAAGTGCAGCGTCAACCAAATGCTTATAAAAAATGGCTTTCTCTTCTCGCTTTCCCGGCAATTTTGCCTTTGCTTCCTTCTACTGCGTTGCTTCAAGCCTTTAATGGCTGACACTCGGTTATCACGTGATAGACATGTTGTTGGTACTACATTCAGCGATTGCAATGCTCTTAAAGGAACTAGTAAGGAATGTTTTTTGTTTATTATTATGACGTCACATATCGTTACAGAGCGTAAAACAGGGAAACTTATTGTAAATAGATGCAACTGAGATACACTTTGGATGCGGTTCACTTCAAGTTAACTCCTGATGAATTAACAAATTAAAGTAGTTATTTGGTATACTTACTTGGTATATGATATGGATTAGTGGGTTAGATTAGTTAGGTAGTCAGTTAATCGTAAGCGTAGTCGATAATTAGGAGTATTTGTTAGAGTCAACTTTTGTGTTTTGTGAAGCAACACTGTTGCTATACTCTTCTATAGTGCAACACCATATACCATCTCAGGAATACCGTACTTTGAATGGTGGGTAGAAGATCAAACTTGTCAGGCTTAAGTAGTTCCGCTTACAGCTTTTGAAATTTTATATTTGAATTGTCACACCGAATGTAGCATCCAAAATCTTTCTTACAACGCCCGTAATTATTAGAACCTTCGAGTTTCTTCCTGCATATACCAACAGTATAATAGTTTGAGAACCTCTGATAATTTAAAGTCAATAGTGTCGTGTAATATAGTATAGTGCAGTATAGTATAGTATAGTGTAGTATAGTATAAGGCAGTATAGTACAGTATAGTGTAGTAAAGTATAGTATAGTATAGTACAGTATAGTATAGTATAGTATAGTATAACATAATGTAGTATGGTGTAGTATAGTACAGTAAAGTACAGTATGGCATAGTGCAGCGTAGTATAGTTACTGTGTGGATCATTTTAGTAATGTATTTTATTACTTTAAAATGTAGTATAATGTAGTGCAATATATCATTACACGACAAAAAATGTGACATTTACCTTCTCTTCCCCAATCAAGATCCGAATGCCAAAGAAGGTTCTGTATAATAGAAGAAGCAGATGCAAGTTAGTCATAAACGTAAAAACAACGGACTTATTAAAAGGTATTTCACCCCCGAAAAATTAATGAAAGTGGAGACAAAAGTTAGACATAGTCATATCATCTCAGTAAAAATGAACATTAAGTACATACTAATTACAGGACAAAGTATACTAGAAAAGGAGACCGCTAAGATATCAGCTACCCATCAAGGACTCAGTGTTGGCCTGACCAAGTAAGTTCAAATCCTTTTTGGTCATGATTTGCTGGCATGGCTTGCTATTTACTTCTAATACTGGTTCTTTTTCGCAGTGTCTTCAAAGGGCGATTTATTTCATAGTACAAAATGCTTTGCTGGACTACCTTTGAAGCTGACTAGCTGAAAACTGCGAAGGTGGACAGAAAAACATAGCACTCGCTTGTGGTCGGGTGTTACGACACTGGTCCTTCCAAATGAATACGACTTACACAAGGCACTCTAACTGTAAGTGATCTTGCGCTCGTCGTCTTAACTTTACATAATGCGATCCCTTCATATCGTCATCTCCCCTTTCAATGGACTTTGCTGTTTGTCATAAGTTTTACAATGGTGACCATAGCTAAAAACAAGAAGCTACTCGGTACGCAAAATCAAATAAAAATTGAAAGTACATTACAAAAGGCAACTTTTTGTAGTTCATGAGGCGAGCGAAAACAAAAGACAAATCATCAGATACTACGTAAATTAGTTTCAAAGGATAACATGTTCATATGTAGTCTGTGATATGACCAAAGACCAGCAAAATGTAAACCTAACGGTGCAGACGCTATAGAAACGAAAAACGCGTCATTCATGAATAAATAGTATTGCACGCTGACAAACTTGAATATTTACATCAGGAATAGAAAAGTCTATGCGATAAAATGAAAAGAAGTACCAAAGGGACTTGGAGGCAGAGAAGCAAAGTGCCCGTCTACGCTGTGGTAATACTTGTACATATTCTTTCAAAAAGAAAATGTGTCAAACGACAGCCATTTATATGAGGACATCAGTTACAGTAAGAGCCCACTTTTATCAGTCAAAACCAAAGAGTGGTTCCATGAAAGTAGACTTCAATTTTAGGCATAACCAATACAACTACTTGGAGCAGTCACTCTCTTATATTATAATTCGTGCAAACACCCCTGAAAATACCCACTTTAAACTGAAACTAAATCATGGAGGAGAAGGAAGAATATTATACCTTGTCTTCTCATCGTTGGTGTAGACTTCGACAAGGTCCAAACAACATATAAACCTTTAGCAAATAGATACGTTGAGCATTAATTAGTAAATTGATCAATATTAAGACTTAACAGGAATGGTAGGATATACATGGTGGTGGTGATTGTTATAGGCAAGATGGTCATGTTGCTTTGCCAATGATGTTAGCAATTGTGCCGGTGTCGCGCGAAATTTGTGCCCTTGCGAAATTTGTGCCTCTGATGGTAATGCGCATGCCCACATGTTCGTGAGTTTCGTGTGAGCACAAATTTCGCGCCTAAGAAGCGAAATTTGTGCCTTGCGAAATTTGTGCCTCCGTGTGTTTCGTTACTTCAGATTGTCTTACGACAATTTTAGTTTTGTCACTTATAGTTTGCGGTGCAGGTAATCAAAGCAGGGGCTCGATAGATGTTTGTTATTAATTATGATCTGTGATAAGCGAGAAACACTGCAAAAATCACAGTTATCCTACCATCCTCATTTTAGACTCTTCCAGGAAAACAAGCTAAAAATGATAATCTCTACTTGGTATAGAGTAAAGGCTATAACCTTAATAGAATTAATTCTGTAAACAGATATCAAAATTGATTAGACTCACTGGAAGACCTATTTTATCTTTCCATATAAAAAATAACACCACTTCGCACAAAATCACTTCTGCATCTGATAATCAGTGGCATGTAAGAGATCTTATAATACACAATTGAATTATAGAAGCAAGAGAGGAAAGAGGAAATAGCAAAATACTTAACCCATAATAAATTTTTTGGAAAGGACAGTAGAGAAATAGAAAATATGCCACCACCGGGAATTGACCCGTGGCCAACGCTAAATGATTATATTCTGTATTTTGCCTTTCTTTCCTGTAGACCAAATAGCTTGTATCATATGTATGGTCCTGCTTGCAGACCACTCACTTTCAGTGTGCTCGAATTAGCAGTTTTTCAATCGTGACGACAAATCTATAGATATTGTTCCTCCTCTGTTATCAAAAGTGTCAACAATTTTACGTTATCTTGGTCTCTTTCGATAGGATTGTGACACACGTACAGAAGAACTGACCGAATGCGTTGATTCGTTTTCCGAAATTCTGCAGTTAAATGGCATGGAATATACTCAAATGTGTGAAATGGCTATGGCTTTGTGTCGACCAATATTCAAAGTCGGATTGTATTCACGTAAGTTATTTAAGCAAATGTTCATATTCTCAAGAGCGCTGTCAATGACTACAGTGCCATCTTAATGTAGCGCTACATGAAGGCCTTTGTTTTTTGCCCAGTTCCCACATATACTTCTTATGTGTTGCATTAAATGACACATTGCACAACTATAACCATAAGGCTTCAATTTGGATATTAAAACTGAATATATTTAAATGTTCTCTTTAGTAGCAGACGCACGAAGCCTTCTTAATTTGGTAATGCAATTTGTAGATGGCTTATCAAATTTATTAACATGTCTCTATACTAAAGTCTGCTTTAGCTCCATACAAGCTTATTCCGGGATTTATCTTCACTCCTTATTCCATCTATCGGGGCATATTTATCACACCCCCCTAATTACTGTTTTACCTACTTGAAGCCTGTGAATAGCATTATGGGAAACCTAATATCTGATAGAGAGAAATGAAAAGCGGTTGGAGAATTTGAGTTCATAAGTGGCAGGTTTAGCATTGTTTGGCAGTTTAAAACAACATAATGGAGCAATTTTTGTCGAAATTTTAGATATCCCTCAACATTGGCTATGAATCATTTGGATAGATATTAGCAACATAGTATATTAGGTATTTATTCAAATCAATCTCAAAAATCTTGAAAAGCAGTCAAAACGATCTCTAGAACATGGTTTGATCAGTCCAAATACATAATTTTGAAGTCCGAAATGTTAAAAAAAAATTAAATCGTCGTCCAAAAAGTTGCAATAACTCAGCGAATAATGAAATGAGAGTGTAAAATTATCAATTAAGGTTTATAATATACAACTTTTGAAACCCATAAAATCCTAGGACCAGACATAAAATTAAAATATACAGAGACCGGGGTTGATTTCTTTTGCACTCCCCCTCCCCTGCAAGAATACAGCACTTAACGCAAACAGCATTGATCGTTTGAAAGCAGATGATCTACCGTTGGCTACGTGTCATATATCTTCTAATTGCAAGGCAATATTATTCCGAATCTGTTTTAATCGGCATCAAAGTATAGTTACTGAAATGGATTCTTATTTTTACTATCATTCTCCAGTAATGGTTCTAGTTTTTAGACCTGTTGTTGCAGATAGCCATTTTGTAAACCAGAAACAATCTTCTTCGCTTCTGCTCCGTGTTTTTAGGTATGGGAAACAAACTGCCAGTTGCTTTCATTTACACACAAAGAGAAGCTACAGTGAAATATCTGCTCATCACTTTTAAAGCTCTAAGAACAGGGGATTATTTTACAATTTCTGTTGATTTGGAGAAAACCAGTGTTGGGAAAATAATTGAGCTGTTGGTTTTCTTACACCATTAAAAGACGCAAAATGGTAGACAAACATGTAGCAGGGATCTTATTAAGCCCTTACAATAACTAGAACAGAGTTTAAAATAAATTTAACTTACCCGGTTTTCTTTCTTCGCTCTCTTGTTTGTGATCACTCTGTGGAGCAGGACTGCTCTTCACTTCCTGTGTCAAAGAGGTTTGAGAAAAGTATTAATTGACCATGGGTCTCGCGTACTGGAAATATTAAAAGTGAGGTGGTACTAATGAAGACATTAGAACTGTCTTTGGCAGGTAATGGCATAATCTCAGGTTACAGAGGTTCTAGAGGCAAAGAAACTGGCAAATAAGAATGAACTGTTTCATCCTACACCTACAAAGAGATGTATGATTCTCCTTTTGGTTTAATACCACGAAAAATTGCCACATAAGCAACCATAATAAGAGTTAATTTACGAACACTAGAGAAATAGAAAATATGTCACCATCGGAAATCGAACCCGTGACCCGCGCTTTCGCGGCATGCGCTCTACCAACTCAGCTAGGTCTTAACATGCTCTATTTCTCTAGTAGCCACATTAGCTCCCAATCATCCAACGGTGGACATCGAGATCCAGCTCAACGCAATTCGAGACCAGCCTCTCTGCACCATGTGATTTGACCATGTCTCTGGTGTTGCATTTCAAATACTCTCTTCTCGATGACATAATAAGAGTGCTTGCCAGTTTTGATAACTACTACCCGGCGAAAGTTAAATGTCTAGTTGACAATTCAAGTTAATGCAAGTTAATTCAAGTAAACCAACCCTAACCTTAATGACAAATCAACATGAATAACACGAAAGCTAAATGGAATGTATTAAGTAACGAAGCAAGTTGGGCTAAGTGGCAAATGGTAAATAACATTGGGAGTTGTATGATGGAAAGTTGTTAAACAGAGCATAAAAACGATATCACGAACAAACATCCATAGTTTGCAAGGGGGTCTGGAACCCCGCCTAGGAAAATCGACCCCCACCTACAAAGACAACCTCCACCTAGAACTCTAAAGGCCAACCCCCACCTAGAAGAAAATATTTGGCACAAATTTCCAAAAGTTCAAATCCCAGCTTCCCACCAATAATGTAAATGCAAACGGAACAATAATTTAGAGTTCTTCCATTGAAACATTTGATCACTTACAAGGTTTCACAATTCCACTTCCTTGAAGAGAAACACCGAAACACCCAGCTTCTAGCTGCGAGCTATGACATCGAGAAACATTACTTCAGAATTTGAGTCATGCCTATCAAAGCCTTGTTATTTAAAGCCAGGTCATAATTTTATGAACTGAAAAAAATTAACGGTGCTTGCTTAAGATCTTTTGCAGATTCAATCAGTATTTACTGGTAAATATCTTGGTTCGTAAACGCGATATTTTGTTTCCTGGTTTCTTAAGTTGAGCTTTAATGATGATTATTTGGGCAAGAATAACAGTATAGGTATATCTACGGTATATTTTCATACCTTATCTTTGTCTTTCTCCTTTAAGTGAAACTGGTTCTCTGGTATTAGAGTCGACTTCTTACTCTTCAACATGCCCGCATATCTACAAAACAGAAATACAAGCCACATAAGGACAATTGGATGCTGAATCATTCTCAAGCCATCACGTTCTGTAAATTTAATTGCTTTTAATATTCCACCACTTTCAAGGTCTGCTATCCGTTTATATAATAGTACTTGTTACTGCTTCAGGAAATCTGGGGTAAGATCCAGAATTTTAGCCATAAATTTACAGGAAATTTCATCCCTCGTCCTAACGACAAGTTCAAGCTGATATTCCTATATTTTGAAGGCTTGGTATTCATTTATATGATAACAACTAATAATGCTTCAGCCAATCGGGTGCAAGACTCAGAATTGCACCCAAAAAATCACTGGAAATCTCATCGCTAATCCTAAACGACCAATTCAAGGGGTATATTCCACGTTCTGTAAATTTTAACAATCTTGACATTCTACCCCTTACATACTAATAGCTGTTACTGCTTCAGCGAATCTGTTATACGACTCAGCATCGTACCCAGAAAATATTTGGACTCCCCCCGTTTATTAACTTTAGACCGTAATGATGACCCTCCGTTTATTCAGACCCCCTGTTTATTCGGCACTCCGGAGTACCCAAGTCTTCCACTCATTGGGTAATGTTATCCAATATATTTTCTTCAGGTGATACGGTCTCCATTTTTAACTCAGCCATGCGACTTCATCGTAGATTCGATGACCTCCATTACAATAGCTGTATCGAGTACATTTCTTGCGATTTGAGAGCAAATAATTTTGAAAAACCTTATTTGAAAGTACAAGACGTTGCACAGACAGGTAGAAACCGTGATTCTGATGTGGCAGCAATAGTATTTGCTATTGCGTTAAGTAGAAAAATCAAGCAAGAAACAGTAGCAAAGCAGTACAAATTGTTTCGTAAGAAATTTGACAGCAAAAAATTTTGGGAAACAACTCGGGTTGTGGGAAGGAAGCAAGGTGTCTTCGAAGTGCGCCTATAGTGTTATTGTTTATGCCCTGATTTGAATGAGCCTATGGTCCAATGTGATGGATGCGACAATTGGTTTCACGGGGATTGTGTGGATAAGGAAACTACTGGTACGTGGCATTGTCGGAAATGTGAATATGGACAGAAAATTTACAAAGAAAGTCGAAAATAAAAGGAAAATATCCCAGTACTCGCATGAAGTGTAGTTGTAAGTTATTTAGAGGCAGATATAGTGGTAAGAGCATCCATCAGCATGCTGGAGGATAGGACACTAGGTAAATTGGAAGGGGGCACAGATGCCGTATCTCTTGCTTCCATAAAGGAATTTAGAAGTGCCGATGATGTAGAAGGTTCCAATAGTGAACTTGTACTCAAGTATTTCACAAGTTATTATGCGGAGGCTCATGAAGTAATAAGAAGTTTTCTCTTTAGAGGTACATTTACTTGTAACAAAGCATCAGTTGACAAAATGCTAGCATCAACCACTCTTGATAAGATCTCTCGTAGCTAGGCACCCAGTTTTGTGTTCATTTTAATAATGCGTGTTAATGAATCCACAAGAAATCTGCGACTTACTTGCGCAGGCTAAGATAGTTTTGACATTATGTATGTCTGGAAAAGACATGGTTAAAAGGTAATGCGCCTTTTTAGGTAAATACTATCATATGTCAATACAAAGATGCGTATAGCAAGATACGATTTGAAATATGAGGTAAGGAAAGATACGGGAGATGGGGGCTGTGAAATGTTTGGGAAAGCTCTAATAACAGGAAATGTAGACTGTATTCCATTAGCAACGAATAGTATTCTGTAGGTGTAATGTAATGATATTGTTGGCCTTGAAATGTTTTCTATAACCATGCCCCAGAGTAAACGCATGCACATTTGATAAACCACATCGAATAAAGAACGTCTTAGATGGACTGAAATAACCATTTCATTTTACTCTTCTTAAATTTTAATGTAGCAGTAAAGGTATGCTATTTCAAACGTTTGTATGGAAATCAGAAACATGTTATTGTTGTTCCAATGTCATTTGCTTTTTGTAATTAATAGTAAGAGGGAAACGGTAACATTTATAAAAACATTTACGGAGTTGTGTTTTCTGAGTATCCTTATTCTTCTTCCGACTTTGAAGTAGGTGTAGGGAAACAGGTTGCCACCTCGGCTTTTTATCTGTTGGGAATTGTGGATTATATTGAGAGCGCGGATGTTCTCAACAGAGTAGGTTCCTTAACTGTAGTTGATTCATGCTTAATACTCTCCGGCGCCTAATAGAAGGGGGGTTTGAATAAACGGGAGGGTTGGAAAAATCCCAAAAACTTAATAAACGGGGGGGTTGGAATAGACGGGGGGTCTGGACAAAATGTGAAGTCAAGAATCAATGTATCACCTTCAACTTCCTAAACATAGGGTGATACAATAAAAGCAATAGTCAGCTAGGGGAGGGTATCAAACCTCCCCAACCCTTCTCCTAAATACAGCCTTGATAATTCAATTTTTCAATTTTTATTAAATAAAAAAACAAGTTTTTGTAACGGAAAGTAAGGAGCGGTATTAAAACTTAAATCGAACAGAAATTATTCTGGCGCTTATTTATAGTGGCATCCTTAATGTTGCCCCAAACCGTCTTCCGAAGATAAATCCAGTTCCTCTGGCTCTGACAAAATGGTAGTTTGCTGACACAAGACCCGTCCCATAGTTCTTTCCAACACGAGAATATCTGTAGCGAGAAAACCTGATGTGATAGCGGAAAATGGACTTGATTTTTATAACGAGCGTGAAAAAATAGCCCAGAAACATGTGCCCATTATCTGGTAACATTTTGGTCGGAAAAAAATGTCGACGAGTGTAACCTTCATGCAATCTCCGAACATAATGTGACTCATACAATAGATCTACAGACTGCATGTCTCACCAATAAGAATAATCTTATTTCATCTGATCTTGTGTGTTGCCTTGTTTGTTTATTACGACAGGTTACGATCTTTGCTAATGCCGAAGCAATAGCAATGGTATGATCGATTAGGCAAGAAACACGTTTCCGTAAACTGATTCCCAACGGGACTGACGTAAAAGGCAGCTATATATGGGGACTCTGTGGAGAATCGTAGTACTGTAGGCTTAGTGCCCTACTCATACATGACTGAATAGTGAATGCATTCACACACAACGTTGGAAGCAACGCGTGTACACGAGCTTCGGTGTCCTAAATCCTGTCCTAAATCCTAATTCAAAATCCTAAATTCACAATCCTAAGTCAAAAGTTTTATAGCAGTGAAACTTTTCCTATTCCTAATCCTATTCCTAAATCCTATTCCTATTTTTATAGCAGAGGCCCCAGAACCAAGCGTCCACTTGTGCCCTATCCACAAACTATCCTAATAATAGCCTCAAATGCTCCTTTATATATACTCGTCCAGAACGTGCTGGAATTAGAGGTGATGATGTCTATAGAATTTGCCTATATTTAAGTTATTTACCTTTAATAGTAAACAACCATTGTTTGCCTAGCTATTAAGGCTAGCTACGTGCTGAATGTGAGCAGCATAGGCATGTTCATCCCCTAAATTTAGCGTATCACTTTACCTAGCAGTGGAATAATAGTTCAGCAATAATGAACTAAATTTGAAGCAATATCAAGACTTCCAAAAGCACGAACGTCTATGTACATTAGAAGTGGGGTCATCAGTGGGGTCATCAGTTGGGTCAACACGCTCCCCCCGAAAGGCATCAGGCCTTTTCCTTTTACAAACAGAATAACCAAATTTAATCCTAACATTTAATAATGTCAATACTGCGCAGTCATTAAGTGTCTGTTCACTTGCGCTAATAAGTAATTACCTTTGACACATAAATTTTCATTACTTCTTCTTTAAGTAAACACACTTTTCGAATATCACGAACAAAGTCTCCGTCTGCAGTTCGAACGAAAAGACGACGTACAATTCCATCAGCATCTGGATAGGTATCCTCAATGATTCCTTTTAGCCATTTTCCTCTAGCAGTTCCTCTATCGACAAGCAGGACTAGGTTTCCAACTTTGAAATTTCCTCTTTGCTGTAACCATTTTTGGCGCTCTTGGTAAAGTGGGAATATACTCAGCTATTCAACGTTTCCAGAATCGATTTGCGAGAATCTGGACTTGTTTCCATCAAATTCGGTATTTTTCTTCATCTTCAAATACACGGGGCGCGGTCGACACGTTCCTCCTCAGCAAAAGGATGTGATATGCAATGAGGGCTTCTTCATCTTTTAGATCGCTTGACACACGAGTAATCGGACGGTCGTTCATTTTTTTCTCTACCTCGCACAAGAACGTCGCCAATGTCTCGTCATCCACCAGTTCCTCTGGGATCATTGAATGCAGTATTCTCTTTACTGATAGTCCTACTCGTTCCCAGAATCCTACTTGGTGGATGGCAGCGGGAGAATACACCAATTCGACCTCGCTGACCGCGCAGCTCCGTAGCAGTCTGGGACTAGTTTAGGGTAATAAAATTTCTACAGCGTGCTCAGTCACCAGTCTCGAGGATAAGTTGCTTTGGGTGAATAGAACAAGGAATATGATGGATTTCGATAGCGTTAACAGAATGAAAGTGGAGGAGTTGAAAGAGTATCTTCGCTCACGTGCTCGATGCAAGTACTGCAGCAAAGTAGGAAAAGACATCAAGTCGTTCGTCCATTGCTCCATCTGCAAAATTGCATTGTGCTTTAATAAGGAAAGAAACTGTTTCCAGGAATACCACGTTAATGACCGTAAGTGATGAGTTGCTCATTTGCTTTATGAACTGTAATGCAAAAACATCATAAACATTTTGATTGCTCGTGCTGCATCATCAGCTTTAACAGTGTTGTAAGTCGCTGTGCTCACTGTTTCAGCTTTCATTAATATATTTTTGTATGATATCGAATATATTGATCACACTAAATATTGCAATCGTTTTTATATTTGTCCTCACACTTTATTTGGGCCAACATGGTGAGATGGATAATTCTGAATTTGATATACGCCCCCTTCGTTTTTTCAATTTGATGGCATGGACAACAAAACGTGACACAAATAAATATATTTTGGGTTTGGTTGTTATGTTTAATTGCGTCAAATTTGACCCAGATAGAATTAATTTGTACATTTCACCCTTCAAAAGAGGTTATTCAATAAAGATTGCATGCTTCATTTTAAGTGAGATAAAGACGAGGTATGTTACTTTGATTTTAGACATAAGATTGAAATTTCAGGAAATTCTTCTCATTTAGGACGATTGGGTCATTTATGACCCATTCAAAATCTCAAAATATAAAAATTTTAGAAGGAAATGGCTGTTTAATATGTCTTTCTGGTATTATAAATGATTATAATTATAATCTATTTCCAAATTTTTGACAATTTCTGACCAGCCAATCCTTATCGTCCTCAATGGGTTAAGAATGTACTCAATAATCCCCAGTTTGTTTCATTTTTGTTGATGGCAAGCTGTAGATTTTGGTTTATGCGCAAATGCTTTCCAATTTTTATCCTTTCAGATATGTAATGGCTTTAATTAACTTTAATATATATCCGTTCTAAACAATTTATATTTTATCATATGGAGTCAATAAATTCAGTTCCCCATTGAAAACGTTTCTTTGGCTCTTAGTGCAAGAAATAAGAATATTATTTTAAATCACAAAATGCTGTGTTTGAGCTGCAATTAGTTTCAGAAGCATCCAAACCTTTTTATATCTTACATAGAAAACCTTTAACTTTCTACAATATATAGTTGCTATTATCTTTCTTTGATCTCTCCTTCTATTTAATGCTCTTTTTACTTTTTTTTCAATATATCTTAATTTTGTTCTGATGCCATAATCTAACTAATCTTTAGTTAGTTTCCTGATCTCTGTCTTCATTCCCTCATTCATTCTATACTGCCTATCTGTACTTCTGTTTATTTCATGAAGATTGAGAAGTTGAGTTTTTCTTTTTAGTACTGGCTTAACGTGTTGGCACTACGGTGGAAATTGTGCATTTTTTACCTGAATGTTTCCCAAATTAAGGTGGTATCTGTTATCGACAGGCCTGATGCTTTCTTCAGTTGAAAGTTTGTTAACAATAATGGTAATTATCATCGAGAAGAGAGGGTTTGTTTTGAAAAGAACACTAAAGAAATAGAAAATATGTCACCACCAGGGAACGAACCCGTGACCAACGCTTTTGCGGCACGCGCTCTACCAACTGGACAAGGTGACCTAGTTCCCAGAAATCCACAAGTAATCCCAGTAATCCACGGGTGGACATCGATATACAGCTCAACGCCATCGGAGACTAGTCTCTCTCGCCACAGCCTTGCCATGTGACTTGAGCAAGGATAAACTACCCTCCGGCCCGTCATCAATCCAAAGCCCATTTTATTTAGAAAGTGTCATCGAGAAGAGAGGATTTGAAATGTTAGTTTTGAAAAGAACACTAGAGAAATAGAAAATACGTCACCACCGGGGACCAATGGTAGTTTTCCTTTTTATACTGTGTAACAAGTAGGCTACATGAAACGCCAAGAATTTAAAGGATTGATTAAATGTGTCCTTTGCTTTGTTGCTGGAAAAAAGGTAATTCAGGTAGGTACATAGGCCATGAGAGTGTTTTTCAAGGAAAATTATCCAATACTTCAAATTGAAGAGGAGATACCACCACCTGTTGATTCCACCACCACCTGTTGATTCCACGACCACCTGTTTATTTCACCACCACCTGTTTATTTCACCACCACCTGTTGATTCCACCACCACCTGTTGATTCCCCCGTTTATCCCCCCCCCGTTTATTAACTTGAAATCATTTCTGGCCCACCCTACCCCTGTTTATTCCAGCCCACCCCATTTATCAGAGACCACAGAGTGCGTAAACGTATCCTCTCTCTTGTACATATTTAGATACAGCAAGCAACAAAAGCGAAGCAGCTGAAAACTCTGAGCTGTGGATTCAAGGCGAAGAACCAAGGGAGAAGGTGAGCCGCCGACGAATCTTGGGTAAGCGGTCTCATCTGTGTCAATACTGTAACAAAGGCTTCCGTGATTCCAGTGACCTCAGAATCCATATTCGTATACACACGAATGAAAAGCCTTACAAGTGTAAGTACTGTGATCGGTCATTTGCCCAAACCGGACACTTACTAGGTCATATACGAACTCATACTGGCGACCGGCCGTACAAATGTCCCCATTGCGGTATATCGTTTGCCCGTAGTGACGCTCTTCGACGTCATATTCGTACACACACAGGGGAGAAACCTCACAAGTGTGAAATCTGTGCTAAGTCCTTCACGGAGTTGCGAAGCTTAAAGGATCATCTAAGACTGCACACGGGAGAGAAGCCTCACATGTGTGCGAATTGTGGACAGAAATTCACGCATGGTGCAAGTCTGAGAAGACATGTTGAAAGTAGATGTAAAAAAGCGGTCGTGAATTTGACGTAGTAACGGGACAACTGTAGTTTTTAGCCAGTTCTTGCAGGGTATCAACTGCACCAGGAAATCTTTGAACTCTTCGTACTCTACTAGAAATTCTTGGACAGAAACTCTCCTATTGCTAGAATCTAAATAAAGGGTAACAGACATCAACTTCCTGGAAATATCAAGATGTATTTTATCAATACAGGCCCAGCCAAGCCGATCGGGATAAGAGGATTTGGCAGATACCATTGTATAAGTCCCTGGTGCACTTGTATACCATTATGGAGGGCCCCTGTACCCTCGCATACCCTTATACAAAGGCCCTTGTACACTTGCGTACCCCTATGCCAAGTCCCTTCTACTCTTGCATACCCTTATACAAAGTCCCTTGTACCTTTGCTTACCCTCATACAAACGCCCTTGTACCCTTGCATACCCTTGTACAAAGTCCCTTGTACCCTTGCATACCCTTACGTCAAGTCCCTTCTACTCTTGCATACCCTTATACAAAGTCCCTTGTACCCTTGCATACCCTTATGTCAAGTCCCTTGTACCCTTGCTTACCCTTATGTCAAGTCCCTTGTACCCGTGCATACCCTTATGTCAAGTCCCTTGTACTCTTGCGTACCCTTGTACAAAGTCCCTTGTACCCTTGCGTATCCTGATACAAAGACCCTTGTACCCTTGCATACCCTTATTCAAAGTCCCTTATATTCTTTTATATACCTACTATACCACCAACAATTCTATTGTACGTTTGTGTACTCACAGTGAAGTCTCTTTTATCTTTGTGGACGGTTGTAGGGTTCTTTTCTGTGGATTTTTGATAGTTTTTAGACAAAATTGAAGGTCGTATCATTATCCTACCAAGTACATATGATGTTCTTAGTAAAGTTTAATTTTCCTGAACGTGTCTTCTTTTTGAGGACGAATTTAAAGTTACTTTTATTATCAGTTTTAAGTATTAGCTTAACTATTATCAAAGAACTACCATCATCCTTCAAGCAGACGTCCTCTTTTGAAGGCCCTCTCATTTTGGCTGAAAGAAACATTAACACCCCCTGATAATTTTTCAACTGTGATATGTCGTTTTCTTTTTAAGTGGTATACGAGTAATAACTTTTTGTTAAAACGTTTTGTAGCAAAGGTTGGCAATTACAAGTTTAGGGCATTACAAGGACGATTTCTCTACAGTTGGTAAATCCTTCCCCGAAAATATTGTTCGCAATGAAATCAAGCAATAGACGTAGTATATTAACCGTTTCACTTGAATATGTGAAGAAGAAAGAAGAAAGAAGAAAGAAGAAAGAAGAAAGAAGAAAGAAGAAAGAAGAAAGAAGAAAGAAGAAAGAAGAGTGAGTGTAAACTATAACAAGTAACATAATTTCGATCATGACTGAAATATTTCTTCTAAGTTCAGATAAACTGAAAAGCAGCCTATGTATTCATGGCATCAAAGCTTTAACTCAGATAAGGAGGTTGAGTTGGTAGGGTTATTTTGAAATAATGGAGCCGGATATTCAGGTAAGAAAGTGTAGAAAGTTGATAGTTCCTGCAGCAAGGCCCAGAGGTAGACTTAAAAAGGTCATACAGGCAGATTTGATACAGAGGAATTTGAGTACGGATGTAACAAAGTCTACATCATCTTGCAAGTTGGTTATCAATACACTCTTTCCAACTCATGATAACATCGGAAACGGACATTATACTAAGAATGGTGGTGATGATGATGATGAAGATGATGATATGATGATGATAATGATGATGATAATAATAACGATTATTGTTGACGTAAATGTTACAAGATTTGAGGTTTCACGCGCCACCAAATTTAGAATGCGTTTAGTTCAATGAAATTGAGTGGTCTTTCATTCATGAAAATCCTCAATGTTCCCCTTACTTACGGTCTTTAAAAACGTTAACACCATTTTGTTCCTTTTTAGCAAATCAGCTTTGTCTTCTTGATCTATCTTTTGTGCACTTGATGAAAGTAAAAGGCATCCTGACAAGTATCCTCCTAAGTTCGTCAAACACTGATTCCCTGAGAGATTACTTGTCAATATTTTAACCTAAACATTAAACGGTCTTGAAAAATTAGAGATCTTACTCTTGAAATGACAAGTTCAAAGACATTGAGGAGGAGCGGAGAACAGTTAGCAGAGTGGTTCAAGACAACAATAGTTTGGGAAAGACAATAAAGTTACGTTTGCTTTCACAACATCGTAGTTGCTTGAACCTGTGTTCCTAGGCCGGCTTTTGCAAATGGTTTTGTGTTAGCAATTCCCCACTGTAACAATAATCAGGGCCAAGTTTAGAAGAAGTTTAAGCATAGTAGGTCTATCGCACATTATGCCACAACAGTGTTCATAATCGGTGTTCATAGAACAATTGTGACAGATGTGCAACGGGCGTAACAGTGGAAAAGATCTACAAGGGCCAAGGGAGTTTAGGGCTTAGGGTTTAGGTGTTTAGGATTTAGGGATCAGGGTTTACGGGGTTAGGGTTACCAGAAACCAATGGTTTTGAAATCACCGTAAACACACTTTAAGAATTCAGGAAAGAGTGCATATGTCAATTATTAATTTTGGTAAAATCATTTAACCTTTTTACTTGTTTCTGCAAAAATTTGAAGTAACCTTTAAATTTTGCCGAGACATGCCATGTCGATGCAACAAAAAATACAATCAAAGGAAAAACGCATGTATTTTTATGTACTATAGACTAAATCTTAACTTCTACGGATTGTTTGCGAGAAAAAATTTATTACACGATCTGTTTCTTTACGTAAACATAATGTATTAATTCTCTTTACTCATTCTGGCTTTCATGTGTTCTACAATTTACACAGCAAGCCTTGTAACTTCGTTATGGATTTCTAGCACATTGTCAAAGTTGTGTAATAAAGGGTCTGGTCACTTAGCTCAATTGACGCTGCAACTCCTTTTGGCATAGAAATTGAACGTAGAGCAACGATTAACAAGGCTATACGTTGGACTGCACCAGATCCACTTGCGCTGATGGGCCTCTGTCTTTGCTCTGCGTCTTAGCAATACTACAATAGTAGTAGTAATAGTAGTAGTAGTAGTAATGGTGGTGGTAGTAGTAGTAATAGTAATAGTAATAGTATTAGTAGTAGTAGTAGTAGTAGTAGTAATAGTAATAGTAGTAGTAGTAGTAGTGGTAGTAGTAGTAGTAGTAGTAGTAGTAGTAGTAGTAGTTGTAGAAAAAGTAGTAATAGTAGTAGTAGCAGTAAGAGTAGTAGTAATAGTAGTAGTAGTGGCAGTAGTAGTAGTAATAGTAGTAGTAGTAGTTGTTGTAGACTATGGCAGAGTCACATTGCTTAGTGGTGTTTTTGGTCTTTGAAAGCCGAGGTGGTTGTTTCCTTTTAGGAGTCGATATTTGGCGAATATACGATGGTACATGCTGCTTAATTCGGTCGACCAACCTCAAAGTCGTGCGGCCAACATAGCCAGCCTCGCACTGGCATGAAAATTGATAAACTACAGAGCTAGAATTTGTGGAAGGCACATGATCTTTGTGATTGGTTGATAATACTTTTTTGGTTGTTTAAACTACGCGTGGAGCACTATATAAAAAACTATATAGGAATGAATTACTATTAATGCACAATAACTCTCTTACGACAGTCAAAGCCCCGCGTGTAAGGATCACTTGTTTCCCAAGTACATGACATTGAAGACAAATACTGTATCCGAGATAATACACATTGATCGAATTTTGTCAGAGAATCAAGAAAATGTACTCTTACGTGGCAAGTTGTAAATGAAATAAGCGGCAGAAGGAAGAACCTGCAGAAAAAAATTGAAAACTTTATGCTAAAAGGATCTGTTGCAGAAGTTGAAAACTCACTTTCATATTCTTGTCGTAAATAATTCAATTATTATTGCTTTACCGATAAGTAGTTAACGTGCAACCGGACCTGCTTTACTTTGCTTCTCCCTATCGGTGCCGTAGCCAGGGGGATGCTTGGCATGCATCCTCTAGAAGTAGCATGCCCTAGTTCATGGTCGTCTGTCCTAGAGTCCTAGAGTTTTGAAATTGAGTTGGAGTTTTCGCTTAAAGGTGCAAAAAGCCTCGAAAGCTGAATTTCTGACATACCCTTTCTGAAAATATCCTTACTGAACTACTTTTCATTGTCTTGAGACAAAGGCGAAGCTTATGAAACAGTCTATTTGCAAGTAGGCTGGGTTCAATTTTTTTCACATTCCACGAAGGGATATTCGGTCATTGCGCGGAAAGGGGTGTTTCGCGTTGATATGCATATCTTGCGGTAAATGTGACACAATGTCTGTCACAATTGATTTCTATTTTGATAAAGATGAAAAGTGGTCAGGAAAAAAAAATATTGAGATTTGGCAAAACTTTAGGAGGCATGACCCCTTCTTCCCCCTGTTCCCCCGTCCCTGTATTCCGAGTGATTGTATCCTTGATACCCCTCCACCCACCTCCAAACTAGATGGCGTGTTTACTCCAATATAAATATTGGTGTTACTGAGATTATTAACTGAGATGTAAGGCATCACTTGACAATTATGTCGAAAGAAGGCATTGTTCTAATTAGAAAATTGTTTAAAATATCAGAATATCGAAATTACCGATTAAGCGCCCACGCTCAAATACGCGCCCAGTTTGCGAGAAGTATTTCTCACAAGTGCCCACGTCCAAATAGCACCCATGTAAGTAAGTGCAAAGGTCTGAATAAGTTCCCAGTAAATTTGGTTGGTGATAAAGAAGCAGCATTCTCAATTGTTTAGACTGTAGACCTCAAAAACGTTTAGGTTCCCTCTCAATTAAATACTCTGTTAATTTCACTGATTATTCTACAATTTCTGCTATTTTACGCGAGGCCTTTTCGCTTCTCAAGAGCTAACTGTAATTTATCAATATATCTAAGAAATGTTTCTCACGTGTGCACAACCAAAAATTTCTGCCTTTCAATAACGTCCACTTAAGCCAGGGGTTCTCAAAGTGGTCGATATCGACCCCCAGGTGTCGATGAGACCTTCCAGGGAGTCAATGAATACCCAAGGGGTCAAATGGGGGTCGATAAATATCCAGGGAATCGAAAAGGGGTCGATGAATAACCAGGTTCCCGTCCTGTAGTAAGGAAATTGCAAAATGTACCCCATACCAGCCCGCCCCATCCCTTCTTACGCTTTCCATCAACTCCCACGCCTCTCCCCGCTCCAGACAGGGCTGATACAGGAATCATTCGTGTTTTAGTTTCGTACTGAGGTAGTGATGCTTTTCCCCGAGGTCGGACAATTAATGTAAACTACTACTACTACTACTACTACTACTACTACTACTACTACTACTACTACTACTACTACTACTACTAAGGCTAAGGCCTTGATTAGGAAACCGGAAAAGGTAAGTTGGGCATACCATACGCAGTTTTTCTACTATACGGCAGTAGGTGATGATTCAATACTTTAAAGGAATAAACTGTCGCGGAAAGAAACTGTTGCGGGAAGAAACTGTCGCGAGGAAAATCTCGCGACTTTCGCGACAGTTTCTTCACGCGACAGTTTGTTTTTGGCCCGTTTGCGACAGTTAATTCCAGCGACAGTTCCTTCCTTTAAAGTATTTAAGAAGCAGGGCGAACTAGAAAAGTGTTTCCAAAACGGGGTGCATCTATTGGGCACCCAAGTGTACTTAACTGCCACATTGCTTACTTTCTTATTGTACACCTTGTAAAACACACCCTTTATTGGATGTTTGTTGTGCATTTTAAATGTCTTGATAATCTTATTGTATTACTTTGGATTCAGCAGAGGTACTTTGAAGGTGGCTAAAACAACTTCAAAGATATCAATTGCTTCGAAATCAAT
This sequence comes from Alatinidae sp. Z8VKAUB7J3, assembly GCA_010016025.2. Taxonomy (NCBI): domain Eukaryota; kingdom Metazoa; phylum Cnidaria; class Cubozoa; order Carybdeida; family Alatinidae; species Alatinidae sp. Z8VKAUB7J3. The sequence continues at coordinate 138,432 of JAAAKM020073195.1, read as the reverse complement.
CTCATAAAAATAAGAATTTTACAAATGTTCACTGAAATGTGTGCATAGAATTTAAGAATTGATACTGTCTATAAAGATAGCTGCTAGGAAAAGAAATAATACTGAGGATAGAGAGAAAGATTATGTTTCAAAGGGCCATGACAACAGCAGCTAAAACCAATTATAATTGCATGCAACTAAAACCAATTATAATTGCATGCAACTAAAACCAATTATAATTGCATGCAACTAAGGCCAATTATAATTGCATGCAAATAAAGCCAATTATAATTGCATGCAACTGAAACCAATTATAATTGCATGCAACTGAAACCAATTATAATTGCATGCAACTGAAACCAATTATAGTTGCATGCAACTAAAACCAATTATGACTGCATGCACCTAAAACCAATTGTAGGTGCATCAAAATATACGCAGGGTGCAACCGTACGTGGAGTAACACTGTACCAGTTGAAGTAAAGAAGCATATTTGCAAACGATCATTCCTTACCTAAAAAAATGTCACCATTCTTTGTACGTGGTAACAGTCTACCGTATCAGAACACTTTTCCCTGGTGCTGTTATTAACACGTAAAATGCATCTATTCGGGTATAGATCAATTGTTGCATTACCATCTTTAAATGCACTCGTATCATCATCGGGAAACGTGCAATAAATACACAAAGAAATCATCTTCTAACAATAAATGATACCTGCATAATATTATCTCAAAAACTCAAGTATGCAATATACCTTTCGTGGTATAATATGAATCTCAGGTGTGCAACTAGAGGGGGGAGGGAGTGGAGGCCTCCCCAGCCCTAATTTTTTACCAATTATTGTGCCCTCATCGTAAGCACAACTAAAAGGGAGACCTTGCCTTTGAAAGCAAGACGCTAACTGTTGATCTTCATTTTTATGAGCCATGTAATTCTTAACAAATAAGTGTTTTGAGCCTCAAATAATTCTCAAGTCGATTCTTAAATTTTTATGCTATGAATCTATTGTATTTTTTGTTAGAAATTAGGCTGTTAATTGGGTGTAGGGGTAAAGGTATATTAGACTTAGAGTGTAGAGAATCAACTGCTAATGAATCTACGGACGCCATTGTTTAATTTGTAGTGCTTTCTCTTTATAATTTGATCAAGAAAGTTAATGATATCTCACCAACAGTGTTGTGGAGACCAGTTTCAAGATTGCAGACGCCGTGCGAATCAATGCGGGGCTAAAGAAACAACCCAAATGTTGTTTCTCATTAAAAGTTTCGCACCTTGCATCGAAAATCATGTACACCAGGTATTAGTGACATTTTTTCTGTGGTTTTATATGTTATAGTATATTGCTGTTAGAATTGGAATCTATAGCTTGCTTAAGGACGTAAGAACTTTGTAGATAATGTTAAATAACGGAATCATTAGTGTAATGCCATTGACAGGTTTCATTGCACCCTCATCAGAATGGCTGGTGCAAAGATTTGTGCAAACATTCGAGCATCATTTATGATAACTCGCAAACAAAGAAAGGGATCGAAGCAAAAATCTGTCGACCGCTGATTGGACAATCATTCAATCATGTATCTATCAATTAGATCACACATGATACACCGCTAGAGGTAAACTCTTGAATTTCAATGCAAGAGTGTCAGTTTCAATTCATTGCAGCGGATTCTTTTATCATATTATTACTTACTTTGATAACAGAATAGAAACATTGACAATCATATACTGATCAATTAGATCACACCTAATACACCGCTAGAGGTAAACTCTTGAGTTTCCATGCAAGAGTGTCCGCTTCAATTCATTGCAGCGGAATCTTTTTGCATACTATTACTTACTTTGATAACCAAATAGCAACATTGACAATCATATATTGATCAATTAGATTGCACCTGATACACCGCTAGAGGTAAACTCTTGAGTTTCCATGCAAGAGTGTCCGTTTCAAATCTTGGCAGCAGATTCTTTTTTCATATTATTACTTACTTTGATAACCAAATAGAAACATTGACAATCATGTATCTATCAATTAGATCACACATGATACACCGCTAGAGGTAAACTCTTGAATTTCAATGCAAGAGTGTCCGGTTCAATTAATTGCAGCGGATTCTTTTTTCATATTATCATTTACTTTATTAACAGAATATAAACCATGACGATCATATATTGATCAATCAGATCACACCTGATACAGCGCCAGAGGTAAACTCTTGAGTTTCCATGCAAGATTTTCTGGTTCACCTCATTGCAGCGGATTCCTTTTTCATATTATTACTTACTTTGATAACAAATGGAGACCATGACGATCATATATTGATCAATTAGATCACACTTGATACACCGCTAGAGGCAAAACTCTTGAGTTTCCATGCAAGAGCGTCTGGTTCAACTCATTGCAGCGGATTCTTTTTTCATATTATTACTTACTTTGATAACAGAAGAGAAACATTGACAATCATATATTGATCGATCGGATCACACCTGATACACCGCTAGGGTTAAATTCTTGAGTTTCCATGAAAGAGTGTCCGGTTCAACTCATCGCAGCGGATTCTTTTTTCATATTATTACTTACTTTGACAACCAAAAGAAAACCATGACGATCATATATTGATCAATTAGATCACACTTGATACACCGCTAGAGGTAAACTCTTGAGTTTCCATGCAAGAGTGTCTGGATCAACTCATTACAGCGGATTCTTTTTTCATATTATTACTTACTTTGATAACCAAATGGAAACCATGACGATCATATATTTATCAATTAAATCACACCTGATACACGGCAAGAGGCAAAACTCTTCAGTTTCCATGCAAGAGTGTCTGGTTCAACTCATTGAAGCGGATTCTTTTTTCATATCATTACTTACTTTGATAACAGAAGAGAAACATTGACAATCATATATTGATCAATCGGATCACACCTGATACACCGCTAGGGGTAAATTCTTGAGTTTCCCTGCAAGAGTGTCCGGTTCAATTCATTGCAGCGGATTGTTTCTTCATATTATTACTTACTTTGATAACCAAATAGAAACCATGACGATCATATATTGATCAATTAGATCAGACCTGATACACCGCTAGAGGTAAACTCTTGAGTTTCCTTGCAAGAGTGTCCGGTTCAATTCATTTCAGCGGATTCTTTTTTTTACATTATTTCTTACTTTGATAACAGAAAAGAAACATTGACAATCATGTATTTATCAATTAGATCACACCTGAGACACCGTTAGATGTAAACTCTTGAGTTTCCATGCAAGAGTGTCCGGTTCAAATCATTGCAGCGGATTCTTTTTTCATATTATTACTTACTTTGATAACAGAATAGAAACATTGACAATCATCTATTGATGAATTAGATCACACCCGATACACCGCTAGAGGTAAACTCTTGAGTTTCCATGCAAGAGTGTCAGGATCATTTCATTGCAGCGGATTCTTTTTTTACATTATTTCTTACTTTGATAACAGAAAAGAAAAATAGACAATCATGTATTTATCAATTAGATCACACCTGATTCACAGCTAGATGTAAACTCTTGAGTTTCCATGCAAGAGTGTCCGGTTCAAGTCATTGCAGCAGATTCTTTTTTCATATTATTCCTAAGATAATCCATCAGTACCATGACAGAGGCAGCAGACTCAAGAATGGGATTTACAATCTATAATCTTCGTTGTCTGATTTTTTTCTGCCATCGAATTCTTAGGATTTAGATGGATTGATAGGGGGTGGTGATTTTAAGAACAAAATTAGCTATTCCTTACAAAGTGTTAAAGCTCCTTAAGTGCAGCCTGCGGGCTCACATATATGGGGGAAGGGAAAAAGTTTTGATTTGCTGTAGAATCCCCGGTCCGATTTCAATGTTTTGTTTCTCCCACGCAGAGTACAAGTGACTTAGAATTTGAATCAGATCACGTTAACTTGACCCTACGAACAAGAGACGTCACTGCGGTATCTCTTTGCGTTATTGACTATAGTGTCTTCGAACCTTTGTATCGCTGGTCACCTAACTCTACTCTGCTTGGGTTTCTTTCACGTACGATTCTTGGGGAGGGGGGACTACGGACCCCCCTTACATGGGTTGAAATCTGTAAGTGCAAAGGCATAGAGTTAAGTACCCATTTGTTTATACAATTCTAATATCGTAAACAAAGTTTGGTTTTTATTTCCATAGATTACTAACTAGAGGGGCGGGAGGGGGGCTTTTCTTGTACTATGGCCATCGTTAAACGAAACTTTTTTAGTTTCAGTTATGTTTTCAAATTAAGCCGTATTCTAAAACTAAAAGGTTGAAATTTATAACCTTGTTTGAAGCACTTGATAAACGAGGAAATTGTAACGTTTGTATGTTATATATTTAGATAACTTTGCTTGAAATGAAAAGTTTAAAGTAGCATTCTGATTGTCTTTTTTGCAAAAAGTACCATTTTTCAGAAGCATGTTTAAGCAGATCTTATGTAACACTATAAGAAGCATTTTCAAGCAGATCTTATGTAGCACTACAAGATGCATTTGTCTGATGGTAGATGTAATAAAATCAGAAAATTTCAGCCCTCAAAAAATTCAGGGTGAGAAATAGTAGGTAAAAGTTTGCCAATGGAGCACCTTTCCCTCTAAGCAGTGTTGATCACACAATACTATAAAAAGCCTCTCTGTGAAAGCAATGACTCATTTGAGAAAACAGAATGAATACCTAAACGGCTAGAGAATTTTGAAACCTACCAGGAATAAAACATATACTACTTTGTTTCGAACATATGCTTATATTTGTTATTGCCATCCACCTAAAGCAGTGCAAGAGAATCGAGAGGAATTATAAACAGACTTCTTCAGAAGGAAGCTAGTGGACATGTACAGATATTTGGTCTAATGAGATGTGGGTTATAATTCTGTCGGCAATATTTCCGATTCAAACATATCAGTCATCCATCGTGTTATTAACAGCCAGCACGACAACGATGTAATCAAACGACAGCAAAGGGAAGCAATATGTACGCAATGAGAATGTTTCGAGAAAGGAAAGCACGGAGAAACGTGTACGAACATGTGAACAAAAATTTTGGAAGAAACGTGTGACAGGTTCAAGTTCCAAGCCAATTTTTATTTAATGTGCATTAACAACTAGAGGATAAATTCAAGAGTTAAAGTTAATAGGTATTCATTATCAATAGAAATCAAGCCTATAGTGAGGGTTAGAAATTAATAAGGGCTATTCTGAATTTTTAGGGCTGACATTGCTACTGCTTCTGGACAGCCTGTAGATGTTGAATCTTGACTGGGGAATTAGGTGGGTGGAGCCTCCCCATAGCCCCCCCCCCTAGCTACGGACCTGATAGAAATTCCTGGGTCTTCCCGCAACAAGTTACTTGTTTGTCTGCCATAATATACTTTCCCACTCGGACGACCAATGACCCTACCAATTGACCTACGGAGAAGGATCTGTTGGAAAAAGCTAAAGGGTTTGGGTACAAATTGCAGCTACATTCCTAATAAACGTAGTTCACGATAACAAATAATATATGATCAATTGCCAGCAATAAGAACTGAAGCCAGGTATACTATTATCTAAAGCCTACTTTCCACTAGGCGGAATTTTGCGAGCGACCCAATTTTTTCCGCCTCCAACCAGATTTACACATGCGTGGAATGGCGCCACGTCACAACCTAGATTGATCCCAGTTTCCTTGGACGTCCGCAACTCAACTTCATACAGACAGCGACATAATTCAATTCCAGCAGCCTGAAGATGGAAAAAAACTCTATTGAAACAAAAGTCGCACAAAAAAGGCTCAAGAAATGGTAAACTCTGCCATCTAAGTAAGAATTTTTGATAGGAGACGGTCCAAGAGAAGAGTGTTCTGGAAAATGACATTAATTTGCTCTCAGTTTAAAAACACATACGTTGTTACAAAATTTCTTTAGGCGATAGAGCTTGAGCTCCTTTTGCTTGATGAAAACAGTTTCCAGAGTGGTAAAGTGACCACGAGGAAATAAGTTTGGTTGTACATTATAACAAATCCTTTTGGGAAACGTAGGCACCTTTCCCCTAGTTGTTAAGCACATTTTAGGCAATCGATGAGTCATTTGTAGAACTTCTTGACTTTGGCTTGCTTGTAAGGCATCTTCGAAACTGTACTGTGTGCGGAACATGTTGCGTGATTCTATCCCGTAGCCACTACAACGTCCTGCAATATCTTTGCCCACAAAGTGGCAAATGATATATCAAAACTTGTTAAGACAATGCTAAGATTAACTAATTTCCTACAACTCGGATGTTCATAAAACGAGAACAACTAAGAAGTCACAAAAGTCACTGCATACTTTCTTCTGCTTCAAAAGTAGGTTTCACTAATTCTCTGTATTTCTTGCAAATTATTTCTACGATGATATCTTTGAGTTAAATGTTGTTGTATGACTTGAGAGTCCCTGATTTTTGTTTATTTGTAATAGACGGCTTTATACAAAAAGGATTTCGTGTTCTAAACAAAATTGTAGCTCTTTATAGTTGAATAGGACAAATATTATTCGATCGAATAATATTTGTCCTATTCAACTATAAAGAGCTACAATTTTGTTTAGAACACGAAATCCTTTTTGTATAAAGCCGTCTATTACAAATAAACAAAAATCAGGGACTCTCAAGTCATACAACAACATTTAACTCAAAGATATCATCGTAGAAATAATTTGCAAGAAATACAGAGAATTAGTGAAACCTACTTTTGAAGCAGAAGAAAGTATGCAGTGACTTTTGTGACTTCTTAGTTGTTCTCGTTTTATGAACATCCGAGTTGTAGGAAATTAGTTAATCTTAGCATTGTCTTAACAAGTTTTGATATATCATTTGCCACTTTGTGGGCAAAGATATTGCAGGACGTTGTAGTGGCTACGGGATAGAATCACGCAACATGTTCCGCACACAGTACAGTTTCGAAGATGCCTTACAAGCAAGCCAAAGTCAAGAAGTTCTACAAATGACTCATCGATTGCCTAAAATGTGCTTAACAACTAGGGGAAAGGTGCCTACGTTTCCCAAAAGGATTTGTTATAATGTACAACCAAACTTATTTCCTCGTGGTCACTTTACCACTCTGGAAACTGTTTTCATCAAGCAAAAGGAGCTCAAGCTCTATCGCCTAAAGAAATTTTGTAACAACGTATGTGTTTTTAAACTGAGAGCAAATTAATGTCATTTTCCAGAACACTCTTCTCTTGGACCGTCTCCTATCAAAAATTCTTACTTAGATGGCAGAGTTTACCATTTCTTGAGCCTTTTTTGTGCGACTTTTGTTTCAATAGAGTTTTTTTCCATCTTCAGGCTGCTGGAATTGAATTATGTCGCTGTCTGTATGAAGTTGAGTTGCGGACGTCCAAGGAAACTGGGATCAATCTAGGTTGTGACGTGGCGCCATTCCACTTTTGTCTTTGTTGTGCTTTCTTGCTAAGGGCAGCATACCTGCACAATTTCGCTGTTCTCTTTACATGAGTTGGGGATAAACAAAACCAAGCAGTGTTTGAGTTTGCTGGGGTTTTTTCAAAAGTAGTTGGGTGTCCGAAGAGTACCAACAAAAACTCGTCGCCTCTGTCAGGGATAAAAACGATCATGCAAATTGAGGTCATTTTCTCAGCGTAAAAATAATACCTGTTTCTGACCATTTAGTAAGTTCATGAAGGTGACTTCACGACTTTTCACAATCCTGCTGTAAATCTTCTCATGTTCTTGTTTAGTCTTTCTGTTCCGTTAAACAACGACATAAAATGATTCATAACGCAAGACTTGTCAATTGGTGTTGTTACATTCTCTCAACGCTGCGAAAAGCCCTGGTTTTGCAATGTTTGTCAATTCTTTTTTGGCAAAGTAGGTCATAGCTGAGAAAATATAACTAACATTTATATTACGCATTAGAACTTGCTAAACTGTTCAAATGCATCACCATTTATTTCATATTGATCTCTTAAACTAATGGGAATCTGCTTCAGAATAATAATGTTAGAGGGAGATGACTAATTAACAATTTGCACATTTTATGTTCACGTAGTATTTTTCAGCATCACAAGGCTGTCTTATAAAATGGAAATATACCCAAGCTCATACAAAATACGTATAGGAAGGTTCAGCGCATTATACCAAGTTTCCCAGTTTGTCTAGTTCTTTATTAAAAAAGATATATGAGTAATGTTAAATAAAAGGTGGCGATGAAGACAGTTGAGTTGTCGGGAATCGTCTATTTCTTTGTGTACATGTTTATTGTAATTATGTAATAAAGAGCTGTATGTATTATAAATTTTGGTATTCTTATTGTTTAATACAGCAAGCTGTGATCGAGGTTCTTAAGATAGAACAAAAAATAAAAGAGACTCTGGAGAACATGGGTCATTTCTTCTGTTATCATGACAAGTACGGATTCATCAATTCTGATCCTGCTCATCTTGGCCTAGCAATGGAATTTTGCATTGAAATGATAATCCCTGCACTTGAAGAGGTAAAATACTTTATATCATGGTAGTATTTCAACATATTTTTACATAGAAATTCTACAAACTGTTTTACATAAACTTTACAAGGTGGATCTTTTAAAAATGGGTATCGTCTCTATAAGAAACAATTTTCGATTATTACTTCATGACAATAGCAGAGAAAGCATTGTACTCTGTTATTTTGACAGTAGGGAGATTGTTGTCTAGCTGATTAAAGTGGCATCAACGAGTATTCAGACTAGAATATTATCTCCAAAAGCAAAAAGACAAAGCGGGAAAGTTTTGATTATAAGTTCCCCTGTTTTTTTAGCATCAACGAGTATTCAGACCAGAATCTATCTCCAAAGGCAAGGAGACAAGGCGGGAAAGGTTTTATTATAAGCTTTCCTCTTGTTTTTAATATGCAAGCATCTTGCAAATGGTGTTCGACCTATAAAGGAAATTAACACATGCAGGTTGCTAATCCATTGCGGTTCAATGGCGACTTTAAGGGCAGAAAGTGTGGAAGTGTTTGAGTCCTTGTCAACTACCACTAAGTTAACTTCACAAGCACAACGTTCAGGAGCAAATGAGCATCAGAATAGATATGACCTGAGATAAGAAGCCCCAAGCCAAGAAAACCATCAAAATCGTGCAACATGTTGTAAAACCTTCCTTTCATAGCGTCCCGCCAATTGAAATGGTCCAAGGCCTCTCTCACTCTAAAACTGCTTCTGTTCACATCATAAAACTCAGTTGAGTGCAATAATAAATGTTTAGTTCAAAGAGATAGCAAGTCTACTGTCTCAGATTTATTTATACTTTGTACATGTTTCTGTTCAGGTGATAAAGATCACTAAATAAGTTAATTCATTTCCACATGAGTGCTGTATTATATTACAGGCAGAAACACAAATGGCATGAGCTTAGGAAAATAAACCACTTCAAACAGATATGTGAATATTTAAAGTGATTTTGTTTTCTTCAAATATGATTCTACAATTTGCTTTCTGAGCACATTTCTCATTACCTCTAATGTTGTATTAAATAGGTGCATTGAATAGAATGTTGGTTTAAAGCTTCGTAAATATTTCACGACAGCTTTACAGTTGATATAACGTCGCGAAATTCACATTAGGAACAGATCATAGACTGTTTATAGTTTACCCATTTTTGTTTTCAGCACTTCTTCTTCGATCCAATTTTGGAATATTACCAGCTCAAGAAAGGTTACAAAAGTAAGTAACTAAATTAATAAGTTAACGTTTTTTCACTCCATACGATTGCTGTGATCAGTATATGGCGAAAACAAGACCACTACATAAGGTAGGCAGGCAGGCAATTTAAATAGATTTGCATTTGTAAAAGCTGAAGTCGCTTTCCGTGTACGTGACCATGCGCACAATGAATCCCGGCTCTCCATATTTTCCAAACGTGTTTAGAACTTACCTGCCAGTTTGACACTGCCTTTAACCCATTTAATAGTTTATCTTTTTTGTTATCTGTCAGGCAACTCAGCCAACCAACCGCAGGGCGAGCGTATTTCGTTGAAATGTGATTCAATAGGAAGTTTAGTTTGTTTACGTATAATTTCCGACCGAGTAAATAAAATAAGCCAATGCAATTGTTAAGAATTTGCTTAAAAACAGGAATTTGAGGAGGACCCTTATATTCGTAGACATTTCCTTTCTCGACAATAAGAGGAAACTTTGGTTGGCCTGGATTTTAGTCAACCAGGGCCTTAGGTAAACATGCCTTTTACGAACCGCTATCTAACGCCGGCCAGGGTAAAAGATGGCCTACGAGGGACAGTTTCGTTAAACTATCGTTTTATAGATTTCTGCTCCACCTTTCCCGCCCTTGTAGACTTTTTACCGGCGTTAAACAATATTCAGGCTTTGGAACCACCATTCAAGCCTCATAAATCTAGAATTATATCTAATTGTCGGAAGCAATTTGTGTGACGTGATATGTACGCAAATATAGAATGTGCCCAAACCACTACAAAACCAAGAACACTCCAGTGTGGTACTTAATGTTTATTCTCATTTACTCATCAACTTACTGGGAATCCTTTTGAATGATGGCGAAGACAGGTGGGTTATTTTTAATCAGTAACTTTGGGTCACAGATTAATTTTCACGCTGGAAACAGTTCTGAAGTTCCTTAATCGCTGGCGAATTGTTTGTACAAGCGTGTTGGTTTGATGAGATATACGTTTACCTCCAAGTTTGAGGGGTCGGCTAAAGTCGGTCGCTTCTCGGCGAGAGGCGGTCCTACTGGGCAGTTGAGCCTGCTTCATGGCTTGCTTCTCTGCCTGGTAGCACAAATTGAGAGATTTCTAAAGTCAAGGGTGACCTCGAGCGTCGCAACATTCTCAGCTATGGTACGGTGCTAAGTCAAAGTAAGTTTTTATATTTTTCTGGTTAAAGTACTGAAAGCAATTTTTCACCATTGGTTGGGTCAACAGGTTTACTGCTTGCCTCGTAAAGAGGCAAATTGCTCCAATTTACGGAATCGTCAATTTTCAGAATTTTCAGATTTTCAGCAGAGTGACGTTGGGTTTTCGCAAAATGTCGTAAAATAAGCAGAGATTTGGAGATTTGATGTAATAGTTCAACAATAAATGATTGAGAAAGCTTGTGAGACAAATCACATTGAAACCTGCTATGTATGTATCAGCCCCCTATGACCGTTTACGTAATACTTAGTCATCTTGTAAATAGCAGTGGAAAATGTGATTTTAGTTAGCTACTGGAGATCAGGTAGAGGAGTCAAGAAGAAAATTTGTTAGAAAGATTACTTGTTCCATCTCGTATTGAATCGTTATTGTCGGTCTATCATGACAAAACATTCTGATTTGAAAGAGTCATATCAGTTTAGAGAGGGGGCCTCCTGGCCCTCCCCCTCATAGTTTGCAAAGGTGTCTGCACCCCAACCTAGAAAAATTAACCCCCACCTACAAAGACAATCCCCAACTAGAACTCTGAAGGCCAACCCCCACCTGGAAGAAGTTTTTTGGCATAAATTTCCAAAAGTTCAAATCGCCGCTCCCCACTAATAATGTAAATACAAACGGAACACTAATTTAGAGTTCTCCTATTGAAACATTTCATCACTTGAAAGGTTACAAAATGTCACTTCATTTAATCACTTGAAAGATTACACAATGCCACTTCCTTGAAGAAAAACACCCAAACTCCCACCATCTTGAGAGAAAAACTTTTCTTAAGTTAGGTGAACCAGAATCGCTAATACAACTCTTAATTTGAAGTGGATACCACGGTGTACAACATTTAATTTCGACTGGTTTGCATAGCACTTTCATGAATCACAACATTGAAGGAATGACCAATCCCAGGTATTCCCCCTGGAGATTCCCGGACAGATATTTTACCGTCATGTTTATGTGCATATTTAGTCCTCGTTTGAAATATCGCTACCTTTGCCATTTACCAATAGTTAAGAAAACTGTGTACAGAAAAAAAACAGATGATCCCTTGGTATATTTGGCACCTGGGAGATTTATGTGACATGAAATTTACATTAGAGCATGTGAAGTAACGATTCGATCAAGTAGGCTCGATGCATTTAAACTAGACTAATGTAAGAAACGTTCACTTCACTATAGACTGCTAACTTGCTATAAGAAACAGTAGGTGCACAAAAAAGTCACAAAAGTAACGGTTCATTTATTAAGAGCTATTGCGAATCAGCGGCATACCGTATCTGCTCAATCACCTTACAGACTGTACACAGATGTCGGGCAGGAAGTACATCAGATTTTTCTCCTCTTTCCTCTTTTCCTAAAAGATACGTAACTATTGTATCTCAGAACATTGCTAAAACATGTCCACTGCAAGTGGGATACTCCGTTTTAAGAACATGATGGTATAAGTATAATATCTATACCTGATCTAAGAAAAGTATTGTACAATTCGTAGTTGCAGTGTGATGTTAAGCAAATTAATCAGATAAGACAAGCTATAAGCCAATTCTAAGCATCCAGTATTAAATCATTTAGACAGGCGTTGGCGATCATGGTCCTCCAAAAAGAGTGTATTATTCTATTACTCTCTACGATGTTAGTCCATCATCTGATATTGTTAATAAAAAACAATCCTCTGTCTACTGACACATTTAGTTCCCTACCTGATCCCTTCTCACAAAATATCCTACAAAACGCATCTACCTCGTAATTATCGTACACATTAACTCTGCATTCACTCTTGATCTTGTCCATACTTGTTCATTCTTTATCTTTTAACCCAATATATATGAAACGTTCTTAAATGAGATTACAATTCTGCACTGGCTAGCTACTTTTCCGTATTTGTTGTTGCCCACTCCACGCAGACAGGTAAGCCTAAAGAACATTTCCAATGGATCCTGTGAAAAGAGCGGTATGTCAGCACATACTGATATCCATTTGAAAGTAGTGACCTTGAAATAGAAATGATGGATCTCATTTAAATGACAAAGCCAGAAACAAAAGTCTTCCTTGGACCATTGACAAGTTTTCTCCCATTTTTGCCTTATAGTGACAACAGATAATCAGCGACATTGTTCAAGTAGGCCTCTTTGTCATCAATATTCTCATTGGTTAAGGAAGACTTGTACCTCCTGCCAAATTGGCTTTTTGAGTTTAAAATGTCAAATCCATTGTTCATCTTAACAATAAAACTTGATGTTTCTTTGCTGTCAAGGAACTTTGGTAACTTTATCCCACGAAGTTAGTTAATGGCAGCAGCAACAGAGTAACTAAGTGTCTGGGCAGCAATTTTTATCTTCATCTTATGGTTGTGCCATTTCACATGTGTTCATGAAAGCTTGTTACCAAGATGAAGAATGTCACTCCTCTGTACATTGAACAAGTCTGTGAGACCATTTAATGGTTTTTCCATTAGATGTTTGATATGTGCCTAAATCTCCAAAGGAATTTCTGGCAAGCTTTATTAAACGGCACACATCAAGAATGACAAAGACTTTTCTGTGAGGCCTGCTAGGATGCTTAAATGAACCATCATACTCTGCAAAGTTCCAACCAAGTTTTGTTGCTGCAGATAAATTTTAGCAGCCCCATCAAAAGTGACAGCATGTACTTTCATACCAATATTAAAAGATTTATGGATTCAGTTATTAACTGTTTCAACATATCTGCATTGATATTATTGGTAAGAAAGTAAGCAATGGCGTAGTGCCACGGTAATTTCAGCCGTCGAGCCATGATAACTAATGCATTTTGAGCAACTGTGTCTGCATCCTCGGCCTGGATTAGACCATAATCAATATTTCCAGCAAATTTGTTTGCTGATGGATCCCAGATTGTTTCTTTTCTAATTGACATCTCGTCATACTATACCCCGAATTCTAAAGAGCTTTATGATATTTAAGTTCAGCCATGAGCAACCCGATTTTTCGTAGCCAGGTTCTACAACTGCATATAGTTCTAGTTTATATATCTCTGCACTACTATTTGGCTGCTCTAAGCTACTGCTGTCATTTGGAAGAAGATGGTCTACATGTACATATCGATGGTTATTACCAGGAATTATAACAATGTAAGAGTTTGGACCCTTTATTTGAACAATTGTGCCAGGGATTCATTTTTCCTTCCGTCCCCTAAGATCTCTAACTCTGACAGGCTGAAATAAATCAGACTGTCTAGGTGTAGCCGTTAGCCCATCATGATGAGCCTTTGCTACAGCTTGACGTGCCTCTACCTGTTGCTTAAGTTCTGCAGGTGACTTTCCTGTTAAGGTATTAGGAGTGTTCCTGTACATAAAAAGAACTACAGAAACTTTGTGAGGGAAAGAAATATTATTCGTAAATTTACAGAAACTTTGCTTAGAAGTTTGAACATGTCGTTCAGCCAAACCATTACTAGCTGGGTGCCTAGGAGGGCAAAGAGTCTGTTTTACACCATTGGCTCTCAGAAACTGCTTGAAGGCCTCAGCAATGAATTGTGGGCCGTTGTCGGATACCACCTGTTGAGGCAAACCATAGGAAAAAAATAAAGATCTGAGAGCAGTAATGGTTGATTGAGCGGTAGTGCTAGACATGGACATCATTTCCAGACATTTGGAATAACTATCTACCACTAATAATAAATGTGTCCCTTTTATTTCCAAAAAATCAATATGAAGACGCTGCCATGGCTCTGTAGCCCATGGCCAAAGTAAAAGAGGGGTTTTTGGTGGCAACCTTTGTTTGTCAAGACATGATGGACGAGGTCTGACTGTATCTTCAATGTCTTGATCCATTCCTGGCTACCACATATAAGATCTGGCTAATGATTTCATACGTGTCATTCCTGGATGGCCTTCATGTAATTCATTTAACATTTGCTTTTGTAGTTTCTCAGGAATAATGGCACGTCTTTCCCATAAGATACATTTATCTTCGATAGATAACTCCTGTCTTCTACACCGGTAGGGGTACAAAACATGGTTAGGTGAAGCCTCAGGCCATCCTGTCAAGGTGAAATACAAACGAGATGATACTGGATCTTTATGTTTTAGCTTCCCCACCTCTAACGCATTAACTGGCAGTATTTCTGCTACAGTAAAGTATAAAAAATTTTCATCTGGATCAACATCCTGAGAAGAAGGTAATCTGCTGAGCATATCAGCACTAGCATTTTTCTTGGAGGAACGATATTCAATGTCGTAATAATAGGCTGAAAGCAGTAAAGCCCGTCTCTGCATCCTTGCTGCAGCTAAAGCAGGGATACCTGCTTTTGGCCCAAAAATCCTGGTCAAAGGTTTGTGGTCTGTCACTAGCTTAAATCTTCGACTGTATAAATAAAGGTGAAATTTTTTTATATCGAATATAATACTTAAACGCTCCCTCTCAATTTGTGCATAGTTCCTTTCTGCCGAACT
Organism: Alatinidae sp. Z8VKAUB7J3; assembly: GCA_010016025.2. Classification (NCBI taxonomy): domain Eukaryota; kingdom Metazoa; phylum Cnidaria; class Cubozoa; order Carybdeida; family Alatinidae; species Alatinidae sp. Z8VKAUB7J3. Next base: position 123,100 of record JAAAKM020073195.1, on the reverse strand, counting down.
AAGAGTACGTGAAGCAAAGGCAATAGGCCTTTCGGAGCCATCTGGCATCATGTGACTTAACACAGCCCCTATTCCATATGGTGAAGCGTCTGCACACAAAAGCGGAGGTTTCTGGGGGTCATAGTGAACTAGCACACTGCTACTAGTTAGTTGTCCCTTTGCATACTTAAACGTCTTGGTTTCACTCTTAACCCTTTAACTGGCACTACCCAAAAATCAAATAGAGTTTTATTCCTACCTTGTATACATAACTATAGTGGTGTGACTAAGAAAATCTACAAATTTTGTACGTCAAGGTTTACGGGATACTGAGATACGGTCATGTTCCCATAAGGGAACGTTGCCAGCTTTGCGTACATATTTTCTCAAAATAATGACATAAAGATGAGCATTGAACCCATGGAAAATGAAATGGTTAGGGAGTTAGTGAGTCCGATCGAATAAAAGGCACGTGTACATTGTATCTACCTGATACAATACTGCAAGATAAGTACGTCAACGATCTCTATCAGTGGTGGTAGACAATCATTATAGATATGTAAGACAAGTACGGCAAGACAAGTTTTTTTGACCGACTAGTTTCGGCCTTATGCCGTATTCATGGTCTATTAATAACCATTTTACAATTAACTCTGTTATTATTTACAACTTCTAGTTCTATTCGAATGTTCTAATGTTCGAACGCTCTACAAATATTACTTCGTACATTTTGTAGTGCCTAGGCCCCTCATTATTTTGATATGTGTCCTACTAGGAGAATGAACGGGAAGATTGGGAAACGAAGGGGTGTAAATAACTAAGTACATGGTTGTACGGTTTTCTTACGGGTAATTGAGTTCTTGGTTAAGACCTTGCGGTGTGAGGGTTCTAAGTTTCTTGATTTAGAATGTCCTCTCTGGTTCGGCGGCGGGTTCTAGCCGTTTCTTTATCTACTGGGGTGTATTGTAGTTGTTGAAGTATCGTAAATCTCGCATGCAAGTTAAAATTGTGGTTGGGTTCCTAGAAATGTTTGGCTGCTGATATAGAATGGTGTTTAGTAGAGTCTTTTCTATGGTTATTTAGTCTAATGTTGAATTGGGTATCAGAAATAATATACTGGGTTGTGATGAGGAACATAAAAAGATTTTTCCTCTGAAACCAGTTATTTCCTTCCGAAAAGCAAATCGCTTAAGGACAAACTAGTGCGTGCAAGACTACCACGGATTACAGGTTCAGAGAATAAGGGTTGCGCTCCTTGCAAAAAGAGGAAAAATTGTGATGTTTGTAACTACATCAAAACAGGCACAACGTTTCCCAATCAAAATAATTACCGGGATTTTAACATTAGCTGTGGCCCCTTACATTGTAGCTCAAAATATGTGGTTTATATTCTACGGTGCAAAATGTGTAGTATATTACATGTAGGCAACACCGCCACTCAATTTCGTAAACACGTTTCAACAACTACAAATCACAATTTCGTACTTTTATCAAAGTAAAGACGGGGAAAGAAAATGTGTACCCTAAAGTGGGTTGTTTGAACATTTTACGCAATCGAGCCACCTGGGTATATCGGACTGGAAATTCTTACTCATTGACGAGGCAGATACAGAAACAATACTAAGGAAAAAGGAGTCGTTGTGGCAACATAAGTTGGACACTTTTAAACCAAAAGGCTTAAACGAAAGGGAGGTACTAAAGTTTTAATGATAGTATGTTTATGTGGATACGCGTTGTCTTCCGACTACTGGGGACTGGGCGCGGATCCTCAAGACGGCTGTTCAGCGGATTTGGGGGAGTGCTTGATCACCACTTGTCATTCTGGGTGACCCTTGCGGCGTCGGTTGCCAACTTTTACGTAGGCGTACTTTGATGGCGCTATCACCTTCCCACAGTGGTGGGGTCCTCATGACGGCGCTCCCACATTCTTCTTAATGGCCCGACGTTGCTCGGTCTCTGGTAGGAACCTCAAGACGAGGCTCGCACCTATCTCATAAACAACGACTAAGCATCGTCCATTGTTCTATTTAAACAGCAATAAGAAGAAAACGAGTGCGAGGCTTCCCGGAATTTCATTCCGATAAGGTGGATTACTTCTTAAAACTTCAAATTCTTTTAAATTTCTTTTAAATTCTTGTAATTTTTAGCAATGTATTTTTAACAATTTTAACCGTAAACAGTTTTAGTCTCATATATTTGTAACTAGATATTTTAGACGGAATGTTATAAAGAATGTTTTATTGTTTTTAATTTCTTTTATAAGCAACCGCTTCCAACTGTATTTTACGCCAAGAAGAAGGAATAAGAATTCCTCCATGTAATGTTTTTATACCTGTTTTGGCTATAACTTAGGGCTATTTTGAAATCTGTTTTAGTTTATATATATATATGCATCATTATATAGACTCTCAAAAGCCGTCTACCACCTATGCGTATAAATGTTATATAAAGCTCAAATAAAACAAATTACCTTTAACGTTTCGATGTTATCTTTATTAGATTGAATGAATATATATGTATGCATATATATGTACGTATGTATGTATGTAGGTATGTATCTATTTATGTAGGTATGGCTCCGGGCTAGTCACCTGACTAGACCCAGTCTATTTCCGATGAGAAGGCATTGCTAAAATAACGGTCCTTTGTTTTCATTGGATGCTAAACAGCTGAAATACTCGCGAGTGCCAAATAATCGTACCCCCCGCTTATTACTTTTTTGAAATCTATAACCCCCCGCTCCTTATAAGGGCCCCCTGTTTATTAATTTCAAGGCGTTTTCCCAGTACTCAAAATGTAAATGATGTCTGAAAGCATTCGAATAATTCCCAATGCAACATTTGAGCCTGAAACAGTTGCTAATTAGTCAATTACTACGATTTTTGTCCTCTTGTGTGTCATCCTTATTTAAAATTTTCACAAGATTGAGACTGGAGTTCAGACCCCCGTTTATTTGGACCCCCCGTTTATTAACTTTAGACCGTAACGACGACCCCCCGTTTATTCAGACCCCCCGTTTATTCGGCACTCCAGAGTACATTCAAACCATAACTGTGTGCAAGTCTGCCGATTGCACAAGCTGGAGAAGTCGTACCTCTTAAAGTAATAGAAACAGTCTACTGGCAGTCAGCCAAGGAAATGATATAACTCCTTCGGCCGACGGCCAAACCTTAAAAACGCGCCGCCCTCTAAGAGTGTGTGCTATCTTCACACTACAATAATGGTTATTTATTCGAAGAAACGAGCCTTAATCATTTGCCAATGGAATAATCACAGATCCGTTTCAATATAACAGCTTCTCTGGCTTCTCGAAAGAAACCTATTGTCTACACAGGTCTGAAAAGTATGGGTTTTTTCGCAATTTGCATATGTAGCCGAATTACGCACAGTAGCAGCGCAAAACGACCATGTCGTCCGCGAGCGCCAAAAAGGATTCCATTTCTCGCCTAAATGCAGTTACAAAAACGCCCAAAACTGTCAGAAATGGAAATAGGAACTTTAGTTGTCACTTAACACTTGTAACTGTTAAAATTACGAATATGTATTGCGCTCATGAAGCTGGCCCCCTCATAGAGGCGGGGTGGTTGGGATTTCCCAAATATCAAGGGGGGGGGCACAAGTTTCATCATTCTTTGGAATTAATCCTAGAAATAGCATCCATTCATTATTGCCAAAACATTAGTTTAAAGTCGTAAGAGAAAATTGTTCACTAAGGCAAAAGATACATTTTTTGCGCAGTTCTTAGGTTATATCCCATGGAAGGCGTTTTTAAAGGAATACTTCAACGAACATACTTGCGGCCATACGGGAAAGAGTCATCCTATAGCCGTCCAATAGGTCCCATACTTTTGGGTTTTCCGTGCATAATGATATACAAAAGTGAAAAATGTATATGACTATAAGACTGCCAGGTGGGATGGAATACGCTAGTGAATTCTTTTAAGGGGCCGGCGCCCGCCTTCCTCCTCGTCTTCGTGAGCGGAACGCTTGGCCGTCACATTTTCCTTCCAGGGTCGGGATGCTCTTAAAGTTATTCTATGTTACTTTGATATTTATTCTAATGGGGAGCTTCGGATGAAAGGACAATCACATTATGACAGACGGAATGAAGATCAGAACTGTAATCCTACCTTACCCGACAGGGGGCAGATTCCGCCCCCTATGAGTTTTTTTGTATTAGCTTTGTTCTGCTCTGTGAAAGTTTTTCAAGAGTAAACCACTTTTAATGTCTCAGATGTTCTGAAAGTTTAAGCAACCAGCATTATGTTCTTTTTGATGTATTAGGGTTTTGTGGCACGCAATCGGAGGAGATTTTAGTCTGTTTAGAACACTCATTGAAAATTTGCCAAATTTATGGAGCAATGTATGGAGCCATATATCCAGTTTGCCTGCACACAGAAAGTTGTAACGCGGTGTGCAGATCTGTATATACCTTGAGTGTATCAGTGTCTATCTATCTATCTATCTATCTATCTATCTATCTATGTAAGTATCTATCTATCTATCTATCTATCTATCTATCTATCTATCTATCTATCTATCCATCCATCCATCCATCCATCCATCTATCTATCTATCTATCTATCTATCTATCTATCTATCTATCTATCTATCTACTAGAAGATGCTTCCATTTATATTTAATATTTTGAATGCGCCCTCTTCCATAAGTCAGATTGAAAACAGAATATTTTAATTACCGTGTAGTAGTTTTGACAGACATCAACCTGCGCGCAATCATTTGATTACTTAAAATAAATACAATGTGCATCATCATGCTTATCAGCTTTTGACATTGTTATTTATTGTCGTTTAGTCTCTTACAACAAAAACACCTCTTTTCAAGAAAATTATAATACATGTTTTCACTTGATTAAGTGCCTGTCCTAGTGTTTTAGTATGGTAGAAGACATACAGGACTTAATAAGGTATTTAGAATATTCAAAAAATAAATAATTGATCCTTCACAAGGGTCATCGATTAAAAGAGGAAGTAAGACAGTAAACATTGTTTGTCAACAATCGTGTGTAGTTATATTTTATGCAGAGTATGTGCCTGTGAGTGTGTGAGTACGTGTCTGTTTGTGTGTAAATGTGTAAATATTGCCAAAATACATAATTACTTACAATTTCATTAAAGTTACAAAAATAGTACATATTACATTAAAACGCTTTTACAAGTAATATTAACACGGAATGCTTTTACAATTGACAATTTCATGTTAAATAATAATATCAACCATGCAAATCATTTCTACTCTTTCTTGGTGCTTCTGTCTTCTTTTGGAGATCACTCCTTGTCATTCTTTCTTCATCTATAGTACCATTGTTTAATTTTCCTTCCCTCATTTTCAATAAGCCCCAACGCTTGAGTATTCCATTGTATTCTTTAGGGTTCATAAGTTATTCTTTATCAATTTAGATTTGTCTTTATGCAAGAATACGTGCCAGCAAACTCAAGAGATAATCTAGAAGAAACAAGAAAAGGGAATGATGAGAATCTAGTACAATGAAAATCCAGATCAGAGAAAATAACATAAAACAGAAAAACGGAATCTTACGGAGATATGTTCTCAATTGTCTCCTCTTATTTGCAAATGCATTTTCTTTGTAAAACTTCATGATTTTATCCTAGAAGAAAATACTGTATCAACCGATTAACTAAATCATGGCAGGTAATTTTATTTTCCTTCAGTTTACACCAAAACAAACTGTGTAGATCTGGAACAATTTCCTAATTAAAACCTATCTATAACATTTGCAAAACATCTTTTAAAGAAACGTATTATCAAATACCAATGTTCTCTAATGATAAAATACTATGCAATGAGATGCTGTTAAAGATCTCAAAATCAAATAACCGGTGCTTAGTATAAAAACATCATATCACACCATCAAAAACCACAAATTACACATTTACCCATTCCTATTAGCTGGTGCCTGGCATTATTTGTGGTCTCCAGCGATGGCCTTTCGATACTTCTAGTGAAATAGTAAATAAAATTAATAAATCTCATCACACTTTAAATAAACAAAACAATGACTCCTCAATAACCCAAAACCATTATTTGAAAATTTTTAATGTTACTGTAAAAAAATGTACTAGCCAGAAACAATAACATGAACTGGAAAATAACTAACAAGAAAACAAAAATAAATGTCAAGAATAACCTATAACCTACATTCTCATAACAAAATAAAACCTCTTTTCGAACTAACGTATAGAAATTACTAATATAATTTGATACAAACTAAGATCTATTAACAGAATCATTTTCTGTATCAGTCATAGTAATGTAGATTGCGAATTTGTCTCTGTCTTGTCCCTACACTTAATATACTATTTAAGTTGATTCATGTCCTTTGTTTATGCTTATACTTTGACGTTACCTAATATCTATTAATAGATTCTTTTCTTTATCAGTCATAGTAGTATACGTTGCGCATATGCCTCTGACTTGTCCCTACCCTTATTAAATTGATAAGGTTGATACATGCCTTTCCCTTATGCTTATACGTTGATGCTATATAATATATATTAATAGATTCCTTTTCTTTGTTAGTCATAGTAGTATAGGTTGCACATATGTCTCTGTCTTGTCCCTACACTTTTTAGACTATAGAATTTCACTCATGCCTTTTCTTTCTGTTTATACCTTGGGGTGATAAGGTCTTAGTTCACTACAATCCTGACCTTCCCCTAGTTCTCAGTGTAGATGCCAGCCCATATGGTCTTGATGCCCTGATTAGTCACTATATGCCTGACGGTTCAGAAAGACCTATTGTGTATGCCTCTGTAACTCTAAGTAGTGCAGAGTGCAATTATGCGCAAATCGAAGAAGAAAGTTTGGCCATAGTCTTTGGCAACAAGAAATTTAATTTGCACCTTTACGGTTGGAGCTTTATTTTGGTGACCGATCATAAACCCCTGACACGCATTTTTGGTCCAAAGTCAGGAACCCCAGCTCTTGCAGCTGCCAGAATGGAACGTTGGTCATTATTATTGTCAGCATATAATTATACCATCGAGTATCGATCTTCACATCAGAATGCCAATGTAGACATGCTTAGTCGTTTACCACTACCATCTTCTAATGCTGTTGATGTTTTTGAAGATTTTGCATTGTATACCCTTGTAGACAAACTGCCTATAACCAGCAAGGTTGTTACTCAGGCAACTAGGCAATCACCCATATTGTCTAAAGCATATAAGAATACTTTGTCAGGCTGGCAAGCTCATTGTAAAAGGCCAGAATTGACTCCTTTTTTCACCAGGAGACTCGATTTATCTGTAGATGATGGCTGCTTGTTATGGAGTAATCGCGTTATATTACCAGAAGTGTTAATGCCTGGTATGTTGGAACAACTGCACTTTTGTCATCCTGGTATGACTAGGATGAAAGCCCTGGCACGCTTCTACATGTGGTGGCCAGGCAAGGATGAAGCAATCGAAAATCTTTTCAGAACTTGTGAATCTTGTGTTAGTGCCCAATGCATGCCAAAATACTCATCTATGTTATTGTGGCCATGGGCAACAGAACACTGGCAAAGGGTGCATCTCGATTTTTTTGAATTAAATGGCCAATCATTTTTCTTAGCTGTGGATAGCCACTCCAAGTGGCTTTAAGTTATACCTATGACTCGTACCACTTCTCAAGCTACAATCCAAGTTTTAAGAAGTTTGTTAGCTCGATATAGAGTATGTTTTCAGCTGGTAACTGATAACGGTCCACAGTTTACTTCTGAGGAATTTTACTCTTTTTCTAATGGCATTAAGCATAATTTATGACCAGTTTATCATCCTGCTTCAAATAGTTTAGCTGAGCGCCATGTTCAGACAGTCAAACATATGCTCTCCAAATCACCCAGTCATCTGTCTCTCCAACATAAAGTTGCCAATCTTCTTTTCCAATACAGGAACACTCCTCACTCTACCACTGGCAAAACTCCTGCTGAGCTATTTTCAAAACGAGCTCCAAGGACTAGACTTAGCTTAGTGAAACCTCATTTAGAAGCTAAAGTTCAGAGCAGACAGATCCTTACTAAGCCATTAAGAGAGAGTGTTCTAAGCACAGAGTTTTTGAGCCAGGACAGAAAGTTAGAGTACGAAATTTTAGAGGGGGGAAAGATAGGTGGATTCCAGGTGTCATTACTACTGTTAGAGGACCATTATCTTACATTGTTAAGGTACCAGGAAACAGTAAACGCTATTGTCATGTTGATCACATAATTCCAGACACTTCAGCTCATAAACCATCCAGTTTAGAAGAATCCACAGTCTCCAATAATAAATGCATACCTAGTATAAATGCTTCAGCTGTTGAAACAGAATCACCAGATGTACCAATAGAAACAGGTAACACAGTTAATCTAGATAATCCAGAAGTTCCAGATCAGCTAGATAGACAGCAAAGAACTACTAGATCAGGTAGAATAGTAAACCCACCCAATAGGTTAGATTTATAGTTTGATTGTATAGCTATACTGTTCAATACTTACAACAGTATATCTAGAAGGGAGGAATGTGGTATCGTCATAACTGCAATCATTAGGTTTGTTTACGCAATGACGTCACAGCATCCCACGTTAATGTTTACAATCTTACTCTGGAATACCAATTATACTTATGAAATGTACATTAAGTAACATTATTATTAAGGTCATTATATATCGATTGTGTAATATTATAATTTGTATATACAAATTCAAAAATGTCTGAGTTATTTCTATTTGTCCACATTTTCTTTCCATTTATATTTCGATACAATTCTTGTTTTTCCCATTTTTAATTTTTTTGAAGTTTTTAAAGTGGGGTTGGGGTTGGTTACTAACTTAAATAGTTCCATATATTACGTCAAGGAAATCTAAACTACATGATAATTACGTGCATTTCTGCTCTGTTTCCTAACCAGTGTATTGTACCCTTTCTTACCTGTCACCTGCTCAAGGGATAACTTTCTTTTCGGAGGTTTCCGTATCGAAGTAGACAGAGGTGTTGGATTTGGCATATCGAATAGAGTCGGTCTGTCATGCTGCTTGAGACGGTTTCTCAAAACGTTTACAAACATTCATTCAAGTGATTAGCACACAGCTTAAGGTTATTGTACGAGAACTTGCATTATTATTTTATTATATTTTTTATTAGGGGCTCTAGGTTTTCTAGATGTGTCAGAATCTTGGTCCATGGTTCCCCAAAGACGCCGTACGATGAGGGGAAGCGGAGGCTGCAGCAATGAAAACAAACATTTGGTTTCGCGCGAAATTAGAATTTACTTACTTTGGTCACAGGGCGCCGAGGGCCCAGTACGCAAAATGCGGAATCATAGGATGTCATAAAAAAAAGAGCAGAGTGGGTTCTCTGTATATTCCTCCTCTGTGGTGATACCATAGGTTGTACTTTCACCAATTCATGCAGGACGGCAGTCTTAAACCACAAACAGTACAAACAAATTTACTGTACATATCAGTTTTGCCACCTGGGCATCTCCTTTTTGTTTCACAATAAATCTTGGTTTGAATTTTAGGAAAAATATACTAGGACTTAATATGCTTGGTCGAAATCATTTTGGGGAGGTTCTGTCCATAAATGTAACAATCTATAACTGAGAAGTGAGATGACCGCTTTTCTACATTATTGGCAGAAATGTCAAAACACAACAATCATCAGCTACCAAAGACCTTATGTACAGTAGGTCAATGCCTCTGACAATCTTACTAAAGATTACAGAGAGTCAAATAACAAGATAAATTTGTATTATATACCTTAGAAAAAATAAAATTGTGGTGTAGACTTAAAGAATTAGTGTTGCACTACATTTGGGCCTCGTCATTGACATGCATTGATTGTATTTTGTACAATGTACTTTTGTTTCCTGCATCAAGTCAAGATTTTCATCCATGTTTCTCTCGTACCTTTTTCTTTCTTCCTAATCTGTCTTCCTAATCTGTCATAGCTAATCTGTCGTAGCCCATAATGACTGTAATCTACTTATTTGAAAATTGGAATGAATGAGCAAAACTGTTATTTTTTCAATCAACAATGAGAAACTACCATTATCAATGTTTAATAGGATTGGATATAAAATTGTGGTAGATAATTTGAAAAGTGTAGATGTTCAGGGCAAAGATGTAATAAATCATAAATTTTACGTGGCTCCAGGAAACGGCAATTTGAATAAATATTATTAATAGCGACTCGGTGAAGATTAGAGAGGAGTTCAACAGGGATGTGTGTTATCTGCGGTTCTACTATGGCTATATAGAGAAATGATAATGAGAGAAATATTTAGAAAGGATAAAGTTTCTCTGGAGGGGTAAATAGATAAATTAAAAGACTTGTAGAGTCCATTACGTATATAGAGCGTGATTCATCAAACCCCAGTTAACAAATAGAAAACCTACAGGGAGAAGAATAAAAGCCTTTGGTATCTACCAGTATCATATAGTTTATGGTACATTAAACTTTACTGACCAAAAGACTTTGTGTGTCCAAAGTTTAATTTATCAAGCGGTACTCTCTAAAATTTTAAAATCAATTCTTCTCTAAGCTTGAAATTTGCGCTTTTACCATCATTTTAGAACAGCGACTATCTTGGCTATCAAAACATATAGAAACTGGTGCTCTGCAAGTGAGGTTCAAGACTAAGGTGGAAGAGATAATACAAGGGATCGATGCCAATTTCGTGTTTTAAGATCTTAGATGTAGTAAAAAGTGCTAATGTGTCAAGAAGGCCAAAAGGTCGAGCTCTTACTAGTCTATCTTCATTACTCTTAGTTAACTTCAACCAGAATCTAAGCATTAAAATATACCTACGTAGCTTTAAAGAAAACAGGCCCATATCACCTTTCAGAATCTGTGAATGAGTTGTCTGATGTAGACCAAACACTCTTTTATAATACTGGAGCTGAAGGGACTCCAGTTGCTGCACCGTTTCTCCACCCCATATCTCTGCTCCATATTCTATCAGGGGTAAAATTTTTGTATTAAATATTCTTTTATGTATTTTTAGGTTTTTAATCTCTATTGTCATCGGGTTTCTAAAAATCGTAGACATGACCACTCTACCTCTCTTAATTATTTGATCAATATGACTTCTTAGGCTTCTATCTTCCGATAAGAAAAAGCCTAAATGTTTTATTCTTTTACTTATAATTAGTTCCTTATTATTAAATTTAAATCTATACTTTTCTTCACAACATACACTCCTTTAAATAAAAAGAAGTTCACTCTTTTCAGCATTCAGCCGTAATTTTTTTTTTATGCGCAAATATTCTTCTATGAGATTCTAAAGCGTCGGTAAATCTTGCGGTTTATAAGCCAACAAAGCAATATCATCTGCAAATAATAAAAAAGAGATTTTTATAGTCACTTGGCTAACTTTCGGAGACCATCTATTATCTAGAAAGTTAACAACCCACTATTCACTCTCCCACGAGTCTCTCAATGTCACCCATTCCTGCACTTCAGGGGTAATGGTAAGCGCCAGGTCAAGATATTGCTCGGCGCTGTTCACAAAACCAAACTCGAATGCCTCCTTTGCCACCGCCGCCAGCCGTTGGGCGCATTGTTGTAACAAAAGCGCGGCAGTTGTGTTGCCGGGATCGAGTTGTTGCACCGCACGCAGGTGGGTAACCGCATTATTGCCGGAAGGCGCCGTTAGAAGACCGGCACTGATCAACTGGCGTGCTTGCGCAAGGTGCCCGGCTATTTTTTCCTGACGACTTCTTTGTGAATCGAGACGCCCGCGTATGCCGTTGATGAACTCTGCGCTCATCCCCGCAGCAGCCGCCTGGTTCATGAGGTTTTCTACCGCGGCCAGACGCCGTGCCGCCAGCAACTGATCGGCGTTCGCGGTTATCTGTGCGCGCAGTTCATTAAGCGCCTGACCGGCAATGATGTTATCGGGATCGGTGGCTAGAACCCGGTGATAAAGTTCCGCAGCATTCTCACCTGCCGGCGTTATCAAACGATTGTCAGCGCGATAGCGGCGCGCGCGTTGCAGTATGTCATCAATCGTCGCCTGACTTGTGGTGGCGCGGGAGATTAAACTGCGCACGTCATCCAGGGCCGCCAGCGAACTGTCTGCGGCGGTTGCACGCTCCAACAAGCTGATGGCATCGTTCACCTGGCCATTTGTGGCTGCTCGCGTCGCCAGGTTGGCATAATGTACTGCCAGTTCAGCCAGCGCCTGCTCCGCTCGAGGGTGCCCCGGCGCCAGGCGCAGGACTTCCTGGTACGACTGTATGGCAGCCGTGGCACTTGGCACGTCTGACAAGCCGTGACTGGTTAACAAGCTTTCCGTACTGATCAGAATGCGTTCGGCACGTTCGCGATTCTGTAACCTGATTGATAACTGCACCCAACCAACGTCGTTTGGAAAAACCGCAGAAGCCTCCGTCAGCCTGGTGGCGGCTGTTTCCAGGTTACCCAGCAGCAGCGCTTCATCAATAATATTCATCCACTCGGTAGCAAGGCTCGCCACAGCGGTGCGTGCGGCACGATGATCCGGGTCTATCACCAACACCCGACGGTAAGCAGCAACAATGGCGGCCAGCCCCTGGTTCGGATCCTGGTGCAAAGACTGCGCTTCACCCCATGCGCCCTGCAGCACCGGATCTTCGCCCAAACCCAGTTTGCTCAGTATCAGCTGTGGGGAAATCAGCTTATTCTGGTACCCGTAAAAGCCCCCGGCCGCAATAACGGTAGTGGCCAACAGCAACAGCAGGCTGGTGCGTACCCGCCGGCGCTGGTGCTGACGCTGGTGTTGACGCTCCAGTCGAGCCGGGCCATGAAGAGCCATGATCACTTGGGAATATGTCATTGGATTTGAGGTGCTTTTGCTTGTAATTTTATTACAGCCTGCATACATTAATGATAATTTTGTATGAATTGGGATATTTCTATTTGGCTGACTGTTGGGTTATACTGTTTTGTTTTAGGTGATTGGCTGGATGAGAAAGCCCAAGACATTGTACAAGTGCTTGTTTATCTCAATTGCTAAAGTAGGAAAACAGTTCTTTTCTTCTTCTTCTTCCTTTTATTTCTCTGACCAAATAATTACCTTTTATACGTTAGATGAGAGAAGGCACCTGAAGGGGAACAAAGAATGATCTACTCACAGAAGCAGTTATTGTATTTTCAGCATTCAATTTTACAAAAAGGGCCAGCCTTTCTATCAAGGGTGATTAATGACTGCTTTGGGTGTCAACCTTGTACAGTTACCTAATCTACATAAGAAGAAAAAAACATGTTATAGGTGGGGTGGGGTATTCGTATTTGCTTGGGCTGTTGAGATCAGTAAAGCAAACAATGGGATGGCTATTTCATGACCAGGGATTGTGGTTGTTGAATCATCCAAAGTTATGGATAGTTTAAGGCTATCAACCTTACGTTTTTGTTATTCTCTTTCTTATATTTTTGGGCTACTTGGAAATCATCCCATGCCAGATGGTTCTCACAACTGGTAATTGACAATTTTTACAAAACATGAAAAAAACATGTCTACATAAGAAGAAAAACATAAGTTATTCCTGCTGTCAAAATAAAAGAAAAAGAGATGAAGATTAAAACACTCACAGCAGCAGGGAAAAACCAAAAGAACATATTTGAATTGCATGATGCATTGACAGTCAACAAGCCAGAATAGCTGACAACTTGAGATAATCCTTCTACTTTTGCCAACTTTTGACCTTCAGCAATATTTCCTGATTTAATATAAGGAGTTAAGTACAGGGGGTCTCCTGGGTCACCTCTAGATTTATCCAATGGCACAGCATCAGGAAAGAATTGAGCCAGAGGTGGTTTCTTAGCAGGAATAGTAGGACAAAGAAGAATGATTCCAAAAATCCAGCATTGAATGTTAAAATTCCACATCCTAGAAAAAATACAACTTTTTCGTACTGAAAAATTATCATACCTAAAACAACGTTTTCATCATTCCTCAGAAGCATCTCCCATCTCCATGACTTTACAAGTGAGCAAAAATAAGGTTTACAAGCTGTCAGCGTGTTTTTCTTTTTTCTTTTTTTTTTTTTCCCTTCTTCAAGGATCTAAACAAGAAAAGATATAAAGGGAAAAAACTAACATGGCTTCAATGTGATTCAAAGTCAATTTTAATATAACATTTGTTTTGTCATATGCACTGAAATATGACTAGTCTTACCTGAAGATTTCTATATCATTTGAAAAGAGTTTAGGAAACACCAAATTGCCTTGTGCATAATGATAAGATATTTAAGAGCTTTTATGATTAGTCTATTTTTCAGCAAACTATCTTCTTTAAGCAAGCATGGTAAAACTCCAGTTGAGATATAGGCAAAGTAGCATGGCTGGAACACCACAGCTGTGACCAGGATCCTACAGAGAAGTTAGAGAATAAAATTTGCAAGAAAATACATCACAGAAAAGCAAATCAACTATTGCGAAAATTTTAAATTCAAGAACTTCAGCTCTGAAATTGGAAGAAAGGGATGTCATATGGGCAAGACATTTGTATTCTACAGAATGTCTGGTACTGAGGGATTTTCTTTTTCAATCAAATCATAGTTGGGTCACATCATACATACAACTAAGCCCTCAATAAAGTAAATACACTTCTAAAAATAGAACCATAGGAGAACTTAGAACACAGCAGAGAAATCTTATGGGAACAATTGCACATTTGCTTGAATAATTTAAGTACCAGATAAGTACCTCAATAAGTACCAGAGTGAATTAAAAAAAAAATAATAAAATATTAGAAAAACAACACATATACTCTCAGTATTTCTTTCTTTTTGCTGTGGGGAGGTGATTACCAGGGGAATTCTTCTATGTGGATCCTAAAAGTTGCGCGGTCGTTATGTTCGAATGCCGATTCGGCAAGGGTGACGGCCGGGCCATGGGCGTCCCGTGCTTCCTGCTCGCTCAAGCCGACGCTTGCCAGTTCGGGATCGGTGTAGGTGACCCGAGGGATGAGCAACCGATTGACCGATATGGGCAGGCGGAACAGCGCATTACGGATCACCAACGCCGCGTGATAGCCGGCCATATGGGTGAATTGCAGATCGCCGCTGACATCGCCAATCGCATAGACTTTCCGATTGCTGGTGCGCAGCCCCTTGTCGACGATGATTCCCGCCTTGCCGACCTCAACCCCCGCCTTTTCAAGATCCAGCCCGTCGGTTACCGCGCGCCGGCCGGTCGCGACCAAGATCTGATCGCCGGTGACCGTTTCCTCGGTCCCATCGACTGTCAGCCGCACGGAAATCATGCCGTCGGCCCCGCTTTCCACCCCCGCGACGGCGGCGCCTTCCCGCAGGCTGACGCCTTCGTCGCTCAATTTTTTAGCCACTACCGAGGCTAGGTCCGGATCGTCCCGAGACAGAACCCGGTCCATTTCCAGCACGGTCACCTGGCTGCCCAGGCGCCTGTGGGCTTGGGCCATCTCAACGCCGATGGGTCCGCCGCCGATAATCAGTAGATGTTCAGGGCGAGGCCGGTCGGCGAATAAGCTTTCGTTCGTTAGATAGCGGATATCAGCCAACCCGGGGATGGGCGGTACAGCCGGCAGGGATCCGGTGGCGACGACAAACCGTCGCGCCTTAATACGCCAAGGCCCCGCCTCCACGGTCGCAGGACCCGTGAATCGGGCGTGCTCGCGAATGACGGTCACGCCCAGCCCCTCGAATCGTTCCTGTGAATCGACGGGTGCGATGGTGGCGATGACATCGGCCACATGGTTCAGCGTCGCATTGAAGTCGATCTCGGGCTCGACCGCGGTGATGCCAAACTTACCGGCCTCGCGCATTTCCTGGGCCGTCCTGCCAGCGGCGATCAGGGCCTTGGACGGGACGCAACCGACATTCAAGCAATCGCCGCCCATCTCGCCCCGTTCGATCAGAACGGTTTTGACGCCAAGCTGGGCGGCGCCCGCCGCCACCGACAGTCCAGCCGATCCGGCGCCGATGACGCAGATGTCGCAGTCTAGGGAACGGTCTTCAGCCATGGCGGGAGTATACAGTTATCGGTCGACGCTGCCGAAACGGCGCCATAAAATCGGAACGAGCGCCAAAATACCCAGACCGATCAACGGCGTGAGAATCTGGGGGTGAAAGATGATGCCGAAATCCGGCTCCTCGCCCATTTCCAGCGTTGCCCCCAATCCGCCGCCGACGCTGGCATAGACGAAAGTGCCGGGAATGATGCCGATGGCGGTCGCCGATGCAAAGGTGCGCATCCCCACCCCCAGAAAGGCAGGAGCGAGATTAACAAGCCAAAACGGAAATAGCGGGATGAGCCGCAGGCTGAGGAGGTAGTTGAAGGCGTTCGAGGCGAAGCCTTCCTTTAAGCGTTCCAGGGCCGAACCGGGCAACCGGTCGCGCAAGACATCGCCGAACGCGCTGCGGGCGGCGAGAAAGACCCCTATGGCGCCCAAAGTCGCACTGACGACCGCCAATGTTCCGCCTAAGACGGTCCCAAACAGAAATCCGCCTGCCACTGTCAACAGACTGGCGCCGGGCACCGACGCGGCGGTGCAGATGGAATAAATCACGATAAACAACGCGGCGCTGGCGATGGGATGGATGGCCACTAGCTCTAGGAGCATGGTCCGATGGTGGCGCAGCGCATCCAGCGAAAGATACTTGTCCAAGTCCAAAGCGAGTACGGCGACAAGGACAAGGGCAATCAGCGCCAGAGGCGCGAATTTGAGAAGCGAATGTTTCACGGGCTTTTCGATAATCGGATCCTTGGACGCGGTGTCCTGGCTCCCAAATCAATGAAGTTCACCTGATCAGGTCTCGCACCGTTGTGTACTTGCAGCAAACAGTGTGCAGCGGAATAGTGATGCTCCAGTAACCTTGGCGTGAAATTAACGTCATCACCGACGTGGAGTTTGCCACGCAGCCGATGGGCAATCTCAGTGGCCAAACGCCCTAAGGTCTTGTTCTCTGCATCTACAATCCACCAGGATCGTTCGACATCCTGGGCACGCATGCTTACGGTCTTCATTATCGCCTCTGAGTTCGCATTGCAACGGCGGTCTGCAGGGCACAAGCACCCCCAGCCAGACGGCCGCCGGAAAATTCGGACGCGAATAATAGAGGACAGTCTGCTGCTTTACAACAACGTATTGTCCATCAAGTTGGCGTGCGGGAACGTAAAATCCGGCTGACCCGGCCCGGGTGCGGCTAGACGCTGTGCGCCGCCTGGTGCGATCCGGCGAGATAATCGTGCGACTGCATTTCCAATAAGCGGCTTTGCGTGCGCTCAAACTCAAAACGCAACCGCTCCCCCTGATAAATGTCGGTAATGGCCGCTTCAGCACTGATGATCAGTTTCACGCCATGGTCGTAAAATTCGTCCACCAGGCTGATGAAGCGCCGCGCCGCATTTTCATTTTTTACAGTAAGAACGGGTACATTGCTCAACAACACCGCGTGGTAAACCATGGCCAGTTCAATATAGTCATTCTGGCTTCGCGGGCCCTCGCACAGGTCGTTGAATTCAAACCAGACAACGTCGTCCGCCACCATGCGGGTTGGTATCTCCCGTCCCTCAATACGTAAACTCACACCTTGTTGCGGCATATCCGGCGCCAGCGCGGCAAAACTGTGGCCCAAACTCTCCTCCGCAGCAGCATCCAGCGGCCAGTGATAGATTTCAGCCTGCTCCAGCGCGCGCAGACGAAAATCCAGTCCTTCATCAATATGGTGCACGTCAACATGCTCATACAGCAGCTCAATGGCCGGCACAAAGCGCCGTCTCTGCAAGCCGTTTTCGTAGAGTTTACGTGGTTCAACATTGGACGTGGCAACCAGTGTGACGCCACGGCTGAACAATGCGGACAGAAATTCGCCGAGAATCATGGCGTCACCGATGTCGGAGACAAAAAACTCATCAAAACACAGCACGTCCGCTTCCTGCGCAAATTCGTCCGCAACTTTCTGCAACGGATTAGCCGTGCCGGACCAGTGGTTCAAGCCGTCGTGCACACGCCGCATGAAGCGGTGAAAATGCATACGTAAGCGGCGATGAGCAGGTAGACAGTCATAAAACAGGTCCATGAGCATGGTTTTACCGCGGCCCACCCCACCCCAGATATACAAACCACGCACACCCTCGGTTGGCGCTCCGCTGCCGAGCCCCCCACCCAGGAGTAGCCGTAGCCGTTGCCAGGCGCCGGGTGGTTCGGCGACATCAGTCAGGCGCAAAAACAACTCATCCAGACACGCCACTACTTGCGCTTGCGCCGCGTCTTCTTGAAACTCGCCGTTGTGGATTTTTTCCTGGTATTTTTGTTTTGGGCTCTGGATCGACATCCGACAATATCAAGATCAATACGGCGGCGGACTTTAACGAGCCAGCCAAATCCTTGCAAGAACACTCAACAGTGACGCTTTAACAGTCCGGTCGAACAACACAGAAAAAAATGACGCAACTCCTTGTAATTCGACTTAGACGAGTGTTAAGGTACTAGTCTTATTTGCTGCTTGATGTCCTACCCATATTTTTTTTTCAAAAAAGGGTATTAGAGAGGTAGAAGGAAACCACACATAAGCAAATACTTGAAAATAACTGTCAAAATGAGCAGCAGGGAAGCATTAAACCAAAGCTAAGGTAAGTTAAGGAATTCACGAGGGGTGGGAAATTCGTTTTTACCGTTGTACTTTTGGTAAAAACTTTCATACCATTTTCGTGTGCCTTTTTTTCTTCCAAAAGAGCATGTAATACCTCTTGCTCATTGTGTAGATCACCTGTGAAATATCAATTCATAGATTAAAGCATTTTATTGTGGCATTTAAGCTTTTCGAAAACCAAAAAGACTAGCTCCCTTTTAGAAGTGTTTGCAACACTTACCTTTGTATGTTTTAAGTCGCTAATGTTAAAAATAAGAAAAAAAAAAGTCTGGCAGAATAATTTTGTAGGCGCTAATCTTCGGCCTATTCATGTTAAAGCTTTCAATGAAGCCACAGGAATTTTTTCATCAAAGAATCTGCTCGTGTCTGTTGTTCATACGCATTTCACTGCTATAGGAAAATAGCATTGGCTTCAAACCTCGGAGATTGACCTTAAGAGCACAAGAAAAGTGTAAGTTGCTATAAATCAAAAATCTGATACGGTAAATGAAGATTCAGTTAAAATCCAATTTTCAGCTTTTTAATATTTTGTAGCTGTTGAGCTAAGTGAACAAAGCTACCAGAAATGGATTTAAATTTGAAGTTAGGCCTGTGAAAGTGTTTTCAAGCTTGTATCTCCTTTCCTTCGCATCTTCTTATTTGGATATAATTTAGTTACCCCATCACTCTCAACAAGAGGACCAACCAGGAATCTGCAGGTCCCACGTTGCATCAGGTGAGAGCACCAGCATTTCTTATTTATCTGTTCTGTCCAACTCTGTTCAAAGCCACTGTCCAGTCCCAAACCCTTGAAGCCTTAAAGAAAGGAATTAATCAAGAATGGGTCAATGCTGAATGGAAGCATTAATCATAACCTGAAAACAGGATGAGATGCCAGATCATAACCTGAAAACAGCACAACTGAGGTTTTCTATGGAAGGTTCAAACCACCTTATCTTGTTGGACGTGCGATTTAAGGTAAGGTAACAAAAATAAAATAAAATAGGGTAAATCCCAGCTAGCAGTAAAAGAGAGAAAACCGTAAATATTTGAGTCGAGAACTCTGCTCATCTCTCCTTGGTGCAGAAATAAGAAAAATATAGATAAAAGTCAACAGGAAATATAAAAATATAAACTTAAAAAAAATAAAACTAAAACAGTAAACATCCTTTTCTTAGTAGACTAATAGTGAAAAGAAAACTAGACAAAAAACCTGATACTGAATGGTAGATAAATTTTCATTTGTGGGGTTTGTTTTGTGTAAGGCTTTTTGAATTGTCAGAAATCCCAGTAGACTGCAAAATGGTTTTGTTGAAATATGGAAGATCAACATTAATATGAGCATTGTAAGTAACGCTATGATCGTGTACTGTCCTGAGGACTTTAATCTATGGTTATCTTTTTCCTATATTTAGTTTCCTGCATATGACTCATCTTGTAAAGAAACATTGGTGCTGCGAATTAACCAATGATCTTAAGATGTAAATTCCTCTCTGTACTAGGTTTGCAACATGTGGGCTAAAGGAGCAGCCTGAGCAAAACTGGCACAAAGTTTAACCGCAGTTGACACAACTGGGTACCATGGTTTTAGACAGAAGAGATCGTGTTTCAGAGGGTTGAACTTCATCACTTTGTTTTATTCTTGTTGATTTGCAGCCCATATCACACTGGCTGAATAAAGTTGATTTGAGATCACTACAGAACTGTAGTGATTTGGCTCTTTTTTCTTTCTTCTCTTATGTTTTCTTATTCTGTTTTTCTTATTCTGTTTTGTCTCAGAAATTATTTATTATGTTTTGGACTTTTAAAGTCCCATTGGGTTTAAAAATTGGTATGCTATACCAAAACCAATGTTTGGGCTTTCAGTTTAGCAGTTTTTCACAAATTTTGGAAATTTACAGGGGAATTTATTTCCCCCGGGAAGAAAATGATCAGGAATGGATCTACAGTCTAAGTTTGGGCCTGTGAAACTGTTTTCCAGGCTCTGTCTTTCCCTTATTCATATTTGGCAATCATTGAGAAGCATTGCTGTTTTGTCGGTCTTTTAATCTGGTTAAGCAGCTTTTTACAAGCTTGGATAGTTGTTAAGCTAGGTGAAAGAAAGTGTCAGAAACACACCTATATTCATTAAAGGTGATGTGGAAAGTATTTTAATATAACTGTCAGAAATGAATCTACAGCTTAGTCAGGTCCCAAGAAAGTGTTTTAAGGCTCCCTTCTCTTCTTTCGAGGCTTCATAGTTTATGCGAAGATGTATATTATCTACCAATCTTAACTTAAAAAAACGAACAAAAAAAAAAAAAAAAAAAAAAAAATCAAAACTGGCCTACAATATTCTTCTCTAGCATTAAGGAAATGTGTGGCCGACCAGTGGCTCTACCGGCCGAACGCGGCGGTGCAGTGGCGTCCGACGCCGAGCCGAGGTCGCACACGCAGCTTCATCGGCCAGAACCCGCCCGCCGGAGCCCGCATCCACTACCGCCTCGCCAAGAAGACCGACAAGGTCGACATCAAGATCCTCGCGCCGGACGGCACGGAGCTGCGCGCGCTCGAGGGCAAGGGCGAGGCGGGCCTCAACGAGGTGGTGTGGGACCTGCGCCGCAAGCCCGCGCCGCGTCGTCGCTTCGGTCGCCGCGTAGGCGCGGGCACCTACAAGGTGACGCTCACCGTAGGCAACACCACGCTCGAGAAGCCGCTCGTCGTCGAGCAGGATCCGAACAGCCCCGACGCCGGCTGGATGAGCTACCAGGACGAGGCCGACGAGGCGGCCGCGGCGAAGGCCGAGGGCCGCGTGAAGCGCCATCTCCCCAAGCACGTGGGTCGTGACGAGTAGCCGACCGCGCTACCCGCACCACGTCGTCGCGTACGTCCTCTCGCTGCCCGAGCGGATCGTGCGCTTCGTGGCGATGTCCGTGGGGCTGCTCGCCAAGGCCCTGACGTGGATCCTGCCGCGGCCGATCCGCGAGGGGAAGTTCTACAAGCTCGCCGTCGAGCGTCAGATCAAGATGCTGACCGACGACGTCGGGCTGGCGCGTGCCTTCCCCGGCGCCGAGGCGGTGGACTCCGAGAAGGCCACCCGCATGGCCATCGGCGGCGCCGTCGACAACATCGTCATGGTGGGCCTGCACGCCTCGCCCATGTGGATCCTCCTCGCGGCGAGCGATGTGAGCAAGGGCGCGCGCGCCTACATGAAGGAGCTTGCGACCGAGCTCAAGGAAGCCGGCGTGATGGAGGAGGGCTCGCGCATCGACTCCGTGGACGACGTCCTGGGCGGGCTCGCGCGCTTGAGCGACAAGCTGTCGGACACCGTGGACATGCCGCCGCTTTCCGTCGATGCGATGAAGGAGACCCTCTCCGGCATCCAGGAGGAGATGACCGCCGGCGGGTCGGCCCTGCTGAAGACGGCCGACGTGGATGGTCTCGCAAAGGACATCACCAAGCTGGCCGACGACGCCAACCACTCGGTGCTCGAGACGACGGGCGCAGTCGCGCTCGGGAGCATGAAGGGTGCGGGCAACATCATCAAGGGCGGCATCATCGGCGCCGGCGCGACGGTGAAGTTCGTGGGCAAGATCGTCTGGACCGACGTGCTGGGGGACTACGGCCGTTCGATCCAGAAGATGTACCGGCGCGGCTTCTACGGCGCGATCCGCGGCTTCCTGCGTCCGCAGGCCCGCAGCATGAACGCCCTCTTCCGCTACCGGTTCCTCTCCTGGACCGAAGGCCTGATGTCCGTCGGGCGCTGGTCGAGCGCCCCCTGGCGGCTCTAGCGAGGCGCGACGTCGGGGCTACGCGCCCCGACGCTCGAGCTCCTGCTCCTTGGCCTCTTCGAAGGTGCCGGCGAGTGCGGTCTTGTCGTCCTCGGGCAGCACCTTGCCCGCGAGCTGGAAGATGCCGTGCTCTTCCTCCTCGAGGTGGTGCTCGACCTCGTGCTTGAGCTTGCGCGCGGTCGGAAGCCAGTGGGGGTCGTCGAGGTCACGCTCGGTGAGCTCCTCGATGAGCTTGTCGATCGACTGATGCTCCGCCACGCCGTGGCGGGCGGCGTCCGTCGAGGACGGATGCTGCATCATGTGCGCGTAGAGCGCGCGCTCCTCGGCGGCCGCGTGGGCCTCGAGCTCGGCGCGGAGCTCCTCGAAGAGCGACTTGCGCTCCTCGCTCGCGCCTTCGGTCTCGACGAGGCGTGCGAGCAGGTCGCGGTGGTGGTCATGGTCCTTGCGAAGGGTCTCGAACAGGGTGGGCATGGCTGCTCCGTATGGGGCTGGGGGGTAGGGGCCTGGCTGGAGGATCGGGGCAGGGAGAGGGGTGCGCGCCCGGGCGCCGGTGCACCCGGGCGCGCCCGAGGCGTTACGAGCCCTCGGGGCGGGCGAGCGCGCTCACGCGCAGGTCGTCCTGCACGAGCACGGCAGGCAGACACCAAACCCAGCCGCGCAGCCGAGCTTGGGTCCGCCTGCGATAGATGAGGCAGTAATGAACACGAAATCCGCGCCGGGCGTGATGTTCAGCAGGAAGCCCGCAACCACGAATGTCGCGAGGAGCGCTGGATCAAAACTGAAGAGAACTTCGAGCATCGCGGGGTCACGCCTCATGCTGCGGAAGATCATCCGCGATGTCGTAATAGTCGCCCTTATCGGCGACGAAGATGTGCTTTTCGATCTTGAGACCTGTCGGGCCATCAATGGCGCCGAGCGCGAAGCTCATTGAGCTTTCCTCATTGTGCTTCCAGAACAGGAAACAGCCACAGGTCGGACAAAATCCGCGCTTCGCCGTGTCGCTGGCGGCGTACCAAGTGACCTCGCCCTTGATGTCGATATCGGCCTGCTCGCAGACCGCGGAGGCCCAGACATTGCCCGATTGCTTGCGGCATTGGCCGCAGTGACAGTTGGAGATGCTCCAGATTTCGCCATCGACAGTGAAGGTCGCCCCACCACAATTGCAGCTGCCGTTCAACATCATGCTCTCCCCGGGGTTGAGGCGCTGCCCAAAAGCAGGCCGTAGATGACAAAACAGCCCGCCATGGCGCGCCGCAGCCAGATATTCAGAATGGCACCCATCGCGGCGCGTCCGATGCCGGCACCGATGGCGG
Source organism: Alatinidae sp. Z8VKAUB7J3 (assembly GCA_010016025.2). Classification (NCBI taxonomy): domain Eukaryota; kingdom Metazoa; phylum Cnidaria; class Cubozoa; order Carybdeida; family Alatinidae; species Alatinidae sp. Z8VKAUB7J3. The sequence goes on along the minus strand of JAAAKM020073195.1, from coordinate 99,443 downwards.
TGTAGGTCACATAGCTCATCGCGGTGATCGTCAGCGCGGTCGGCAGGATGACCCACATCTGGGTCCAGACCGGCACGTCGGGCTGCACGAATTGGGTGAACGCTGCGAAATAGCCCGCGACGGATTTCACATTGATCGTCGCGATCAGGAACGCCTTGAGATAGATGCCGCCCGGGCGCTCATCGGCGCGGATCGGTTTATCTGCGTTCAGCCAGCCGCGCAGACCGAGATAGATCAGAAACGCCGCCCCGATGAGCTTTCCGAAGAAGAAGGCCTCCGGGAAGGCGGCAAGCAAAGCGGTGACGCCTGCCGCGGAGAGCAGTAAGAACAAGGTCGCCTGGGTCAGGATGCCCAGCACGCCGGGCAAGGCGCGGCGAAAGCCATATGTCATGCCATTGGAGATGCAATTGACCGCGTTGGGCCCGTGCGTTGTGACAAACACGACCCAGAAGACCGCGAATATGGCCCAGCCCTCGAATGACATCAATAAACCGGCGGCGCGATGACCCAGATCACGACCGCAGGGTCGGCATATGGGTTCTTCCAACGATACGTTTCTCCGCGAATGCGGAAACTGTCACCTGTGCCAAGCTTGTGCCAGGAACCGTCGATCATCAGGTCGAGACGACCCGAGGCGACATACCCGACCTCCTGGGTCGGTCTGGCCGTTGGCGTGCCGAGATCCGCACCGGGCTCGAAGGTCGAATGCACCACTTCGAAATCATCGGTGAGATCCGGGGACAGAAGCTCCTCAACCAGCCCCGCCTCGCGTGACCCGATCGGACGACGCGCCCCGGCGCGCACGACATAGCCTTGTTCTTCGACCCGCACGGGGTCCTGGCCAAACAGGCTCGAGACCGAAACGTCGAGCGCGGCGGCAATCTGGCGCAGCGTGGTGATCGAGGGTTCCGATTTGTCTCGCTCCACCTGGCTGAGCCACCCAACCGAGCGCCCCAGCTTATTGGCCAACTCGATCAGGGTCAGCCCACGCGCCTTTCGCAAGGCCCGCAGGTCCGCGCCGAGCGTTGGCGTCACCGATGGGTTTTCGATCTTCATTGGCTGCGCGGAGTCCCGTTCGTGAAAATTTGTCAGCAATTTTCACGAAATCTGAATTCGGAGAGTCGCGCAAGGATTTTCTGACGCGAAATGGCGTCGAAATTCACCTTTTTTGCAGGGTGATTTTGTTTGCCGCGGCGTCCAGCACCGCGCCAAATTCCGTAAAAATTTTACAGCGCGATCACGGCGAGGAATTTTTCTCAATGATATCAAGTGCCCCAAGGGCGCTTAGGAGCCAATTTCACCGCTCTGGTAAAAATTTTACGGCTTTTCAGGTCGCCGCAAAAACCATTCGCAGAATATCTGACGAGTTCTTTAAAGTATGCCTGCTTGTCTTGAGTTACTGTGATCTTTCGTGTGTGCCTTACTGCGCTCGTACACAACACAGTACTTATGAATCCGCTATTAAAAGTTATTTTTTAATTTTGTAGTATCGATCATGTATGCAAGACGTACCTTGTTTGTAAAGTTACCAATAATCGTAAATAGTGCATGAGCACCCTTTGCGGTATCAGCAAGCTGCAAATACCATAGTTATAGTCTGTATCGACGAGATGTATGGCTGGGTAACGCCTGGTTTGGTTCTTTGTAATGACAAGGTCAAGCTTTTCTCTGGTCTACGACGATCTTTCTCATAGCATAGTCTTGAAATATAACGAACACGTATTGTGCAAGTACGTTACCCTGTGGGTCACCTGAGAGCTATTTAAAGAAGTCTGTGCTTCCATCTTCTGTTACAACTTAAGGCATAGTTTAGGAATACAGAATAAAATACCTTGAAGAGGCTTCAACAATTATCTTATGAGGCTCCGGCTGGCACAGTAGATCGCTTGCTCCTCCCCTTGCACTCTTTGTTTGGGAACAATCTTCAGTCCTTTGAAGTTGGCAACACAGTTAAGTATTGTTTCTATCTCTCCAGTGATGTCAAATAAGTTGAGTGGGATTGCATTATCAAGGGTCTCTTTTAACTTTGTAAATGCGTCTTTGCATTACCTTGTCCATACAAATGCCTTAACCTTGGTAAGCAATTCTAATCATGGCTCAGCTGTTGCTGCGTAATTAGGTATGGGGCTTGCATAATATTGCAAGCTACCCAAGAATAAGGGAAACTCTGTGGGATCAGTTTGGCAGGCTATGTTGAGGATAGCACTTTTATGTTCCTCATCTGGGCATAACCCCTTTATACTTAACCTGCGCTCCAACCAATTTATCTCATCTAAACAACTTTTTGTACACTAAAAGTGAGCCTACCACCCTGCAGAGTTGCAAGACAGTCTCGAGTTATTCTTCATGTTGGGCTTTAAGTAACGTAAGATAAAACTTAGATCCCCAATAATATCCTCCATAATCTTTGGGAAGCTTGCTAGCCAACAGATAAACCCATAGGCCATTCGCCCGAATGCAAACTGCCCAAAAGCGGTAGAAATGGTAGTATACTTCTGACTTTCAGGTATCAATGGTACCTAATAATATGCTGGGTTCATATCCAAGCTACTGAAGACCTTCCCTTTCCAAACAAGACCTTCTGGCTAGGCAAAGGATATTTTCAACAGAGCAACTGCTTGTTCACTTGCCTGGCACCAATGACTATCCCGATTTTGAAATTTTTTGAATTTTTTTCTCCAGCATGTAACAATAGGGGAACTGCACTCGCTACAACTAACCCTTTAAAATGTCTGCCTCCATCTATCTAATTCTGTCCTAACGTCACAATGTTGTTCTTATGGTAACATAAACTACTGACACAGACTGGTGTAGCTCCTTCCTTGGCCCTAATGGCATGCTGGTGGTTCTTCATACACTCTAACACTTCAAACACATCAGTGTAGGTTTCTCACAATGTAACTGGTCTATTACTACCTGATTTATACCTTAATTTCTGGCTTCCTGGTTCTGCGTAACCCGTCTTATGTCACCATATTGACAACCTACTTCCCCAGGGTGATGCTAATTTGTAGCTGGTCCGACACATCCCTTCCTAGAATACAAGTACCTTCTCTACAACTAAATATGTATGTTGACAATCAACATTCCCAACCAACCTCAACTCCATGCATCCCTGCACAACAAATTGATTACCATTATAATCATGCAATGTAATGGTACAAGGTTCAACAAGTGTAGTGTCACTGCAGTGCCTTGCAGCGGGTGGTCAGCAGACTAACATTTAAATTAGTAAAACGTGAAAAACTAGGGCAATATAGGCAAAAGTTGCCCAGCTGAGTAGCTGATACTCGAGTTCCAGCCAGGTGGTTGGTGTCAAGGTTAAATCGGTAAGCAGCATTCATATTTTGTCGACTGAATACGGTTTTTCTTCGTATAACCATCAAACTAGTGCTAAAATAATCTTCAATTTCGAGAAATCAGGACAGCAGAAGGAGGCTACACATGCAGTTATGGTGTACGCTGATTGGCTAGAAAAGGACAAAAGCTTAGCTTCAAAACGCGGCCAAACTCTGAAGCAAAAGCGGCCTTGGTTACGTGATAGCAACGACATGTTCAGAGCAGCATTTTCCACATGTCCGAAAGACGTTAAAAGTGTTAATACACACTTGGAATTACCGTCTATTAGTTAATTCAATCGAGAGAACAAAATGACGTAGAAATGTTGGGCAGTTGGGTTACCGTATATCCTCTTATTAGCGCTGGGCCTGAAATTAGCGCCTCCCCTCTATTAAGCGCCGCACCTTGAAGTAAAATTATTTTGTTAGCACCTCCCTCTAATTATCGCCTCCCCTCTAATAAGCGCCGCACCTAGAAAAAGTGGCGTTAATTAGAAAAAGGGAAAAACCAAAACCAAAACCAAACTCTGAAACTCTCAAATCCAACTCTCGCTCAATTCTACTCGTACAATAGTATCATCAGTGAGTGGCTTGTGGGCTCGTCACCTGACTAGACCCAGTCTGTTTCCGATCACGTGCTATTTAAACGCTAAAGATTTGGTTTCCACACTAACACAACAAGAGTATAATCGAGAAGAGAGGATTTGAAATATTAGTTTTGAAAAGAACACAAGAGAAATAGAAAATATTTCTCTAGTCGCCACTTTAGCTCCCAATAATCCACCGATGGACATCGACATCCAGCTCAACGCAGTTGTAGACCAGTCTCTCTGCACCATGTGACTTGACCAAGGAAGAACTATACAATAAAAGTTAACATCGGAGGACACCTAGCTCAGTTGGTAGAGCGCACGCCGTGAAGGCGTCAGTCATGGGTTCGATCCCAGGTGGTGACGTATTTTCTATTTCTCTAGTGTTCTTTTCAAAATTAACATTTCAAATCCTCTCTTCTCGATGATACTTCCTACTTTAATGGGCTTAGGTTTGATGACGGGCCGGAGGGCAGTTCTTCCTTGGTCAAGGCACATGACTCAGAGAAGTTGGTCTCCAATTGCATGGAGCTGGATGTCAATGTCCACCGGTGGATGATTGGGAGCTAATGTGGCGACTAGAGAAATAAAAGTATGTTAACATGGAAATTCATCTAGCTCAGTTGGCAGAGCGCACGCCACGAAAGGGTGGGTCACGGATACGATCCCCGTTGGTGACATACTTTCTATTTCTCTAGTGTTCTTTTCACAACAAGAATGCTTAAAAAGTTGGTTAGTGGTACAATATTTGAATATTACATTGAGTAACGGATTTATTTTGCTAAGCGTTTTCGCCATACACTGTTCACAGCAATCGTATGGAGTGAAGTGAGAAATCTTTTGCGATGAATTTATAGGAAACGAGAAGAACAAAAGACATCATAGAAATAAGAATAACAAGAAAGAGAAAGGCCACACCTTATGAAACTATTTCAACTTTAAAAGACTCCAACCAAACTACAACAGCAGCATCCAGTGAATTTCAATAACCAGGATTTTTTCACTTTTTCATTCTTATTTGATTAGATTTCTTCATCTTATACTATTTTACGCGAAGATTGACTGTATTTCACAGTCAAACGGTCTTACAGAGTAACTTTGTTTGCAAGCGATAACGCCAGCCTCGCTTTCGTGTCAAGAAAGATTACGTCATTAGAATTCGGGAAGAATCTATTTTTTGTGGTGAACACCTTTGACGTTACTAAATGTGACCCTGTCACTTTACACACTGTATGTTACCCCCGTTACCCTCTCGTTACCCCACTTGACCTAGCTTTAGCTTACTCTTTAATTTCGCGTATTGTATATCTATCCTATTCACGTCACACTGCCGTTTGTTATTGCCATCTATCTATTTTCGTGTCTCAAGTTTACGTATAATTCTGCGTCCGGTAATTTATTTGTATTACCTGCATATTCGATTTCATGGTTGTATATTGCCACACGAGTGCAATTAAGTTGTTTACTAGTAATTCTATAACCCCTGTTGACGTATTTTTTACAACTTTTGCTACTACTGGCACTTTTGCACTTAGATGAAGCTTCCTCACATTTTCCGCCCAACAGATAGTTTTTGTGAAACATAAAATTTGTATTTTAAACTTGACATTTCGGTACCCACTGTTTCATTCTCAGATATAATGAGATAAAGTAAAACCCCTTTTATATACAGGTGTTATAAAAACATACATGGCGCAAGTAAATATTAAACCTATAGAAATTGTCAAACAATGCGTTAGGCTATCTTTGTAGTTGTCGAAACTATCTAGAAGGATTCTTAACTCACGGATGGATAAGGTGGGGTATGAATTGCTATCAGTTAAAATATAAAGTGCCAGGAGTGCTCAGGTTCTTGAACGTCCTAAAATTAATAAGTGCCCATGAATGCCCAAGGATTCGTTATATTTGGAGACAATCCTGGAGGAGTCTTTGGAAGATGACACAGTTTTTGCTCCATGACTTTTCAGATATTTTGAACTAAGTTCTCACCGTCTTGCCAAGTCTGATATTTCATAAGTCGTTTCCTTGTTTATTTACCTGGTTTTAGGTAAAAATTATCAGAAATTCTGTAGTTTGAAACAGACCGAAATATTGCTTTCTGGTCATCTTGAAAGTATTAGTATGTCTGCAGCTTCTGATAGTAACTTTCCATCTACAGGAATATTTGCAATATATTTAAGTTGAATTTGTTGGTCCTGATCCAATATCGATTACTTTTGAAGAAAAGTTGAGGAAAGTCTTGGTATTTTCATCTTTTTGTGAAAAATCCCGGAAAAGAACTCTAATCAATTGAGTAAAAGTATTCTGGAAAATTGGAAAAATTATTCTGAAAAGTGATGGACTTTCTCACAGAAAGCAAATATGGCTGAAACCTAGAAGATACGTCAACTTACGGAATTGTACATTCCATATATTGTATATTTAGAACTCGTATGAACGATATGTTAAACAATTCTAAAATGAATATTGTTAGACATAGAAGGGAACATTATTCCATTTTAGTTTAGATCTTTGTGATACTTGAGTGTTTCACAGTCAGCAAAGTTGTGGAGCCGCTCATCTTCTATACCTGACCCAGTATATATAGAAGGTGTCACAGATATGTGCCACGCCGTTAAAGACAGTACACTCGTACTACGGGTCGAGGGTGCGAACACGCCTATACCGTAGCGACAGGTAGTTATTGTTTGGTCTTACTGTAAGGAGTTCAGAATCAGGATGAAAAGATGTCTTACGACAGACGACGTCTCGAAAGAATGGTAGTGTTAGTTAGCTACTTCTCTTGTTTATGTAGTATCTTTCTATCAATTACGTCAGCACCACAAGCCGGGCAGATGTTGGCAAAGCCACTTTCCGTCGTGCCTTCGACAATGAGCTCAAGACTTTAGGAACATGTTCCAGCAAGACTTACCTATTCACTGGTATTGTTGTCTATGTGTTCTCAGCCCGTAGGTAGATTGTAGAATGGCATCTAACTAAATTTAGAACATGTATGGGGGCCTGAAATTACAACTTCTAATTTCTAGACAAAGTCTACAGATCTTAAATCTTGACAGGAAATTTTAGGGGGCTGACGGTAAATTTAGGGGGCTAAGCCCCTTGATACCGCACCCCCGTAGCAACGGGCTTGAATGTAACCATATTTAGTGATTCCAATAGGTAGGAAGAAAGTCAATGTGTAACAAAGATGTGCTTTATTGTCCTTTAATAGCCGTGCACATACGAAGGTTGAGGTACGTTTTACGCAGAAAGCCAAAAATGCAGCTGGCGAAGAAACAGCGAAAGTGTCAGTTGTTAACCTGATCGACTTAGCTGGCAGGTAAGGATTCTAGACGACCAGTATGTTAGATTGGAATACGTTGTGTCATGCTAACCGCAACTCCCTTGGAAGTCGTTGCTTACTCTTGAGTGCCAAATAATATACCCTCCCCCCCCCGCTTTTTAATTTTTTAAAAATTTATACCCCCCCTGCTCCTTATTATGACCCCCCGTTCATTAATTTCAGGGAATTTTCCTAGCACTCAAAATGTAGATTGAACGAGATGCCAAATCTTTGCTAGATTTTTGTTTGCTTGATGAGTGGGTAGTTTGACCTTAAGTTCTTGGCTTAACAGAGGTCTCGATCCGAACAACAATACGGGCTTACTTGCGTAATAACATGCACCAATCGTCTTTTTGAGCCAATTACCATATTTGACGGAAGCCGTTCCTATCCATGGAAGGCGTAGGTAAACCGGGCACTTGTCCTGCCTTATCTCAGGAGTGCGCCTATGCGATTTAAGCTTATGATTGATGCACCTGTCGCTAAGACTTATTGAGAGGATCAAACAACCCCCACCCCACCACCCCCCGCTGTTCACTTATACACTCTTTCATGTTCTGAATGAATGTCAAGCGTTACTTAGGACATTCGTAAGAGGGAGTTGGTAGGTCTATTAATGAAAGGACATAGAGTTATGGCGTCGTCAGCAGAGGATCATTTTGGTACTCAGATGATCGATCAGTTTAACAGGAGAAATTTTCATCTATGGAAATTAAGAAATGTTTCTCGAAGACAGAGATCTGTAGAATATTGTCACAGGCTTCGAAGAAGAGCCCTCAGAAGACGCAGGGGCGGCCACTAAGGACATATTTCATAAAAGGGCCCGGAAGGCGACGGCCACAACTTATTTGGCTCTATGCGATTATCAGTTAGCTCCTGTCAGATCGACAACAAATTCCAAGGAAGCATGGAACAAGTTGGTAACTCATTACGAAGTTAAACCATTGGCAAACAATATAATTCTCAGAAATATATACTTTACAGCTACCATGGACGAGTCGGACAGTGTTTTGCAACATTTCAATAAAATGCAATCACTTGCTCAGCAGTTTGAATCGAATGGAGCAGCAGTAAATGAGGACAATCAAGTAGCAACTTTACTTTGCAGATTACCGGGTTCCTACAGCAGTTCTTATAGTTGCATTAGAGTCGAGAGTGGACAACTTGACGTTGGAGTTTGTAACAGCAAGCCTTTTGCAAGAAGAGCAGAAACGTGCCGAAGCTAGGATGAATAAATTGCACGTTACAGATAAGAATCAAGCTTTGTTCTCAGCCAAGCAGCAAATAGGCAAGAAGAAAACGAAAAAGAAAAAGGGCTACAATTCTAGAAAAGCTGGACATTGTGCAAGGGATAGTAGAAAGCCTAAAAGAAGTGATTTCCCATGCTCAAGGGAATGTTACGACGATCGTTACAGAACACAAACCTGAGAGTGCAGCGTTTTCGACAAAATCGAAGAGAATATGATCAACACGATAGATTATGGTATATCAATTCGGGTGCGTCATAAGAAATGACGTTTCAAAAGGACTGGATTCAGTCTTAGGCGACTTTGCTAAACCTGAAAAGGTTCGATGGGAGGACAATCATTTTTCTAGTGCAAAAGAAAAGGGCGTTGTTTAAGTAGATATATACTAACACAGTTCAATATAATATACAACTGATAATAATGATGTTTCAGATCTTTAGTAAGGATAAGGTGTACTTATGTGTCAGTGTCTTAAGTATCCTGAGTCTGCAGTAGCACTCTCATAGATAAACTTAAGAAAGATATGACCATTTATCTAATGTAGGCTTCACACTTCATACATGCAAAAAGTTTGCTGCAAGATCTCTAAGGAGTGAAGCCAGATTGAAGTTAAGGTACAGTCCTAGGGGGCGAGGAAAAATTGAACTAAATTGAATATTTACACTCATTATGTACTCTTGGGTGCCTAATAGAAGAAGGGGTTGGAACAAATGGGAGGTTTGGGCGGTCTGGACAAAAGTTTAAAATAAAGTCAAGAATCAATTTTTAGAATCAACTCCAACTCCCTAAACCTGTAGGACAAGCAACAGTCAGTTATAATCTCCTACAAGATTTTAGAAATGTTCCCTCGATCCTCTTGCTCAATGACAATGTTATTGCTAACATCTATAATGCGCCTCCTGTCACTTCTTCAAGCCTCATAAAAGGCCATCCTCATCTTTTTAACATGCGAGAATCATATTTTAATAAAGATGTTTTCTCTTTGCCCGCCAAAGTACCTGCTCCATAAATTGTCATGGTTGGGAGATTACTTCAAAATTTGTTTGCAAAAGTAGGTTTCCAAAAAAGATTTTCCATAGACAGGCATTTTAGGGTTGGCAAGGTCAGTCCCATAGTTTAGTCACCCTTTCCCATATGATCGCCTCCCTTTCCAAGTCAAATATACTTTTCCCATCAAATAAATACCCATTATAAACCTCGGAATAAATAACTCGTATTGTAGCCTACTGATCCACGAACTTTCAAAATTTCCTTTAGATTCGCATTAAGAAAATAATTTACAAAAACCATAACGTGGAACGCGCTTGCTATTATTACACAGATGCGATGACCTAAAACTCAGATTAACTCTATTTTAAATCTTTGGTGATTGCTTTAAAAGGAATCAAATTGATCGTACCTACTCGATATGGTTCACATTGAATTGATCTTCGCAGGATAACAAGAAGTCCTTACAAGAGATCATAAAGTAGTCTCCACTTGGCATTCCGCTGCATTACAGTATCGGCCTCAATACAAAGTACTGTATCAATGTATGCTTTGCGCGCAGAATATCCTTGCACACAGATGAAAGTTGCTGAATATCTTAGCTTCGGCCATGGATTTCAAAGTGAGCCGCTTAGCTTCTCTTAGAAACATTCAACTCTAGGAATACCATTTTTACAAGCTTCGGTATCCTGTTTGATTTTAGCCTCAAATTATGCTTAATTTTTGCTTATAAAAACCTACTCTTTTGTGCTTAATTGTTTCCGGGGGTCATAAAGTAGGGAGGCCATAATAAGATGACCTATGGGGAAAATCAGGAATAAAGCCTCAAAATGGCCGGGCCGTGAAAATAAAACGGAGGAGTGGATACTTGCACTGTACGATAGTTGTTTTTTGAGAAAATTTTAAAAGCCTAATATGGCCCGTTTAATAATAAAAGGGGGACTTTCAAATTTTGGTGAAATGGGCGTCATTATAAAATGCTAGGGGGGGGGGATAAGGTTTCAAAAGATGCAATATGACAGTCTCTCAATCAAACACCACTGATAGGCAGTAGTCCCGACATTAAAACTGCCCTAAACAAACAGAAACACCACCAAAAAGGCTAACAAATAAATAAAGGGCAACTGGGGCGTCCAAAGGCAACGCCCTTCAATTTAAGCTACCGGACAGAGAAGCAAGCCATGAAGCAGGCTCAACCGCCCAGTAGGACCGCCTCTCGCTGACTATGGAAAGAACCTGCCATCAATGTGTCATTAATGAGAACAGATACAATACATGATCCTAGCCAAATGACCGAGAAGCAATATGATATGCAATATGACCTCCCCCTCCCCCCCCCACTAATTATGCACAAAAGGGTAGTAACGTTGCCGACTTACAGATGAACTGACTAGATAATTGACTGACTGATTACCCCATAAGCTTTCGTTTACCATTTCAAATAAAAATATTAAGGTTGCAGTAAAGTTTGCATTCTTACATACAACGATCTTCGTTGACTAATAACTTTTGTCTTGTGGTTTCTTTGCCCTTGACTAACCTAGTCATGTGACATGTATTTCATAGCCGGGTGTAACCCAATATCCAATACGTTGAATTATGCCCCCATTGTGATTACTCTGTAATAGACATAAGGGGTAATAACAGCTAAAAATACGTGCAAATTGCTAATTGTGCCATGCTTTTACTTGACAATCAAACGACGGTTCATGAAAACAGTATTACAAATCAAATTTAGGCTAAACACGTTTGAAATAGGCAGTACCATATTTTATTACCAGGAAAGACTTCTTAGAGTTTGTACGCACATTTTCTTTGAAATGGTTTTCCTGAGACCATATAGAATCCACTGTTAGAAATTGCTGCTAGAATGGTATATCAATTTTCGGGCACTAAATCAGTCTATTTTAACGACGAATATCCTCTACGTGTGTTAACAAGTCACCAAGCCCCAGTATGAGAAGAGCACAGCGCCTAATCAATAGTTGCATTGAGTTTTTTAATTGGTGAACGATAGCAATTAAATTATAAAGCTCACCCTCGCATCTTATCCTTCATAACGCGACTCATCTTGTGGTATTTTTTAAAATAAAATCAGTTCTGGTCGACTGCAATTATCTGTGCTCAAATACAATAGATTGCTCGATCCAGTCTTTTTTAGAGATCAGTGGACAACCCACGATCCACAGCCATATGTCAATATGACAATATTGACTTGAAAATTTCTCGTCTTAACTATTGGACTTGATGGTCCAATGGTTAAGGTTGGTTTTCAAACCAATGTGTTAATGCAAACCAAGCTATTGTGGCAATGCTCTATTATGATAAAATTTTATTAATTACTATGTCTCATAATGTGGTGCTTTCATATTTTGATAAAGATATTTTCTAATGGCTCACCAAAGTACCTCAAGAAACATGAGAGTTGGGAGAGTGTTTGCTCTAAAATTGATGCTGGGGGTGGGATGCGATCAGGGGGGCCTAGGATGAAAATTTAGAGACATGTATTTGGGGGGGGGGGACAACATCTATTAGGCACCCAAGAGTACTTGGTTCCAACTTGAGTGAAAATATCTGTGGTATTTCCAGACAAAAATTCATACAAGCTCATGCTGTGGCTTACTCAAGAAGGAAAAGTGACTTTTCAAAATACATTCGAAGTATTATTTCTAAAAATTCATAAAATATTTACGGAAATGCAGACTCAAAGCAAAATTATTCATTTATCTGAACTGTATATATCTGAAACTATATATAATCACAGATATAATAGGGAAAGTTTTGTGAATAGCAATAGCCTACTTACAGATACATAGCATATACGGTTTTTTGTTTGTTAACTGACCTATTCTGAATGTAATTAGAGTAAAGTCAAACATATGTAACCACCTTTTAAATATCCAAGGGCTTATAAATAATGGACACCCACGAAAGGATTACAGGCAGAAACTCAAATTGGATCTACTTATAAACATGAATTTGGAGCAGATATGGGCTAGTAGGCCTGTGGCTATTTTAACATGTATCACTTCTATAAAGGTTGGTTTTATGCTTTGATATTAAAGTTTTAAATACGTTGAGAACTTTGACGTTGAATTTAAGTGATTTTATTATTGGTAAAATATGTATTTTTATTAGTATTATAAGGTTAAGGTAGTGAAATAAAATATGTTTACTGGGTAGAAGTCTGATCAGAATGGAATGCAAGTTTCTACACTTTGTTTCAGGAACCTAAAGTAGCAAGAGTAACCTCAAAAGCTGTTTAGAATAATTTGCTATTCTACATACCTGAGAAACACAAGTATTCGTGACAGATATCGGAAACAACAGTGAAGATGGGAAGTCCCAACAATTGCAGCCAAACAACTTTAAAGAGAATATATTGATTATGTGTCACAATATGCATTGTCTTGAACAGTAACATGTGGTTATACTTGTTTAAAATGCCATTTAGCCCTATTTATATATTTGGGACTGTTCTCTATGGTTTTTAAATACAAATTTGTTAAAAGTTACTGTAGGAGTGAAAATATGGCATCATCAAAATCAGTGATTACCCTACAATTAATGCTAATTAGCTCTTAATTGGCATTAATGAAATGCATGAAAAGAGTTTGAGATGTATTAAGAACTTAATTTTAGATAATTCTACAAATTATTGGTAAAATTCATGGCCAACGTCTCGAGCTATAGCCCTTTAAACTTTTCACCATATATGGTCAACTTTTTTATCAGGGTCACGTGACCAGACCACAGAAAGTGAACGCCAAAATTTATTTTTCAAAAAGTTTGCCAGATAAAAGTTAGGAAACGTCAGAAAGTTTCAGCAACTTGGAAAAAGTTTTTAGAAGTTATTTAACCTACCCTGTGCTAGGTAGGGTCAAGTGTCTGCTTCTTTTAGTAAACCCATGGATTCCTAACACTCAAATCAAATAGAAGGGTCCACTTTTAAGTTTTGATAATTTTACCGCCTGTCCCCATATTTCCCTCCTGACTGTTGATTTCAGTAGTACTTGGTAGAATTTAGGCATTTTTTATCAATGTAAGAATGTTAACACAAGTTGATTCCAACAAAGTGAGGAAATGATTTACTAACTGTACAGTTTGGTAGGGCCATAATGCAATTTTTTGCCCCCCCATGCAATGGGATGCACAGCACCATAACAAGGTCACCGGTCACGTCTACATTTTGTAGACTCCCTATTAAACGCTGTCAGATAAAGAGATGGTTCTTATATAAGCAGATTAAGGGGTTGGGATGGATGCAACGAGATTTTTATGTGGTACAAAACTGAGGATTCTTTTGCTTAAATCAAGCAACGGTAATGAGGTACACCAAGCATGAGCACCAATAGCAAAAAAGGATCGTGTACCATTTTTTACTGAGCAGTACCTCCCTTTATAGATTCTTCCTCTAAAATATCACGTAGCGTTTAAGTGTTAAGCCAATTAACATATTCGACTATTGAAAATGCCAACAACATTAACTTACCGATCAACAAATACATTTTCGTACGTAAAAAGCTGGGTGTGTGCCAATATGAGCAAAAAGAAAACCCTTCTCGTGCCACCTTTACGAAAGAAACTCTCCAGAATTCTTTGATTTCAGTTCCTACTTTCCATCGTACAACACCTCGCCATGTCACGTTCGAGAACATGCAATGGAGGTAATTTGAGTGTCCTGTGACTTGTGACGTAAGACTTGTGCCATACGTAAAGTCAATGGTGAAAGTTTTCGTATGATCTAAACTAGAAAACATAACTCCTGTTGCTTATCACTTTTAAAAATGTGGTAGCTAATCAGAATTAATTCACAACTTGAGTTATCTATCATCTATCATTAGCGTCTACAATCATTCATATAGAAAGTTTTGGGAGGAAGTTGAGAATGTTTACTAAACGGTACCAAAAAGTGTTTTAACAAAGTTGACAATGCGTTTATTTAGAAAGACGCAACTCCAAACCGCATCAGTGAAGAAGAAGGTGTAGACCGTAGTAGGACGCAACACAAACACGCCTTGTTCTGTAGCTTCTACCACCATAGTAGTAGGATGCGCGCCACTATTCAGTCAATTTCTTGGTCGTCTCTTCCAGTATCGAAGGTACTCTTCTTGCCGTCGACTAGAAGCTGACTAAGTCTTGTTACCAGTATCTCGAATCTCACCGCCGTCGCTCGGTTTCAGTGCAAATCTAGTAGCACTCAAAAACCGTGCCGTAAACTAATGCAGCAATTCAGAATTGTACTTTTCTGAGCATACAAAGGTTGGATACTGATGAGCTGGATTAAGTTAGAGATAAATTTGAGTGTGGTCCATACAAAATTAGAATGTAATGCTGCGATCCTGTAGGACACCACCTGGGTGGAGTTTTAAAGCCGAATAGAATACCGTCTCTAGAACTAGGCTTTGTGCACGTCGCGTGTAATCTCCTTTACTGTTGATGTGGCACCAGGAAGTAATAAACAGGCTTAGAAAAATCACTTCCCAAACCACAGTAAATCAATGATTGGATGTGGAATGCCTTTCAAGGCAGACAGGAAGGAGAAAATAATCTATTATATCAAAGACAAGCCCGATAGCAAATTTGAATAATAGGACAACTCTTTGATCATCCATTGGCAACGCAATTGATACCAACCTCTGTGAGTGATGTGTAAAAATCACATAGACGGACATAAATATCTACGTTGGATGATCCTTCTCGTGGCGAATAATTAGCTGTTCAAGCTTCGCTCTGTAACGAAGTGACATCTTGGACACGTTTTCTTGTCTTCTAGAGTCTAAACGTTAAGAAGGTTCCACAACAAGGTTGTTGCATTGTGTATGCAAGACCATTAGGGTCTGGGTACAAACTGCATCATAGAACTCAAAGGAAAATATTTTTAAATGCAGCTTATTTCCAAAGTGTACTTTGTTCATTCTTACTGGACACAACAAATACTAATTTGTATACACGTGGTGAAGAAATTTTGTAAACAGCCTGGCAAGTGATGTCAAACATTACTTTTTCAAAAATGGTGCTATTTTGGCAGCGGTTATTTGAGTTGCTTTCATTTCATATCATAGCCTCGTTTTGGTAAACTCGCTTTCATTTCCTTAGTTACTATCACTGAACTATATATAAAAAGTCTGGAAGGATAACTCTATTGTTCTGCATGCGTAACCAAAAATGGCCGTCACTTACGGTAAATACGACATGTTCCTTGGCCCTATCCCCGAACTGTAATGCATCATATATGATGGGCCCTCCTTTCAAAAGCAGAGTGTGAAGTCTGTCTCTTTTATAAAGATGTTATTAAATTTTGATAAAAGAAATTGCAGGAGTTCGTAAAGTTGCTGCCACTAAATTCTGCAATGCTCTGTGCTTATCTATATTTGAGTAACCTGAAAATCTTTAGAGAGAGCATTACGTTCCTCTGTTTTCTTGTTGTTTGCTCTCTTTCTTTAGTTCCTTTTATTGAAAAATATTGAACTAGTTAATATCGTTACTTTTTCTGACGTTAAGACTAGTTAGAGGTCAACACAAATTTCGCGATTGCTGTCTTTAAATACAAATTTTATCATAACTGCGGTCACCGTTAGTACAGTCAAAGCTACAGTGCACAAGCAGAGAAGAAAAGGAAACAGCAAGACAAAAAACACAACACGCTCAAGCAGGCTACAAAGTAAAACACGAGGCGATAAGCACAAAAGGGAACAGCGGGGCTGAATAAAATTTAAAAGGGTCTAACAGGAAAAAATGCGACAGAAGCGAACACAATCGGGCACTGCCGAATACAACTAGAAACACAATTTACTAGTTTCATACGAAATGTTGTGTACTTATCGATGCTTCAAAAGGCCCAGTATTTTGTAGGAGAGAGCAAATATTTTACAACAGTACCAGAAGAGAGAATTAAAAATACTGATGCAAGAACTCGGAGCATTATCCTTTAAAAAAAAAAGGCGAGGGGAGGGGGGGGGGCTACAAATACAATTCCTTTCCACCCTTATGTTATCTTAATATCGTTTTAGAACTTTTTCTGACGTTAAGACTGTTTAGAGGTTAACAGAATTCTCACGATTACTGTCTTTAAATAGAAATTTTATCACATCTACGATCACCTTTAGTCCAATAAAAACTACAGTGCTCAAGCAGAGAAGAAAAGGAAAGAGCATGACAAAAAAATCAACAGACTTGAGCAGGCTACAAAGCAAAGAGTGTGGCGATAAGCACAACAGAACACAACGTTAATTTAAACAATGACAATCAATGGTTTTGAAGCAACAAACAAAATCATTGACCTACATTCACAATCTTAACACTATGGTCCATAACTTTATCCTTTTATCTCCAAATGTACTCATATTGCATTATAAGGTTTCATGTTGTATTTAGATGCTACGTCAAGTAATAAATTGAGACTATTAAACATTTTCGCCATACACTGGTCACATCAATAATCTTCATTAAAGCTAAAAACACTTGTCAAGGAATTTAAAGCAGAGGAGAGGACCCGAACACCTTGTTAAAAATAACACATTCACGGGTGACACGTTTTCTGGCAAAACCAGTTTAGCAATACAAATATATTACTCAAGTCAATATCATGTATTAGAAACCACCTTGGCAACTGATGAATTCTCTCACTATCAAATGGTAGTAAAGCTGTGGGTCTACTGCATAGATGAGTACGCATTTACAATTACAAATCCATTGAAGATTCATCTTGTGTTATGTTTTGCTCCTTACTCTCTTTTCTCATTCGGTGGTTGCTGATCACTTATTCTAAGATATCCAACAAAACTTTAAGTTACAATCTTCCTATATGGGTGAAATTTAAAGTGCCTCTAAAATTGAAAGTAGTTACTGATAAATAAATGAATCTGAGTTAGGGCCATACAGAAACTGACACGTGGCCATAGAGGCCTATCAGGTCCGTTGGCACGGTCAAACATTTGGAGGGGTCATTCTGAACCTTGTCACACCTCTCAGCTTCTTTCTCCAATCTTGCAGTCTTCTTTCGTTGCCCTTGTAGTGCCCTTTGCTGTTAAAAATGGTACGTGAAAATTATCTTTGAAAGGGTATGGAAACATTTATTCTTTCTGAGTGAACACAAACCGACAAAGTCACGGTCATCTGCTCTAAATATGCAAGTTTTATTCTTAGCTCGCCCAAGCGAGGGAATTTAATTGCAGGAAGTGTTTGTTACAAACTACTTAAGCTCTGCTTAAAACTGCATCTCAATGAATTTATTGATTCCAATTTTTTTCTGCCAATTTGGAATTCCTTTTCCTGCCGGGCATGAGTAGCAGGATGGCTAGCGTCGTCACTGATGGTGAGATGTCATAATGGGCTCTGCCATTGCCCATACATGTGCAAGTTCACTTTCTGTCAGGTTTCCTAAAGGCCAGGCAGAACAGGAGTTTTCATAATGTAGATTTTTAACTTTTTTTAGATCATTATTTTACACCTTATATTCCCCTTGACAGGGGCTAGGGTGGTGCCCATATAAGTGGTTTTTGTTGGAGCTGAGATCACCTTGAGACTTACTCAAACTTGTAACACACCAGCAAAGATAGAAGAACTGAACTAAATTGAAAAATAATTAAAGCAATTGGATTCAATACCAAGCAATTACCAATCAATAGAAGCAATTGCTAAATTGCGTGTTCCAAGAAAAAGGCAGATTTGTCATATTACACATGGAATATTACTTTATGAATATCAGGAGTTTTTTTGTTTTAATTTAGTTTATAAGTATCATATATAGTTCATAAATGTGGAAAATCAAATATATATTTGGTTATTGTACCTGCTGTTTTCAACTGTACAGGTTTTATTATTATAATTGCCTTCGCCATGCTACAAGATGAAAATGCTGTGCTACGAGAAGAAAATGCTATGTCTTGGAAAAAGTGTTGTTTAGGCCTCTGTTACACTAAACCGGATTACTATCATTTCAGATTACTTTTCATACCGGATTGGGGGTTTGTTTACACTACAACGGGGCAATCCGATATCATTTGACTCCGTGAAACC
The DNA here is from genome assembly GCA_010016025.2 of Alatinidae sp. Z8VKAUB7J3. NCBI lineage: Eukaryota > Metazoa > Cnidaria > Cubozoa > Carybdeida > Alatinidae > Alatinidae sp. Z8VKAUB7J3. Next base: position 80,938 of record JAAAKM020073195.1, on the reverse strand, counting down.
AGTACGCTGTCACTCCACTTTGGAAGTGGTATGAAACAAATCTAATATCACTTTTCGCACCTTCTCTCACGCCTGCAGTTGTGGTCGAAAAGAGGACAAGGGAAGTTTCCTTGACAGTATTTACTTTTCTCCAGGGTTGAAACAGTTTTATTACAAAGTTTCAGTTAATTGGTCTATGGAAATGCTTGTATTACTTTGTAGGATTCTTGCCCGTTCTGCAATTTATGTTTTTTAGTTAAAATCATTAACTCTCTTGCTTGCCGAAGTATGTTGTCGTGTCTGTTAACCCGCTCATCTACAAGGAATAAGCGCAGTTATTCAAGGATTGTTGAAGTGAAGTCCTTCTGAACAATGCTCAGGATGTTGTGATAGTTTAAGAACGATACTGTCATACCAAAAGAGAAGGAAACTTTTAAGGATGTCAAAACTGAGCTTTGACCGACTGTGAAAATTATTCACACCACACATTGCGAAGTCCAACGTGTGGACGAGAAGAGCATTTGCAACCGATACTCAAGTAACTGCCACTTATGACTGCCTCCCGAACCCATTTTCAGACGCCAGCAAAACACAACGAAACACCTATTGTCTTGCAAGCTGTACTGTGTCTATTATTGTTAAGTAAGTAACCTGTTCAATCTTATGTGAGCTATTAGAAGTCTACATAACGGCACCAGCAACAGAGTAGCAGGTGCTTGAGCTCGCTGCAGGATTTTACTGGCATAAGGAATCTAAGAGAGGTGATTCCATTTGATCATACCTTGGAATTATTATCGATGGCATGAATGCAGTTCCCATTTGTTTACTTGGAGACCCTGCTTACCTTTTATGAAGATACTTGATGAAGGAGTTTCCTAAAAGTGGTACGACTGCAGTGGAACAATTTTTGGTTACATATTGTCACCGGCGAGGATATCTATGTTGAAGGCTAAAAGCTTGACTATACTCTACAAGAAACATTTGGTACCCATGAACAAATAGAAATACGTAGACTCATGCCTGAGAACTTAATTAGAAACAACTTTAATAGTAATAGGCCTATAATTTGAGGCCAAAAGGGGCAAGGCTACAGGGAGCATTTATTGTGAGCAAACTGGTAGTCACATAAATAGAACTTGAGAAGCTGAGGCTATGGCCTAAACTAAGATACATTTGTATGCTATCATTCACACTGACATTTTTCATGGTGATTTTGTTTGTTATATGTTCTGTATGATGACCTTATGCTATTTTTAATGTTATTTATCGAAGAAAAGAGGCAGAGTAAAACAAGAATGGAAGTTGGAGTGCTTCACAAAAATGTTAAGCAGAGTCTACTTCCTTTAGGGCTACATGTAAAGATTACGTATAGACACAAATTTAAATCAGAGTAAAGACTTTCACAGCATCTGGTTACCTGAAAAAAAAAGTGGATGTGTCTGTGTTTGTCATTTACCAAAATTACTTCCCTTTGGTATATGACAGAATTAATCTTTTATAGTTACCTTTCGCGGCAGCAGATTCTCTCAGAATTGGATACTCCACATCAAACAGGTCCAAGTCTTGAGAAACAACTTGCCATGCAGTATTCTTATAATTTTTTCTGTGAAGTATATACATAAATTTTGGAGCTTATGTTTTCTGAAATTACCATGAAACACATACCTTTCAGCAAGGGATCTTCCTCTGTAAACTCCTACAACACTGCATGAGAAGTCTTCTGGGATATCTACTGCTCTTTTCTTTGCATCAATGGAAATTAAACATGATATTTTTTTCATGCATAACCAAAATTTTCCTATAGTAACTAGCCATATTACTGCAGTAAAAGGGCATGTGTTACTATAACTATATTTAAAATGTACTGAGACAAAAGTGGTGATCTTTCTGTTTCACTCCTTGATAAGCTGTGGGGTCAATAACTCCAATGGAATCTTCCATTTAAAACAACTTTATGATGGCAAAGAACTTACCTTGACATAATATGCAATCCTTGCTTCACTTATGTGTCCATGGGTTCTTTTAAAAAACGTCCTTTGAAACTCAAAACTTTTCTGCCCATCTTGTAATTGTGGGTCATCTGCTACCTTCTGATCAAATTCCTCAAAACACTGGCTAGCTGTATTATAGAAGAGTCTTTGTCCAAATGTCTACAAAGTAAGGTTAACATTTACAAGGTACTGTACAAGGTACAAGGTTTTTAATTTGCATTAATATATATATATATATATATATATATATATGAGAATGCCTATAGTAAGAGTTCATTCTAAATTTTTCATTTTGTTTATGAAAAAGTTGTGACTAAATTGGTTATTAATTTTGATGCATGAAAGCATTGTAACTATGGCTGTTCAGTTTGTTAAAAATGCTACATTTTTTTGTGCAAAAGGCAAAAAAAGTTTCATTGCTGTAGCATTAAGTAATATTTTTTTTTAATTCACAGTGGTGTTAGTTTACCCTATCCCCCTTCAACTGTCTGCAGAACCGTCGATTCATGTCCCAATAATTTTCGGGCAAAGGAGTATTTTTTCGGGAAAATAATCCACAGGCCCACCAATGTTTTTTGTCCATTGCTCCTATGCATACTTCAATCTTTTGTCATTGGCAGCTTCTCAAATCAACTTAGGAGTGGGCTTTACAAGCCTGGTAAATGATCCTGTAGCAGGCATTAGAAATTTAGGAGGAGTTCAATTTGAGAACTTGATAATGCAATTGCCTACATAAAGCCTATAAATGTTTAAATATTTGTATGTCTGATAGTAAATTGTGGGGGCTTGGCTCTCAATAGCCTTCCATGACTGTGGCTCTACTGCTAAACATTGCATCTGCTTCCCGTGTCTATGTGTAGTTAAATATATCCCTTATAAAACTCAGCTGCAAGCAGTGCATCTAGCTGCTTCCATTACACAATCAACTGTGATTATTTTGAAATTCGTACATGGTGATCCTGTCATTGCTTGCTGAGAGAACCTAATTATGGTGTATGACATCTAGAGCATTGTGAGATGATTAAATTATGTAAAGTCTGCACCTTAGAAACTTCAGATTTTAATACTTACAAGCCAGAATGTTTATCAATTCATAGTCTTAATGAAAATGCAAGAATCCCATTCTACATCCAATCAAATTATAACATACTTCCTGCACATGCATTCCTTAGAATAGCAATTGAATTAGTGCATGACATCACATAAAGGGTGCATTGAATTAGTGCATGACTCCACATAAAGGTTATTATAATGGAATCTCTGTTAGTGTGTCCTTCTTCGCTTAAGACAAAACAAAATGGCTTGATATGGTACATGTACAAGGTCGTTATAGCCTGACGAGCGTTTACGGTTTAATAGCGTATTGACGGGCAGGGTATGCATTCTGGATCCCGTTACATAAAAATGAAGGCCGACTCACCGAAAAGCACCTCGACATAAGCACTAAAAACCCTTAGAAACGTGATTTCTTAGAATTCTCATGCAGAGCCCACCCCGGTTGAAAACATCAGTGCTGTCGTTTGTATGCCTATGCTGTTACTTTCTGGTGTTTGTAGGTAGGTTTTAATGCTAGTGCTTCGATGAAGTTTTATTTGTCCATTGTTTTGTTATTTAATGTTGATTAATACTATTTAAGATACTGTTATTGTTAGATAGTAAATTGGACGTAACTTTAATTATTGTGAATCATTCTTCCGTGTTTGCAATTGAAACTGATATTGTCCTTGTGTAAGACCCTCTTTTCAGTGGCCTATTATCGTCAATCAACACCCTTAGGAATGTATAAGCTAACAAACTAGAAACGTTGGTAATACAAAGCGGCAACAGTACGGCATTCTCTGCTTCCAATGAGTCGGTTGTAGCATTTGAAATCCTTACCGTAGACAAAATAATCAACCAGTGTATTCTGTGAATTGGGACCCTATCTGTGAACGGAGAACTTCATCATTGGATCCCTAAGTCTAAGACCCTTAGACTCCCTAAGTGTAAGACCCCTGATGCTAAAACTCCGAAGGTGTAGGAATGGTTTCAGCATCTTGTAGAAATTGCTGTACTGAGCAAGGCGTTGCCACCACCACCGTCATTTTAGCAAGAAGCAGGTGGCCAACTGGTTGTTAGCATGCTTTCTATGATCCGTGAGAGAGGTCCAACTCGACGGTTGAGCGTACTTCATGGTTAGTTTCTCTTACTGGTAGCCCGAATTGCAGAGCGTTGTCTTGTTAGATGCTTGAAGGGCCCTGTATTTCTTTTGGGGACTGCTTGTGGTTTTCCTATTTGGTGGTTTTCCTATTTGGTAGTTTGAATATCGGGGCTACTGTTAATCGGATATTTGATGGAAAGACTGCGAACACCTATGAAACCGATTTAATCTAACACTTTTGGGGTTGGTGTCTTTTGGAGGAATTATCGCCATACCTTGTAAATATAATTTTATTTCCGAGGAGTTAATTGTATGCGGAGATCGACAAAAGGTATAATTACGAAGCTGGTCAACTTGGTGATTCATTAGCAATTTTAATTATTATGGAGCTGGAAATTAAGCGCCGGGAAACAAGGTGTGGTAAATAAGCTTGGTCTTGAGAGGCATATGCTGGAAAGGTGGCGGTGGAAGTTAGAACTTAGATCGACAACTCTAGGTTAAACAGCGCAAGCATGTCCAGGATTCGATTAAATCTTCTATTATGCAACATTGTTGTAACTTGGATAGCAAGACTGATCATAGCGCCCTTTTTCAAGTCATCGACCGTCTGCTAAACTGAAAACTCAGAAATGCTACACCTGAGTCTCCTCGGCTTATCAGGGAGACTGGTACGAAACTCTAGAAAAGCTGTACCTCCGTGTTTGATCTATTTCATATTTGTTTAATTTATTTGCCGACTTTTGTTCTGACGAAATGAGCTTTGTTAGGCAGGAACTCAACTCGATGTTTAGCTGGTGCAAAATTCCTCCGTTGTCTTAACAGTGTACTGAAGTCATGACTGCACAAAAACTTTTTTTCAAGGAATCGCTATTATAACTACATCACAGTCTTAACCCTGCCACCAAATGCCCTTATACAAAATATCGCCTTCAAATCTCATATCAGTTGCGAGAAATGGCTGTTGTAACATGAAAAAAGCCTTAAGAAAACTTGAATATTGCGTAACGGGTTCATTTTGCTAAACGTCTTCGCCATACACTGATCACAGCAATCGTATGGAGTGAAATAAGAACGCTATTACGATGAATTTATAGGAAACACGAGTTTTTTTCAATAACGCGAGTGGCAGAAAACGTGTCGCTCTGGTGACCGTTATTTTCTAGGATCTTCTCGTTTCCTATAAATTCATCGTTATAGCTTTCTCATTTCACTCCATACGATTATATCACCCTCAGGCATTTTAGTTTTCTATGTATTTTAATATCCCTTTTAATAGTTTTTAGTGTTATGCATACAATTTTAACTACGGCAAAGTAATTTTAACATCAAGAACAGAGGTATTGAGCAACATGGGAAGAAACTTTTTTATTTACTTTTTGAGATAGGGAACAGAATCACACGAAATATGCACCATCATATGTTTTTAAATGTTTGTCAAAGAAACAGAATCATAACAAAGGGATTGCGGATTAAGAAACAACCATGTGTGAGGGAGGATGATGCTATTTTCATGAAAAAATGGAAGCATTTATTATCAAACCTTCAACAGGATTTAATCAATGAATTGATAAAAGGACATACCAGGACAGTCAAGGATGATATGGTTTTAATCTGGAAACAAATACACTAAATTTTGACAACAGTAGAAGTCGAGACATTCATTAACAATTTCCTGAAACTTAAATGGAATCTACGATCGCTGCAGACGGAATGTATAAAAAAGGAGGACAAAAAAGTTGAAAATGCTTAGATGGAGTCTAGAGAGCAAGGAAGACATAGATGAGTTAGAGATGATTTTCCAGGCTGACATAACGTATTTCGAAGCAGCATTCCTTGAGCGTTCCATCACAGACAACAGGTCCAGAAGACAAAAGCATGCAAAAGCAGTGCAGCCTACCACAGAGGAATCCATTTCAGAGCATGTTAAAGATAAGAACAACGAAGGTGACGTATCTCAAATATTGGAGACAAACTCACTCACTTAACACTGAACCATTGGATGCCATTGGTAGTAATAATGTTTTGATTAGTAGTAACATGTCCTTGAATGTCAGGCTTAGTGGTCATTTTGTAACTAAAAATGTTTTCAACTTAAGTAAGTTAGTGCTGACAGAAGCACAAACATGTCTTTTGTCGAGAGGCATGAAATTCGTCGTCACCCCTAAGGAAATTGATCAGGCTGTGATTAAACATGATTTAGAACAATTTGGGTGTAGGTTAAGGCTTAAGTGGCATTTCGTCAAGACAGTGATTTGGTACAGGAAAGCAATAAGGTCAAACTGAAATCAAACTTTAATCCAAAACACTAGGATGTAGCATTTGAACTCTACTTATCCAAATTAGTCTCTTTCTCCAGATTCCCATAACTTTAGTAATTTATCCAGGCCGGAAATCGAAGCACTAAGGGAACTACATGAAAACCCTAACCTTATCATAATAGAAGCAGATAAGGGTTGGTCAGTTCTAGTATGGGATAGGGAAGATTGTTTAGAGGAGGCACACAATCACCTAGGCAATGAATCAGTCTATAAAAAAGTAGAATGTGATCCTACCTCAGAGATATGATTAACAATTAGAAATGTTCTTCAGGAAATTGAATCTAGAGGACACCTCTCCACTGAAACTTTAGCATATTTTATCATTGAAAACCCCCCAATTAGGTAGATTCTATCTTCTCCCCAAGATTCATAAGCGACTCCATAATGTCCCAGGACGACCTGTTATTTCAAATTCTTTGTTCTTTACCAAAAATATATCCTCTTTTATAGGCTTTCATTTACAACCCCTTGCTCGCGAAGTGAAATCTTATGTACAGGACACCAACGATTTCCTGAGGAAGATTAGAAACATTGAGAATTTGCCTAGCACCACTATCCTAGGTAGTTTAGACATAGTAGGTTTGTGCCCTAATATTCCACACAATGAGGGTATAGGGGCAATTTGTGTAGTAAATGGGTGGGTATCTCACAAAAAGTTAATTTTCTGGAACAAATTGGTTTAGTAAGTGAGCGAGTTTCTCTGAAAAAGAGTTTAAATGTAAATACATTTGCCAAGTCAGTGGGATGTTCTTGTGCAGAAGAAGATGCGGATTGAAAATTAATTAAGTGGTGGCAGTCCATTTGAAGTAAACAGGAGTGCAATATTCATCCCAAGCATACATATTTTGCCAATTTGAGAGATTGGAGCTCAATCTGGCTTAATCCGTCTGGCTGATCAAAGGTGAGGTTTTGGTGATGTAATCCCTGGCTGTGTTTATCATCTAGATGCGCACGCCGCGAAAGCGTGGGTCAAGGGTTCGATCCCCGGTGGTGACATACTTTTCTATTTCTCTAGTGTTCTATTAAAAAACAAATTTAAATATAAAATCAGAAAATGATACTTCGTCTATAATCTAGCATCTACTACCCCATTTCTCTCACCGCCCCCTTAAAATTTTCAGTTGCCCACAAGGGCCAGGTACCGTTCACTTTGGGAACGACTTATGTAAAATACAGCCTCTGTCTCTTTAAGAAACGTTTCAAAGCAATTTTAAATAAATGTATATCCTAACCATTAATTACATACCATAAAAATCTTCTCCCGTGCTTATGGGAAATAAGAGTTTCAAAAGAGCAATGAGGGCAAAATATGCACTGGGAATCATCACTTGTACGCGATTTTGTAATATCAAACATTTGCTATCACAGTCTTCCAAGAAATGTGGCAAATGTTGGACACAGGTGACGTCCTTACTGTTGAATGATTTTGACCTTCTACACATATTTGCCATATATTCTACTTTATGTTTCAACGAAACACATACTATTTTACAGTGTATTGTTACTGCTTTTGCCAGGCAATGACTTCAAGTGTGGTAAGAAGATTCAGGAGGTAAGAACCTGATACAGTAAACCAATAACGCTGCGGAAAATTTAAGAGTCAGAGGACAAGAAAAACCAAATGAAAAAACCAAACGGTAAAAACCAAGAACAAACTCCAAAACCAACATAAAAAATAAACAGGCCGACCCAAAATTTCTTAGAAATCACCGAATGGTGTAGAAAGTAACTTAAAAGAAACGTAACGTACTAGGGTATGTCCACTCCTTATTGCCCCGGTTCAAATTATAGTAGGACTACCTGATTGCTACAACGGGAAAATTTCTCTAAATAAATGCAAAGACCCTTGAGTCAGTCATCGACGTCTTTGTCATTTGGACCATGGAAACAACTTGGGTTGATACCTCAATGGTCACAACTTAAATATGAGCTACATCTTTCTTGAGACTATAATAACCTTTGACTTATTATATGGCTCTTTATTAAAAATAGGGAATAGTCCTCAAGAAGTTATAACCTACAGTAACCCACCTTTTTCATGCATTTGCACCTCACGCGTTTGCAACACGTTTTGCATTAAAGTCTTTCGCGCTTCTTTCTCCCGTCGTTTCTGCTCATCTTTTTTGTCCCACTGCTTCTGAACTTCAATTTCGACCAGCGTCTCTAACGCATTCTCCCGCTCTGCTTCCTCTTTTTTCGTTGAGTCCATGTAGTGCATGAACCGTTGTGTTTCGAGCCGCTGCTTTGCCTATGATTATCAGTAACACAGAGAGACAAAGCTGTTGGCACCAGATAGTACACGCATCATATATACATACATCTAGTCTACCCAAAATTTCAAGAGGGAATACATTCACAACGTGGCGTACCAAGGGAGCCTAAGGTCATCCCTGTACCCCTAGAAAACTTCACCAACACAAGGTATATTCAAAACGGTGAGCAAATGGTGACGTGAACAGCTCTTGCTTGTTTAACGAGTAACCGTGCGTTATTTCGAGCCTCATCTACGGTGGACCTACAGACGGTCCTTGGTCCACACTACGGTCCCTGACCCCAGACCACAGAATCTTGTCCAAGTGTCAATATTTGTATAAAGCCATCGAAGGTCCTTAAGAAGGAACAAACGCCAAATATAAATATGAGCCATAAAGAGCTGGAGCCATAAACGAGATAAGATCAATTCCTTTCGAATGTCAAGCAGTGGAAATTCTACAGGCGTGACCAAGACATCAGTAAAATTTTAGAAGGAATAAACATCCCACTTGATACTCAACATTGCCCAATCCAAATAGATGAGAGAGGATGAATAAACATTTAAAAATTGAAAGGGAAATTAGTAGGACTACGACAAAATTTTCATTGCATAAAAAACATGTCTAAGTACTAACTATGACATATACTACCCAGAACATAATAACCGATACCTTTCCAAAATACCGCCAAAATAAAATAAACCGTATACTTGTCCACGTTCAAATACCCAAATCTCTTATATATGTATGTGTGTGCATATGTGAGTGTGCGTGTGGGGGAGGGGAGGGGAGGTTGGGTGTAAATGACGTTTTTACTTTTACATGACATGCTACTAAAGATACAAGCATGATATATTTAATAAGATAAATTAGTGTTTCAGGAATTGTCTTTATTGCTTTTTCTTACATTTATGATACGATTTGAATTTTATCTTTTGTTTAGGAACATATTCTTTTGATCTGAGCCTTAAAGTGAGAAACATACCCTTTACACGTGATCTTCAGAATCGTCATAGTTCCACCTTCACTACCCGTGAACGCGATATTTCATCTTCGGTAAGTTTTATTTTAAAGGATCTCCACAAAAATAAGAAATATGATTTTGTACATTTATTTTAATAGCTTATCGGTATTTTGAGAATCTCTTATCAAATTTTAAATTTTATTGTGATCATCAAGGGAAGCTCTTCTAATTTATAATACTATTTCTTATTTTGATTTGGTTAGTGAAACAACACTGCTCAGTGGACTCGCCAATGCTCTTGTGCTTGACAATGGTAGTAGTGGGCCAGCTACTAGTATAAAAAGAGTAGATATGATATCAATAAGGATCATTACTAAATATGGTAGATTTAAATGAGAAACATATAAACACTTCATTTCCGTAGAATATAAGCAAAGAATTATAAATATCAAAGATCAACAACTCTCGAACCATGACTACTTGTTTGTCTGATATCTAGATATGTACGTGGTGTCACAATAAATATTTTCTGAGGTAAAAAGTCTGCGCAGTGACACTCGTATATCAATGCATGAGTTTTCTTCCACTAATGTTATAAAATTGAAATATTATTGAGAAAATATGCCCTAGATAGTAAGAGTATTTTAAATTAACTGATCAAATAACAGATATAGCCTTAAACCAATGTTTTTAAGCTCTGTAATTCAATGCCTTTCTTAGCAGACATGTGGCAGCAAATTGGTTTGAAAATGGTATGAGGGTTTTTGTCCCCAGTACAGCAAAAGTGAGCAAATAATGTTTAACCTCTTGATGAAGCCACTTCATAATGTTCTTACAAGTAGATGGAGATTGTGAAAAGGAGAAGAGGATATAAAATGAATTTACACTTATGTTACAGAATCGTAAAAGTATTCATCGCCATTCCTCCCCACTTCTTCCCCTGGCAAAATGTATTCCCCTCAGTTCTAAATCCCTCTCTTGGGAAAAAAAGGTTCACCTGTTTTAAATCCTCTATGTGAAATACTTTGCAGATCAGCTGTTCTCAACATTTCAATTTCAGGTTCCCCTTAGTTTGTTAGGCAATTCCTTAGTGCCCCTTTCACTAGATATTGGCGTTTAACAATTTTAGGCATTTAACTGGCTATTGGTATCCTGCAAATCATGTTGCTTAATTTGATAATAATACTTTTACCTTTCATCTCTAGGTTAACGACTGTCACCGGTATTCTTATAGCGTCACTCTTAAATGTTCTCAACGCCCCGAAGGGTGCGGTACTGGCCACCTTGAGATCCATTGTTGTAAACGATACTAGGGTTGGACTAGCACCTTGATTTTCATGAACGTCATGGCCTTTTTTCATCTTTTTTTTCTCATTTCATTTTATTAGTAGCAGTTGCTTGTAGTGTGTATATAGGTTATTCTTGGTTCCTTAATTTGTTATTGTTGTTATAACTTTTTACTGCATTTATCTATATTACATATCTTAGTTCGTTAATATTTTAATGTCTTTACTCAATTTATAATTTCATTATCGCCAATTTACTTGCCAGGCTAAATTATTGAGAACGTAAGAAGATATATATATATATAATTCTTAAAGAGTGGAGCATTACCACATTAGCTTGCAATTTAAGGGCGCTGACTTGATTCGAATCCACGACCTCATGGTTACTAAACCAACACCTTAACTATTGGACCATCATGTTATACATATATATATATATATATATATATATATATATATATATAGGTATAACATTGTAACAAGTGAAATGCCAGGCGGAAAACGCAATCTGCTTATAAAAATTACAGCCAGCCTACACCTCGATACGTTCATCGAAGCATAAACTGTTTGGTAAGCTGTATTTGCATCATTCGTTGTAGTTATGTTAAGAGCACTTATTATGTCTATTAATTGTTTCCATTCCGTTATTATTCACATGTTTGAAGGAATTCTACATTGTTGTTATTAGTGTAATAGCGCCAAAATATGTTCGGTAGGCCTGGCCTATTCTTAAGGGTTAAAAAAGTTTCCTTCTAGATGGAGCAAGCTATGGTTATTAATAACTAGCGAAAATGCATAAAGAATTCATGCACTCACCAGCATTAGGCGATGGCTCCAATAAAATTAGTTTCTCCTCTTTTCACCCTTCCAATAACCTTTACAAGTTGTAAGCATGGTTGATTGTAAGAATAACGACACTCGGCCCCCTGTGGTTCAAGTCAGGGGGCAACAGAAAGATTTATTCCAGGAAAAATTGCCATTTGGGCGAAAGTTGCTTTTGGAATTTGAAAACAATTTCTAGATTAAGCCCGTAACAGGCGGGGATCAGGGAGTGCACGTCCTAGGGGCCCCGACCAGATTGTGATATCATGGGTCCCCCGGCACTTCTATATAAATTTTTATTTTATGCGAAATTTGAAAAAAATTGACAAATTGATAACGACCTTTGGTCTTGAAGGCCCATATGAATATTGTGTACATATTTTGTAAGAACCTAAACCAGTTCAAGTTATATAACTTACATAAATTATATTAATGACTTTAAGACCCGATTTTTAAATTTTAATTTGTAAATCTGCAACTTATCCATGTACGGATCCTCAGAAAGTTCTTAAACTTTGAAACTGGTCCTTGGCAAACAAAAGGGGGGGGGGGGATGCTCTAAATTATATTTTTCGTCATATTTTGAGATCGATCGACACTATTTCATGCTTTCTAATAATTTGTGCCGTTAGTGACTCTTTCTACAAATTTCATTATGGCATCATTTACAATTCAAACTGAAAATATTTTGTACATTTTTCATGTAAACGTACAATGATTGCATTGTGAATTGTTGCATGTAAAGTTGCACTACTGCTATGTTTCATTCGTTGATTATGTTGGATGTTTTTATTGCAATAATAGACCCGTCTTAATTAGGTTGCATCATCATAACCGAAAACGAGGCTAACTCGGCAAGGACGTAAACAAAGGCAATGTTTTCAACAAACATTTCACAAGAAAACGGCCGATAGGTAGACATTAAACGCGCAAAATACATAGCAAACTTTGATTTATGTTCAGTAAATGATGAATTTTGCATTTAAGTGATCTCATTCTATTCCAAAAATTGAGTATTTCACCTTAGTTACGGGAAAAGGCGTCGTTTTCAACCAGAGATTGGTCTCCTCTTCCAAACTTGAGTTAACAAGAGAAATTGCAAAATCAAACAAAATTTTCTATCGCTTTAAGGATCAATATATACACAAGTCTTTATTCTATTCTTTCCCAGTGGCCTCCAAGGGGAAGGGTACGGAGCCATGCCCCACATTGAGAACCCTGACCTATAAGGTTAATTGGGCAAATCGGAATAATCATTATGAAAAAAAGCAGCCCGCGTCCAAAATCTCAAGGAAATATATATATATATCCCTATTAGATAATCATATTCTCCTTAAATCTGAGGTAAGGGGAGGGGCGAGATCTGGCAATGGACATCTTGGGGTGATATGACCCCCCTTAAAGAATCCTGAGTACAACAATGCATATTCCTATAGCTCCAACTGGGCCAACAAAGGATAATTTTACTAAGAATGTGTAGCAACAATCTGGTCCGTAGACACGGAGGGCTTATAAATTTATCGTCAGTCCTCCAATTCTCTCCTCAAAAATCAATAGGCTTTTCTTAAGCCAGACCAACTTTTTTTGTCCCGTGGTTCAAATTATCATCTGTCGAGTGAAGTGGGGCCGCAGCAAATTTTTTTGCACTAGGATTATTTAAACCAGTATCACTGCCGGTCCATCCTGAGGATAGTTCCCGTTTTCTTTCAATTTTTACCATTGGTAGTAAACGCTCCAGTTTTGTAAATTTAGAAATATTAGTATACAAATCGTACCTTGGGCGTAATGGTGGCATCCTGAATCACTGTTGTAAATACAAAATAAAAAGTAGAAAATTTACTTAAACCATATTTTCAGTTGCAGATATGAGAAATCAACAAAAACGGAAACAATTCTCTCTTCTCAAAAATGTTATTTATTTCTAAATTTACTTGTGTGTTCTCATGTTACATTCGAATGAACTTTCAGTATGATTATAGGTTGTACCAGAGATGTTTACAAACTTTGACTTTGTAACTTAATTTGGGATCTTTGATTAGTCTCTTGTTTAAGGATGTCATTCTTTATTAGTTAGGCCTAGCGTTTATTTCAAATTGCAGAGCGATGGTTTTACGAGTCAGGTGATTTTTTTACTTTTAAAAACGTAGTTTTAGAACCACGAGCTTAAAAAATTGCGTTACTATACTAGAATCAGGAGATTCCCTTCATATCGCTTCTAAATCTCAAACGTACAATGAAACGTACAACCTAAAACTTTCCTCTAAGTTACAGAATTCCAAAAAACCGGGGGACGGGGATACTGCATTAAGAGCTCGAATTCCCTACAAAATTTAATTTAATGTCATTACAAGTAGATGATAATAGCATTTTGGCACTAGTGCATACCACAAAAACAACTATTGCACATGCAATTAATAACATGGGTCGCACAACTAACCAAAAAGAGGCCGGTGCTGCCGTAAATTTGAGATACTGCTTCGTGTCATTTATTTAATTATCTTTATACTAAATTCTTTTTAAACTGGGGAAAGCAACATTTTCTGGGTAAAGCAAAATTCATGCTGATATCACATACCTTGTATAGTCACCGCAAGTGAGTGTCTGCAATATTACAATTTCTATTGTGAAATATCGGTTGTTTGACTCCTTTCAAAGAAGTAAGACCGACTTTGATTTGGCTGAAGTCAAAATCGTAGGCCGAGCTGGAGGTTTTATAAGATAAGTTGTGACGTCAAATTGTATAAACGCTAGTGAGGTCAAAGTGAATGGTTTACAGGCCCAGATTTAGTATGCATAATGGGGAAGGCATATCTACCGGTTTAGCTACAGGCCCCTTATGGCGTCCGGATGGGCTCTTGTCGGCCAAGTTTTATCAACCTGGCAAAGGTTCTACTGGACAAGAGAAATCTCTAAAAAGAACCTCTTCTTTCACATTTTTGCTTGCTGTGTTACATAATTACAAGTTTTGGCAGAGAGTATATATAAGGAATGTTCTAAAAACTAAATCACATACTTTTGCGCTTTCCGGAACCCCTAACGTTCCTTCGCTTTAAGAAGGGATGATATTCTTACCTTCTTTAATTCGCTGATATCATTAACATTTCATACAACATCTGTGGTGGCAAAACCGCCTGAATTGGTCAAGTAGACAAGATTGGGTCATCATCAGTCTGCAAGCGTTTATTTCTATTAAAGTAATACCATGTAAGTTATTTTGCAGACCATTTAAAAGTAAGCGAAGTTATTTAGGATATGTTTATCAATCGGTAACTATCATGTAATAAATACGACCGTATTTTGATTTTTGGAGTCCAAAAGAGCCGCAACCAATCTTTTTACCAGAATAAAAATTCTATCTTTTTGTAGGCATACCTAATGAAGTGTTAAAGACCATAAAAATACTGCAGGGGGGCTGTCAGATGTTTATGTTAGAGCCGAAATAGAATGAATTTTAAAGAGTGTTAAATTAGGGATATTAGACTTAAGTTGAAGTTCTTAGGTTAAAGTTCCTAGGTTGAAGTTCAACTTAGGTTAAAGCTCCTAGGTTGAAGTTCAACTTAGGTTAAAGTTCCTAGGTTGAAGTTCAACTTAGGTTAAAGCTCCTAGGTTGAAGTTCAACTGAGGTTGAAGTTCTCTGGTTAAATGGACTACAGCAAAAGCCACTGTGGGAAAATGATACCTTTAAAAGGTAGTAAATAGATTTTCGGCTCCCAATCGGCATCATGAATGCCTTATCTGTTTCGTACCCGATATTCAAAGACTCGATGCACTTAATACTAAATAGAAGAGAATCCTTTGTGGGTATGCACGGAGCTGGACTAACGCATATGCTGTTTCTACCTGATTGGGCGGTAGCATTCGAATTGTAAGTACAAGTCTTTACGTATTAGTATTAGTAACAGTAGTAACAGTAGTAGCAGTAGTTGCAGTAGTTGCAGTAGTTGCTGTAGCAGTAGTTGCAGTAGTGGCAGTAGTAGCAGTAGTAGTAGTAGTGGCAGTAGTAGTAGTAGCAGTAGTGGCAGTAGTAGCAGTAGTGGCAGTAGTAGTAGTAATAGTAGTAGTAGTAGTATCGGTAGTAGTAGTAAAGGTAGTAGTAGTAGTAGTAGTTGTAGTAGTAGACGTAGTAGCAGTAGTGGCAGTAGTGGTAGTAGTAGTAATAGTAGTAATAGTAATAGTAGCAGTAGTGGCAGTAGTAGCAGTAGTAGCCGTAGTGGTAGTAGTAGTAATAGTAGTAGTAGTAGTAGTAGTAGTAGTAGTAGTAGTAGTAATAGTAGCAGTAGTGGCAGTAGTAGCAGTAGTGGTAGTAGTAGTAATAGTAATGGTAGTAGTAGTAGTAGTAGTAGTAGTAGTAGTAGCAGCAGCAGCAGCAGCAGTATGAAGAGTTACCCCGTTGATGTACCTTGTATCCCCTAGTACCCTTTGACTTAATTTTGAGAGAGAGAGAGATCTGTTCTCACTGATGACAGGTTCTCTCCATAATCCGGGATAGGCGGTCCTCCTGGACGATTGAGCGTGCCGCATGGCTTCCTTCTCTGCCCGGCAGCCTGAATTTAGGGACGTTGCCTTTAGACGCTCGTGTTTCCCTTCATTCATTAGTTAGCCTGTTTGGTGGTGTATCTCTTTTTTTAGGGTAGTTTCAATGCCGGGCCTACTGTTCGTCAGGGGTCTTTGATTGGGAGACTGCTAAAGTATGTTGGGAACTTCAACCTTAGCAGACAGGGAAGATTTTGTGTTTACCTGGATGATAATCTGATTAGCCACACAAGACATGAAATTTTGTAGCACTTGCATGCAGCCCAGTGTATCCATTGCGGATGATATGAAAGATAATAAAACCCCGAAGGATGCCGTCTGATGAAGATACCCATGATAAAATCAAGTGCCGAAGTGCAGCCCAAAATAGCAGAACCTGCGAAGAGATAAGAGAAATGTTAAAATGTCTACAAGTAAGGATGTAACCGCTTGTTAACCACCCTGCTAATATATGCCAAGAAGTATGGATGTGCAGATGTTAACTCCCAAACAATTTATGTCCGGTCTAGTCAGTCCTTTAAGTTGTAAATACCTAGTGTTTAAGAACTGTATATTCATTTGGCGCTACTGGAATTACTGTTCTTTTTATACCTCTCACCATTACAGATATAACACTGAAGATCCTGACTGTTACAAAGACTTAGCAAGTTTAAGGTAAGTAGTTTAGTGAGTGTATTACAGGTATTTCCTTGAGGAGGCATCAGCGATGTTGGCTTATAACATCAAAGCAAATACAGTGTGTGATAGAAGGCGACCTAATTTTATGGAAACATGGCATAATAGCTGTCTTAACCTGAAAATATAGATAAGATTTGAGATGAAAACGTGTACTGCACAAAAGAGGGATTACCGTATTTCCCCTTATAGGCGCCCTGGCGCTAATGTGAAGCTTTTGAAAATTTGGAGGCGCTTATTAGAAGGAGGCGCTTATTAGAAGAAGGCATAAATTAGAAGGGTGCGCTTATTTTAAAGTTGGAAAATTTTGTTAGAGTACTCTGGAGTGCCGAGTAAACGGGGGGTCTGAATAAACGGGGGGTATCATTATGGTTGAAAGTTAATAAACGCGGGGTCTGAATAAACGGGGGGTATCATTACGGTTGAAATAAAGGGGTGGTCCAAATAAACGGGGAGGTCTGAATTCCAGTCACAATTTTGTGAAAGTTTTAAATAAGGATGACACACATGAGGACAAAAATTATACTAATTGACTACCTAGCAACTGTTTCAAGGTCAAATGTTGCATGGGAAGTTATTCAAGTGTTTTCAGACATCATTTACATTTTGAGTACTGGGAAAATTCCTTGAATCAATCTCTATTAACTAATTTAAACGTTTTTATAAACATTTTTACGTCTATTTTATGTATCAATACCAAGTTCTCAAAACGAATTATTGATTAGTTATTAAGTTATAATTGATAGCGTTTAAGCTCTTGTTTATTTTAATTTTCATATCCTTTCTCAATATCTGTATGTTTAGTTTATGGTAAAATCTTGAGATTCACCATTTGTCCTTTCTTTTCCTGTGTATTAAGTCAATCTTTTCGTTTCATATCACTGTCTTTTCCGCCTATTCACACTACCGTATTTCCTCTATTTATAGACCAGTCTATAATTACTTGAGGGCACCAAAAGGGAGGTCTATAATTAGAGGGGATCCTTAATTTCCAGAACAAAGTTTTCAAAAATAAAGAGCATATAGAGTTTCAAGAATAACTGCGAAAGTACATGTATACTTTCCATCATTACATTTATAGTTTACACCAATAACTTTTCATCGCAGAATTGCGGCCAAAACGAAAAACCGTTTGCTTACATTCACTAGAAATTAAACAGACCTCGATATCTGAGTCCGAGTCATTGTCAATACGTAAATGTTCAGAAGCACACATTTCCTGCTCCATTTCTGTGGTTACAAATGGATTTCCAAGAAAAGGCTTGTTCAGTGTGCCGAGTTGATCCTTGAGGTGTTGCACACGTTTTTCGCACGGTTTGAGTTTCCTTAACACAATGTATTTTGTCATCATCAGAGCCGTCAACGGGTAAAGTGAGCGCTGAGTGAGTCCCCGCTGCTTATCAGGGGGACTGGTATGAAACACCGGTAAAGTGAGCGCACAGAAGTTGAATAACTAAACAATGATTTTTGTGGAGAGACTGTCCCAAGATGACAAAATCCGCATCTGCCGCTTTCATATCGATGTAGAAGGGGTCTGCAATTAATTGAAGGCACCAAAAAGGGGGGTCTTTAATTAAAGGGGGTCTATAATTACTTGACATGATGCGAACAGGGGGTCTATAATTAGAGGGGATCTATAATTAGAGGAAATACGGTATTTACCGTTTTCCTTTCTACTTCTAATCATCATTGGATCTATGGTTCTATTCTAACATGATCTTATTGTCGCAGCAGACTATATTAACTACTATGTCGACCAGCAATTTTACCATCTTGATCACTATGCGTTCCACGTTTCTGCACAAGCTCTTATAAGCTATTGAACCGGAAACGCTCGTTAAGCCATAACAACCTTGGTTACGTGGTGGCAACGACATTCTTAATACAATGTTTTCTTTATGCAGCTGCAAAAAAGCGTCCTCACTATAGGAATCATTAATCTAAGAGACGATCTCTGAATTCCAAGAATTCCTAAAGACTAATAATGAGGATTATGAACACAAGTTTTTGCTGTACAATTAATGAATTAGTGTTTTCCAGTATCATGAAATTCGATAAGAATTGTGTATTTGCTTTTCTAGCGAGCAAAGAGAGATGGCACTATAATCCAGTTTAACTTGGTATTGTGTCTTGTACGCGAAGAGTGGATGGTGATGATAACAGGATAATATTTTACCCATTCCGGTCCTGATCTTTAAATTCATTTTAACCCCTTTCCCAATTTTAGGTGCTCTTTTAATGACCCGAATTGATTGAAAGGTGTCTGGATATATTGAAACTGGCATACGAATTTTGAAGATTAATCCATAAAAGTTATCCCAAAAGTGTGCTAATGAACGAAGTTTCCCGTCCACTAAGTTTATGCACTTTAATATCTCATCATTTGTGTTTATACTTTTTTACATTCCTTTGCTGCTATATAACTATCTGTTCTTACTGTATAACGTATGCTTTTTTTCTTACTTTAGGTGGCTACTATGGATTTCACGCAATGGAGTTTATTCTCTGAAGTTGAAGTTTCAATCTTAAAAGAATGCCAATAAGGTACGTTCAAATTTCTGTACAATTTCAAAAAATTATATAAATTTGTATCATCATGTCGTAAGTTCTCAAGTATGCACTTTGTGGGATTATTAGTCTGACATATTTAAAACTGGAGAGATTTGAAACGTAGAAAGTTTCAATTTATAGTATCATAGATTCATCCACACAATCATCAATGCATAGTGTATGATAGTTAGCTAAGGAAACTTAAAAGCTAATCGTAAAATTCACTTAACAGGGCTAAACTATTCTTGACTCTGCTTGTATTTATTAGTGACCATTGTCATTGAACGCCACCTCAACAGTTGTTCTTTTTGACTAGAAATATTTAGACATGTTAATAAAAGAGCATCAAGTAGTACCATCGACAGATCTTTATACAATAGCATTGCAGAGACACATGAATTAGCAAACAGGGAAACGTCAGACAATGTTTTTCAATATAATTACTTCTTGTATCTGATATGCACCGAATCGTAATGGAGGCTTTTTTGAAATTGCCCATCAATCCCTCAGCAGAATACTAGGTTTCAGAAGAAATTTCATGCAAGAACTGTTCCATTATCAATAAATTTGTTTATTTGCTTTGGGTCTACATTAAAATAAAAATGTAAAAGAATGGTCTGGTCATTGATTATATGTATGGAGATAATCAGCGTTCTCCTACACGTAAAAATTTTATTTGTAACACTAATGAAATACTTTCACTGGCGTTTTGATATTGTCTTGAAAAAAACTTAAAACATAATATCAGAACGTAAATCTTAATGTGTATCTTTATGAATTATAAATAATTTTCATAAGTATAGAATAATACTGGCTATACATTTATATATGTATATAAATAGAACTATAAGTACTTGTATATCTCTGGCGTTGATGAAGGCTCAAGGCCAAAACGCAATAAATAATGATTATAATTAATGAATTTCCCCTTACCCACTGAGTGGAGGAGAAAACATGACAAGATTGACTTGAAAATTTCTCACCTTAATTGTTGGACTTGATGGTCCATTGGTTAAAGTTTGGGCTTTTAAACCAATGGGTCATTGGTTCAAATCCCTGACCACCTCTAAGTGAAGGCAGGCAAGCTATTGTGGTAATGCTTCACTGGTGATACATATATAATTGCTATGCGTCTGCTGAGTACTTATATAAATATAAACTTATAGATTTAGATAGGGGCTAAGCAAACTAAGAGCAACGAGACGAAATGCCTTTGGTATTGTCTCAGAGCCCAATTTTTTGAATTTTTTCTTCATAAAATCCTCGCATCAGATGTTGAGGAACAATATTTGAGAATCAGTTATTTTACAGTTTTCACTTAAATAGTTACATTGCACTCTCCATGATAAGTGGATTCAAGTTTATTTTTATGGCTTATATAAGTTATTCTTTCAAGGCCAATATTAGAAGATGATATTATGTATTTTTCACTCCAGGATGAAATAAATACGACACCCGATTACTGAAGCCTTTAGTTTCTATTAAAAACCAAAATTAGAAGTCTTATACTGCTGCAATTCCTGAAATGCATTCATATAAATTTCCTAGTCACTGTTGAATGCACATACAAATTTTTGAGTGAAACTATGTATTGAAACGTCGTGAAGGACAACGGAATTCTTAGCTTTCAGACATTCAAGATTTCAGTAGTAATGATTTGAGTACATTTATGCTATTTTGTATTAGATACTGCTTATCTGGCCCACTTGATGATATTTTCAAACGATGAAATGGATGCATCTTTGTTATTCTTGTTACGCACATTACTTTTTGTTGCCAGATGTAAGTAACTCTTTTTTATATTTCATAGATACAATTTATTACTCTAGGCGTTTGTCGTCCATAATAGATTTAAACTTTATGATATTATTATTCTATATTAGTTTTACTGGCATATCAAAATTATGTCTAAAATACAATGACAATACCAAGGACAATTTGCAAAAGGTTCCGGAGAGCCTCGGCGAAACACGTAGAATACAAACAAACAGTGTTAGTATACATGAGCAAACGCTTTACTACTATTTCATTCTTAATAATAATCATCATCACAACAATAATAATCATTATGATAATGATCATAATCTAACACAGATTATAGAATGAACCAAAGCTGATACAGTTTTCACAATCTACCAC
The DNA here is from genome assembly GCA_010016025.2 of Alatinidae sp. Z8VKAUB7J3. Lineage (NCBI taxonomy): Eukaryota > Metazoa > Cnidaria > Cubozoa > Carybdeida > Alatinidae > Alatinidae sp. Z8VKAUB7J3. The sequence continues at coordinate 59,289 of JAAAKM020073195.1, read as the reverse complement.
GACAGATGTGAAACACCTGGCAAAATGTATCATGACGTGAGTCAGTTAGTTTTTCAGCTGAAAAACTAACTGACTCACGTCATGATAACTTCTTCCACCAGAATAATTTTTAAATTTAATTGTCCTACTAATTAGCTAGTATTATATAATTTCAAACAAATAAAGCTAAATACTCATTTAATGCAAGGTCTGTGAAGGCAACGCTAACTTTTTCATCAACAGTGAATATTGATATTTTGTAACAAAATCACTTTGATTGGTACGTTATACATCTGTGTATATTTGTGTACCTGTATTAAGTGCAGCAATGAAGCATTTGGAGAGGGGTGTGGCCATCCTTCATTTGACAAAGAGGGTTGCAGGGCAACAGTATAAAAACCATTGGTCTAGCACAAAATCGGTTATAATGTTCAATAACATATACAAGTAATATTTTACAGTACTATTGGCTTGGAAATTAATTTTTTGTTTGATTAGAAAATCGTATTCAAATATAATCGGTGATTCCTGTGTGCATGTTCTTATTAGTATATTTTGGAAACGGTGGAATGTAAACGGAATACTTACTTGAAATATTTCGAAGTGTTACCAAATTTTTCAGAAAAAAATGGAACTAACAGAAAATTGTCCTTTCGCTGTGCATTTTCTCTAAATTCCATTCTTCCTACACAATAACTAAGCGTATTCGAATTTGATGACGTTTACATTCGCCGAACCTCAAACAGAGACTATGTAATCCCTCACGAGATTTGATCCAACTAAGGTTAACAGTGTGCTGTTATTGTTGTAAAATATTCTTTTCCTGTTATACTAAGTATCGTTGAACAGTAGATCGGAGCGTAATATCAAAGGTGTGTTTCATTATATGCCAGTTCGTTTTAAGAAGGATCCTACGCTGGTAATAAGCAAATGTCAACCAACTTGTCCAACTAATTCTTCTGATCAAGGAGACGCAAAAACCTTCAATGAATATGAGCCTGTTTCTTCTAAGCCTTATTTAGTACTTGCTTGTTTATGGACGTTAAATAACCGAGGAGGGCTTAGATGCCCTCTAGAATTTAACCAATATAAGAACACCTAGAGAGATTAGACTTGGTAGACATATAGAAGAAACTTTGAAGAAAGAAAACAGAGTAAAAGGTCGAATAGTAACTGTTTTGATATCTTCGAGGCTTAATTAATTCTGCATAAAAAATTATGAATGTTAAAATTTCTGCCTAATAATTTAATATCTTAACTCAAGTAAATTTTTGAGCTTGTATCCAATCAAATATGTTTAAAATAGGGAATTATTAGTGTTAGTGCGATATTGCTTCACTCTTTCGAATTTAATTACCCTTAGAAATAACTTACTATAGTAAAAAGGGTTGATTTTCTAAAAAGAGATATTAAGTAGATAAATTACATTAAAACTTCTTTTACTCAGTGATATTATCGGAGTGAAGAAAATGCATAAAAATTAACCTTAAGCCTATAAAAGAATTTTGCTAAGTTTTAATATTCTGCCAATATCAGTGTTTTCAAGCTAACATTTGATACTGATCATTATCACCAGGGATTTTTGACAAATAAATTGGTATCTCCAGATCGAGACAATAGATTCCATTGTTCTGAAAAAGGCCGATGTTGTGTATTTCCGGTCTATGAAAACTGGTTCCCTGCACACGAAAGACTGAAAGATTAGGTTTTTGTCGCAGTGACCAACTGAGGATCGACGGTCCCTTTTATTACGCGTTGAAAGTATCATCTTCTTCTTACGAAAGTAAAATAGAAATAATTATACCTGTGGCTAGTAGCAACAAAGCTGAATCTAGGACGGAAAAAGTACGAAATCCATGAAATCGAACGTTAGTCGCGAAGATTGATTGGCAGCCTACAAGGACACGGGAACTTGTTCGACAAGATTGAGATTTTCTTTCGATTTACAACATAGAAATTTTATCAATTTTCGGCTGGGTCTACAAAGAAAGAAAGCGTTAGGCTTTGTGGAATAGACAAACTAGTAACCTAAACATCGAAAGTAGCCAGCAAGGCTATAGGACGTTGTTTGACCAAGTTCACATCCCACTTGTGGTTTCCACATTCATTCACTTGCCTTGTTGCAAGACATACATACATGGGAATATGATACATATGATTTTTTCTAGTATGTACCATTGTTGTAGGACAGTTGCCATGAAAAGAATTCAGCAATGAATAAAGTAGAAAGATGGGGTTTTGTTGTCTTTCTGTGTGCCCCCATTGATGACAATGGTGGTGGTGATGAAAATGATGATAATGATACCATTGTTGATCATCATGATGATGATGATGATGACGATGATGGCAGTAATTATGATGCTGCTACTTCTTTTAGCTATGATGACAATGATTAAAATTATGATCGTGATTGATGATTGATAATGTTGAGGATTATGCCAGCCATAATAACACCATTGTCATTGTCATCATCATCCTAATGCCATGATACTTGCTTACTCCATCATGTTATGTCCTCTTTTCCCAGCTTCTGGGGTATGATATCTTTTTGCGAGGTCAGTGACAATCTTCATTGCTGTTCTCCATGCATTTTGATCTGTGTCTAGGCCTTCCCTGATTTACAAGGGGCACAGGCCTGCTTTAACATTGTCAAGCGATCACTTCTTAAGTCCACAAAGGTATCTGCCTTCAATCTCAAATGTTAACATCTTCTGCTGCCAGAAGTCCTTCCCCAACCTTCTGACATGCCCATACCATCCAAGCCTGGTCTGTGTTAGGATAGCTTCCAAGGAACCACTGCAAGAAAAGCTCACAGCTCTACCATTTTGGCTTTATCCTCAAGCTTTGATGAACAAATCCAACTTATCCTGGAGGTGTCGTTTCTGATGAGACCAGCAGTATTAGACGTGGTAACTTGCCAGATTTTACTGGCATGAAGTAAAACACCACAAACACCAGCAGTGAAAATCTGTCCGCTTGATTTTGGAGGGATTCTTTTGTTAGTAAGTATTGGAAGGAGTTACATGAAATTCTTCCAAGCTGATTCTCTTCATGTTGTAATGGCATCTGCACATCCTCCACAGTTACCTATTATGCCCCCTAGATAACAATAGGTTGATTCTGACTCCAACTTAATACCATCCAGTGTAAAGCTTTCAGGAGTGCAAGGATGATTTTGGTTTCAACAATTAGAGCACATGTAGGAAACATCAGCTTTTAGTCTGCCCTTGACGCCAGAGCAGCGCTTGTGAACCCAGTGCCCTCCTGTAGAACAGTAGAGAGAGTTGCTGCCAACCCCTCTGTGACAAACAACACTTGCCATTTCACACACCTCTGACGTTCATTGGAACCACATTTGCGGTGAAAGAGTTTTGTCTTCCAGATGTTGACTTGCAGAACTTTTGACTCAAAGTTGGTTTCTCACAACAAAGGTTTGCTTAGCAGTTTCCCCGATGATAAATGTAAAAGCGTACTCATATTGCTCCTTTTTCAAATATAACTAATATCACTCTAAAACATGCTAGACATGCATCTTTTGCTGTTATTAAGGGATGTCACAAAGTACCATTACCAGTGCCAGTTAAATACCATCTAAGATATACAAATCTTTGCCCAACTACTACTGCATCAGTGTAGCAATAGTAGTACCACTTATGTTTCAAGGATAGAAATTATTTAAGCAGATATACATGGGTCAATCTGATAATTTTTGCTGTTGAAAATTAAGGTGTAATTTGTGAATTCAATGAGGGTACCAGTGCTTAAGTTTTATATGTATATAGGTTAGAAATACAAAAAAGGCAGCCAATGGATTTTTTTTGTTGCTACTAGATAAAACATCAAGCTCCAAGAACATTTTTCTCCTTGGTAATCTTGAGTTGCATCGTTTAACTCAACTACTTTGTTATGGGGAAGACTGTGTTTCCATCAGAATTTTGTTGACTATGAAATTGTGAAAATGGTGATGCATACATATAAGTACAAGGCCTACCATGGCTATTTAACTTAGCCCTATCCATAGGCAATCAATATGCCTGACCAGTAATCCAATCTGGAATTTACTCTCAGGTATGTTAACAGGAAGTTTTGTTGACCTGAGTGTGGAAGGTTGCTTAAGTCCCTTGCTATTTTAGGAATACATTGTCCATTAATTGTTTGTTTATTGAGTTGTCGTACAGTTTTTGTTCCATATACATTAGTCCGCTTCTTTATTTAAAATTCATAGAAATCGGTGCAACTCAATCCATTGCTGAATAATTTTTTATGTATATCTGTATTATCTTGATTAAGTAAAAAATCTTATTATTTTTCTCGTCTATTATACATGATGTATTCATACTTCTAGGTCCCTTCCTGCCAAGTTGGTTAGAGAGTGGAAAACGATGCTGATCGAAGGACAGCCCTTTTATCCTGATAAAGTAAGACCTCTTTAATTTAGTTCGTTGAATCTTTTAGCAACGTCATGATCGTTTGTCAGCGGAAACCTCCCGGTCTGAGTCGCGATACAATATGTATTAGGTATAAGGTTCTTAAAACTAACTACATTTTACTTATATCCCTAGTAGTTATGGCTGTAAGCTGTATGTATAGAGACGTCAAATTGGATGAGTGCGGGCCATTTCTACCTGTCCAAGACGCATTTTGGTGTCCATCAGTAAACGCACTGGCCCTGGAGACTTTTACAACAGGGCCAAACCTATAAGAAGGACAGGAGGCATGTTACACTTTTTATCCAACAGTCTCTAGTCCAAAAATGCTCAAGAAAGGAAATAACTTAAATTTATATTAAGGGCTCTAGTAGAACTGAGACGATGGTTGCGTATAACAGTGACAATTTTAAATGCCCTTTTCTTTTTTTCTTTCAATACCTCCTACCTCCAGATAATCCATTTCACTTTAGTACCTTTCTTTTCCAATATATTTTCTAAAAGATTCGAAAAACAGTTTTTGTGTTTACTCTAATTGAATAGGCACCAGAAAGAGAGGAAGAAGAGAACAGAGTTGTGGAAATTGAGGGCAAGGCTGAGAACCTGCTTGACGAAGAGGATTTTGAGGAATATCAAGTAATGCCATTACTATTTTCATTTGTTAGTTACTAAACCATGCTGTATCATTTTGCGAGATAGTTCTTCATGGTGGTTCTTCAACTTGCGTATAGTCTGTGACTGGACTCTATTCTCTGTTCCATATATCTTGTCGTCGATTTTAATTTATCAGGAGACGCCGGACCTTGTTTGGTGGTTTAATTACGGATAAAATGTCAGTTGCTATAGGGAGAACTATGCTGTTGGGTTACAGCTAGGCCGTAGTAGCGCACGGCTGAGTTTTTTGCGGAATTCTTACGGAGTTATCAAGTGGCAAAGCGTTGTGGTAAATGGTGTAAGAAAAGAAGAACATTGTTTACCGTGAAACAACAAATGATAGGGGTGCATTATTACTATAATTGGCATCTTAATTTTACTTAAACGTAGAATGTGCCAGGAAAAAATTTTCATGTGCAATGAATTTTTGGTAAATATCGATGGAACATTATTTCCTCTAGTAAGAATTTTACAAGCGTACCAATATTTCTTTAGTAATTGTACAATAATTTACTTTGTTTCTTACTTTTACCCAAGAAGTACGGTCATGGTTATTTTAATTTCACGGCAAAGGAGGTTTCCTATTATCGGCTGACTCCAAAATGGTGACTTCAAAATGGTGACTCCAAAATGGTGACTCCAAAATGGTGGCTCCAAAATGGTGACTCCAAAATGGTGACTTCAAAATGGTGACTCCAAAATGGTGACTCCAAAATGGTGACTCCAAAACAGTGACATATCTCCATTCTGAGAAGCAAGTCCATTTGTTTTATTCTTATCTTTCTTCTTTAAAATTGTTAGCCACATTAAAACTGTTTCTTTTAAAACTTTATAATTAAATGAAAGCAAAATATATTTGTTCTGTTTATTTAACTGATTTTTATGATTACACATTTTCAGACTTTAATGGGAGAATGGGCTCAAAGTGATTTACCAGACGGCCTTGATCCATCCAAGAAGAACCCGATTTTAGGACACATTTTGAAGAGGATATTTGACATCGTTTATCCACCAGAGGTAAGCAGGTTGTTCGCTGCGTTTAAGATCCTTTGTTTATACCTAAATTTGTTCAGGTCCAAAGATCATTAAACCTTCCTCCTCCCCAAGAAGCAGATCAAGTTCCGATATTGGCCGAATTATGTTTCGGAAAAAAACTTACTCCGGAGCATCACAGATGCTTTTAACCAACTCATCGCCAGCACTGGTACTACCTTGAAAAGGAGTAACATCATCTTGGACGGGGGTAACGTGGTTGACAATGGAAAGGACAAAGTACTAGTTACCAAGAGAGTACTCAAAAATAATAAAAAGCCGGGGGAAAGCATTGCGGCCGCAGAGAAGAGGATCGTTCAGGAGCTGGAAACAACTATGGGCGCAAAGGTGGCCTTGCTTCCCGACTTTGGAGACACTACGGGACACTCGGATGGCATGGTCTCTTTCATTGAAGAGGACGTGTTGTTGATCGGTTACTATGGTAACAATGCTGATTTTGAGTTGGTGAAGAGAGCAGTGACCGCGAAGTTTCCTAAGTTGACAGTGAAAAAACTGCCCTGTTTCTTGGACAGGAGTCCAAAATGGCGCAACTTCGACTCAGCAAAAGGAGCCTACGTCAACAGCCTCGTTACAAATAACGCTGTCTATGTGCCTCAGTTTGGTGATGCTGTTAGGGATGCGGAGGCTCTCAAAGTCATTAGAACCAACATGCGTTCAAAGAAAGCTGTTGTGCCCATCGATACTAGCAAGCTCGCAAAGATGGGTGGGAACGTAAGATGCATGAGTTGGCAGATGGATATTGATTTTCCGTTAGCTGGGCGATTACTAGATATGAGTGAATGGTGAGTATTCACAATGGTCTCGTCTTCATAGTGAGGTTGTTTGATTGTAATCAGTGGATCAGCATAAAGAAGCCAAAACGTGATCGTTATACACTTTTGTTTTATTTGACGTGATACCTAAGCGCATTGTTTGACCTTTGAGCTTTGACTTTTGACCTTTGACTTTTGATCCTTGACTTTTGACTTCCGGCACGTGTATCAGATTTAAATCATTCTGCAATACGCCACCGCATAGACTGACACACAACCAAACTACTAACATCAGGATTCTGACAACGATCCTCATATCCTTGTTTGTTTAATGCTTCAATTGTGTAAAATTCCAAGTTTTGACTAATTCTTTGCCCTTTGACCTGTTTGACTGATGATATAGAATGAAAAGCATAATGGTGAAAAAGTGGGACCACGAGGAAACCAACCCGTTCTTCAGCACTGCAACGTGATGTGCTAGCCATAACACCATGGTCTCATACCATGTGTACCCATAAATAAGGAAATATTGACAGCGTATCTTCAACTCTGAGTAACCTAATCTATGACATATTGTCAAGTTACGTTTTTCTTTGAAGATGAGTCCAAGGTCTGTTGTGACATTGTTCGTTTTCCTGACCCGTCATTTAGCCTAGTTCACATTGGAGTAAAACCCGTCTCTAGGTTTGAGAGGAGGAGCAAGCAAGAAGACTGTTTTACTTCACTTCTGCTGATTCACATGCCCGATCCATTCTTTACAAGCGCCAATAGCCAAAACGGAGCATTTCACGTCAGAAATTCATTGAAAAGGGGGTTTACATCCATCTTGGATTTAAGTTGGCTTTGCGACTGTGGTTTACACACTTCAAAAAGTTATTATCACGCCCAGGATACAACCCCGTGCTTGTTAAGAAACCTAATCTCCCCTTGGTATCAAATAGCTGTCAAAATTTGCACCTCTCATGGTCATCAAAGAATTTCTGCGTCAGAATAAAAGAGGCGCCAGCAATTCAAGTGATAGTCGGAAACCAATAGACAAAACTCGTCGGAAAAGAACAAAATTTTTTGTTACTTTCCGGCGACTTTTGATTGGGCATATGTCAATCAAATTTTAACTTTCACAGCCAAGTAGTAACGTTCGCATGTAAGTAAACCTTCCTTTAACATGCCAGATGCTTTTCTGGCGACGGGTTTTACTTGTATGTGAACCAGGCTTAAGAGCCCAACAAGCCGAACGTGACAATGTAGATACCCCTATAGATGGACGCTTGATTGTAGATACCCCTGTAGATGGACCTTTAATATATTTGTATATAAACTAGCGAAATGATAGAGTGAAGCTGCTCACATCGCAAAGGACGTGGCTGAAGGAGATGGCAACTCGAGGCCCTGGGAGCGACAAGCCCCAGCATATACATATACATATATATGTATATCGGATATATATATAAATATATATATACCGGATAGTCATAACAACCAAACCAGTAACGTTTCGACATTTTGTCTTTTGTCAATATTTATATATAAAGTGTATATATATTTATTGTATGCTTTCCCTAAATATGTAACATTATTAAATTTTTTGATGTTTTTTGTTTATAAGGTGTTAATAACATTGATAAAATGGCTATAAAGAACTCAGGAAGAAACTCTTGCTTTGCAGCCAAAAAGATATCGTAACCGGAGTATTAAATCCTGATTTGTGTAGGGCGTTAGATTTAAAAAGGTTTTTATGTTGTATTTATTGTTGATATGTATTTGAGCTTGTATCTCTAGTTATATGGTCCTTCACATGTTCCTCTGTATATCCACATCAATTTATATGGTAGCGTAAACATTACAGAACCTTATTATTTCAAACTTACCATCTTCATCGGTGTCTATGCTTACTGACGAAAAGGATCCAACACCATGGTGCCCTAGTATAGCTATCTCAACATTGTAACGATAGTACGCCTTCAGACCATAAAGAGTAAAAACAGTGTTTGGTAGATTTATTGAAAATGTTCCATTATGTGTAGGTACTGGACTAGAGATCGGATGTCCACTGAACCTTCCTAAATAACCAACCATGGTCGTAGGCCAATTGTCTTTGATTCCCAAAGAAACGTTCAAAGTAATATTTGAACTTTGCACTTCAACAGTACCAATTTCCAGCCTAGGATCTGCACCTAAAATTAATTAAAATTATGAGCTGGCAATAAATAATTGGTATAGAAGGACATACTTTCAACCTTAAAAAGCTCATTAAGAAAGCAGAGTTTAACACTTGAGAAAGAATCTGCAGATTAACCCACTGATAACATTACTAAGTCTCACACAATTATCAAAAAACAGAAGCCACTCCAATGTCAATGTAATTATTTTAGGCTGGTAAACGGCAGAAGTGAGTAGCTGCACAAACGGTTCAGGTGAAAATAAAGAAGATACTGATTTGTATATAGAAATACTATCAAAAAAAATATATTTTAAAAAAGGACATCTTTGCCAACCTAACCGGAGTTATACCTTCCCAGTTTTATGCTATAGTAGAAACGTTACCATAAAAATCCCACAAATATCCTGTTATACCAGTACTAACCTCTGACCGGACGGACACTTATCACTCTGATGTTATAGATCCGAAATGGATGACGTCCCAACAATTTTTTCTGAAGGATATCCCGATCATCTGCTGTAACATATCTGAATTTCAGAACTATGCTGAACACAAGCGACCAACTGATAAATAAGAGGAAAGCAGAGCTGCATTTAAATAAAATACTATCAAGCAAGAGTTCAAAATGTCTAGTTGCTTCTTATCCTGTTTTCTGGGCAATTGTGCGTACTTTATAAAGGAACAAGCTTCACTCACTGTTTTGTAAGTTTACACGAGACATGCATCATCTGCTACAAGATAGATTCTAATTTCAACTACATAAGTGGCTAAACCCGAAGCTAGAACGACCTTGGTTACATGGTGGCAACGACATAATCAGAACTGTATTTTCTATGCAATGCTAAAATATTTCTACAGGTTTGGAGCTAATGTGCATGAAACGATAGACATTTTGAAGTGGCGGTAAGAAAACACTGTATCCAACATGTAGTTGCTACCACGTAACTAAGTAAGTTATGGTGCAAAAAGCATTTCCGCTTTAATAGCGTATACTAAGACCAACGAAAAACTTTGCTGAGTATGGAAACCATTTCACCAGGTATATAATATCTGACGTAATTTAACTGCAAACTGACATACGATCGTTGTCTATCCGACATACTTTTGGCACTCGAGGAGTTGCTTCTTTTACCGACATAGGATCAAGATCAAGCACGCGACCCAGTCGTCTACGGACAATGAGTTAGCGCCAATGCAATAAAACCTCTAACATTGAACATTAGCAGCATAATTTCGCTATTGTTGCTCGAGATATACACGCCTAGGTTGGCCATAAGATCATAGTTTAAGTTCAAAGTCTATAGGGCATAAAAGTATTCAAGCTAATTTAGGAAACTGTCGCTAACTTACTATCGTCGATGCTTTTCCTATTTAAGCAGCAGCAAGCACTTGTACACCCTCTTTTCCCTGAGCCCACGAGCTAGTCGTATGCTCGTAATAGATGTCGTTATCATTGGGAAACATCGGTCGCTTGTTAGGTAGAGTTTTACCCGTTTTTCATGATTGATTAAAAGAAACGTTTCACGGGAAGTTGTAGACTATAAAGTCAGTCAATACGATGATTGAAAAGTCATTTCGGTTTTGATTTTACCTAAATCTGAGCACCGCTAGCACTTGCATCTCTACGAATTTCACGGCCTACCATTCGCGCCGCCTTACACTGAGATGGAAGGAGCTATTGAGCTGGAAACCTGCTTGTCTTGGTTTTCTTATTAAGTTAAGGTATGATATACTTCCTTCCTCGGCAAACCTTGTCCGATGGAAAATATCTGATAATCCCAAATGCCGGTGTGGAGAGTATGGGACACTAAAACACATTTTGTCTGCCTGCAGGCTTGGGTTAAGTAAAAGATAAAGATGGCGGCATAACCAGCTGGTGTTGGATGTGTTTTATCTCTCCCTCAGGAACAAAATCAATGACATCAAGAAAGGCAATGTACCAAAGAAGCAAGTACTGACCAAAGTGCAGTTTCACAAGAAAGGAAAAGCAACAAAACCAGAAGGACAGAATATGAAGCCAGTCAAAGATGATCGTTTGTCAGGGAAATGGCTGCAGATCTTGGTTCTGTGCTGATATTTCCAATCATAGCTACGTCACGAAGGCCGGATCAGGTAGCGTGGAACGACGCTGATAAAAAGGCACGACTTTACAGCTAACAATACCCTGGGAAGACAAATTGGGGCGATCAGAGGTCAGAAAGGCACAAAAATACGACAGCCAAGTGGAAGATTGTGAAGAGCAGGGATGGGAGATCGAGTCCACCACCTAGCAGTGGGATATCGAGGCTTCGTAGACAGAGGGGTCACAGAGCTCTCCAGGAAAAGATTTGGTTACAGAAATAAAGAATTTAAACATTTCATCAGAAATCTCCAAGAGGCAGCAGAAAAACCTTCATTTTTCGTATGGTTGAAACGTGACGACGACAATTGGTTAGAAAGTAACTAAAGATCTGAGGGCAACCAGATAGTACCATCCCAGAAGAAGCCTCCTAAATGGAGGGGCCCCGCCATACCAGAATACAGTAGAGGAAAAAGGGCCAAAACTTGCTGCTATGGTTGACACTGGGATGGATCCAGGAATGGAGCTACTATCTCGGTAAGCACACGTTGTTTATTTTTCTCCTCCTTGTTTGAAAAACGTGCATCTGTTGGTGAGTGAGTCGTTATTGGCTTGTTGTTATCTCTAGTCTAAGCAGGTGGTATAGATAAATGCGTCTTTGCGTAATTGTAAACCTTTTTAATATACATTAGTCCCTTGAGTTGTATTATAGAGCATGGTTATTTCTTTGGATAATTTCTTTGAATAAAAGTTTTATTTAAGGGATCCAGTTGAAACGTTTATTACTAAGGAAGAATTATCTCGCAACGTCATATATTATATATATAGAATGAACAAAATACACATTTTCGATGACGTTTCAATATTATTTTTTCAAAATTAATTTCACATAGGTCAAAATCCTGCTTAAATAAAAATTGTGCCAAAAAGGGACGATATGGGACCATTATCACAAGTAATTGTTTGCACACCTGAGCCATTGAACAACAAAACAATAACAGAGTTGTAGAGATATACGTGACAATATGTTTACAAACAATTAAGGCCTTCTTTTGTCTAAACACGCATATTCACTTAGCGTAAACAAAAGCTCTATTCCCCTCTCCCTTTTCTAGTATGTCTCTTGTTAGTTGTTAATGTATTCTATTCTTTATGTTACGGTCTTAACCGAACGTGTTTCATATCTTGTAATTAATTGATCATTGAAAATTTCATATTTATGCCAATAGAATCAAGACGAATGTGCAAGGTCATCTAGCAACTTGGTTGGGGGTATGCAGAGCAGTACTCAAATATGGAAAGAAATCCCAAACGAAAGTACAATCCATGATAATTGCGAATGATCTCAATATCTTGAGACGTCTCCTGTATGTAAGATACTCTTGGGAATTGCATAACCATTGAGAATTTAATAACTATGCCAATGAAATCAAGATGTGCAAGGGCATATAGCGACTTGGTTCGGGGTATGGAAAGCTGTTCTTAAAATTGGAAAGAAATAAAAAACGAAACTACAATCCATAATAGTTGTGAATCATCTCATAGTCTTGAAACCTCTTCTGTAGTTAAAACGCTCTTGCGAACTGCATGGCCATTGAGAATTCAATAACTATGCCAATAGATTCAAGATGTGAAAGGGCATGTAGCAACTTGGTTGGGAGTATGGAAAACAGTTTTCAAAAATGGAAAGAAATCAAAAACGAATCTACAATCAATGATAGTTGTGAATGATCTCATAATCTTGAAATCTCTTCTGTACTTAAAACGCTCTTGCGAACTGCATGGCCATTGAGAATTTAATAACTATGAAAAGAGAATCAAGATGTGTAAAGGCATCTAGCGACTTGGTTCGGGGTATGGAAAGCTGTTCTCTAAAATGGAAAGAAATGAAAAACCAAATTACAATCCATGATATTTGTGAATGATCTCATACTCTTGAAACTTCTTGTGTATTTAAAATACTCTTGGGAGGAGCATGGCCATTGAGAATTTAATAACTGCGCCAATAGAATCAAGACCAATTTGCACGGTCATCTAGCAACTTGGTTGGGGGTATGGATAGTAGTTTTCAAAAGTTGAAAGAAATCAAAAACGAAATTGCAATCCATAATAATTGCGAATGATCTCAATATCTTGAAACCTCTTCTGTAGTTAAAACACTCTTGGGAATTGCATAACCATTGAGAATTTAATAACTATGCCGAAAGAATCAAGACAAACGTGTAAGAGCGTCTAGTAACGTGGTTCGGGGTATGGAAGGCTGGTTTCAAAAATTGAAAGAAGTCAAAAACGAAACTACAATCCACGATAGTTGTGAATGATCTCATAATCTTTAAATGTGGCCAACATTCATAACACTGTTGAGAAGAACATGCCCTATGAGAATTCAAAAACTATGCCAAAGGAATCAAGACAAACGTGTAAGAGCAACTGGCAACCTGGTTCGGGGCATGCAAAGCTGTTCTCAAAGATGGAAGGAAACCAAAAACGTAACTACAATCCATGATAGTTGTGAATGATCTCGATATCTTGAAATGTCTCGAATATTTAAAACACTGTTGACAAGAGCATGGCCTATGAGAATTCAATAACTATGACAATAGAAACAAGAGGAATGTGCAAGGTCATCTAGCAACTTGGTTGGGAGTATGAAAAGCAGTTCTCAAAAATGGAAAGAAATCACAAACGAAACTACAATCCATGATAATTGCGAATGATCTCGACATCATAAAACCTCCTCTGTATTTAAAACAGTCTTGCGACATGCATGGACATTGAGAATTTAATAACAGTGCCAATAGAAACAAGACAAATGTGCAAGGTCATCTAGCATCTTTTTGGGGGGTATCAAAACAGTTCTCAAAAGCAGAAAGAAATCACAAACGAAACTACAATCCATAATAATTGCGAATGATCTCAATATCTTGAAACCTCTTCTGTAGTTAAAACACTCTTGCGAATTGCATGGCCATTGAGAATTTAATAACTATGCCAATAGAATAAAGACGAATGTGCAAGGTCATCTAGCAACTAGGTTGTGGGTATGAAAAGCAGTGCTCAAAAATGGAAAGAAATCACAAACGAAGCTACAATCCATAATAATTGCGAATGATCTCAATATCGTGAAACCTCTTCTGTATTTAAAGCACTCTTGCGAATTGCATGACCATTGAGAATTTAATAACTATGCCTAAAGAATCAGGATTTGTAGAGGGATCTAACAACTTGGTTGGGAGTATCAAAGTCACCAATGGCCCTTTAGGGATTCGAACCCGTACCCTCCAGCATGGAAGGCAAGTGAACTATCCACTAGACCACGGTGGCTCAAAACAATGCCACTTTCAGTTGAATTTACCCACCCCCGACATTTTTGTATCGATGTAACCAAATGTGATAAAAAATTGAATGGATTCTATTGTTAGGATTATTTCCAGAGAATGATGAAACTTATGGCCGCCCCCTTTCATATTTTGGAAATCCCAACCGCCCCCCCTCTCATAGAGGGCCAGCTTTGTGACCGACTAGCACTCTATAATTGAAGTCTTGTAGCATCCTGCAATCATCATCCTAACATCCTGACAGACTTTTGTTATGTAAAGACACCCTTAGTCAAATGCTATGTATGAAGATGGCATAATTTATCCTTAAACAAACCTTAAGCATGGTATGTTTGACACTGTAGTAAGCTTTAGCCACAACTCAGAAAGAGAGTCATTAAGGCCTTTCTGGCTATGAGAGTCATATTTTTCCTTGTTATATTTTCTCATTTTCATACTTTCTTGTGACAGATGCCATATGATACAGCAGGCATGATTCTAAGAACATTTGAAAATCCGTGAAAATGCCAAACAAAGCACATATGATATGTTATGTGTGGCAATTCAAAGGATGCATTCTTAGCATGTTAAGTGAAAGGAGTGCTCAATAAAATAGTAAGTTCTAAAATTCTGGAATTTTGCTGGCTCACCCTCAAGTAAATCAAGTAGTATTGTTTTAATAAGTGTTTTGCCTGTCTTATTGATATCGTTGAGAAGTTGTTACTAGATAAGAAAACTGAATTTTAAATTATTTTCTGAAAAGTCCTTCAACTGCTCAATTTTGGCTGAGTTTATCAAGTTACCACACGGAGCAAAAAATTAAATGCAAAGAAAGATGCCTTTTCTACATTGAAGGGTCTGCTTCATGGAGTGAAGAATGAAAAATGGAATGAGACTTGTATAAATTATGGTAAACAGATGTAAGCTAGTCTGTAAGCTAGTATGTTAGTCAATCTATTGGTGAATGACTGCTTATGTTGGACATGACATTTCCGCCTCTGCTGCAATTGTTGTGTGTGATGTGTCATGAAAGACACGTGACAAGTATGACAAGTGACTATTTTGACATTTTGATTCTTAGGGCTAAGCAATCAAAAAGGAAGAAGGCCTATATTGGTCAAATGCTATACAGAATTTAAGAAATACGTTAAGACTGAGATTTTAAATCCTAAAGCATTAACAAAGAAGAAACATTGGTATGTTTCAAATTAACCAATAAAATGGTGTTCTTCTTCCTGATCTATTGTAGTTAGTTTTGAACATATTCGTGTAGATACCACAAAGTGCATTTTTTAGTCCTCATGCTATATGCTTCATCATATTATAATACCTAGGAAATATTTAAAAAGCATTTGAGACTAAAATAACTTGATTTTAATAAACATATACACTTATGCAAAGATTTATCTACTCTAAAAATACTTTTAAGACGATAAAAAAAGCATGATCTAACTTACTTGAATCAGGTTTTGGTAAAGAAGTCTCCTTGATGGCAGAGTTTGACATTTGTGCTATCCTTTGCACCAATTTTGAATATGATCTAAGCGAGGCAGCAGGAACTGCTGCAGTCTTTAATTTATTAAGTGTAGCATTTATTTCCTTAATTAAAGAGGCATTTTCGGGATTCGCAAAAATCTCCGATTTTGCTTTTGTTGAAGAACTATTAAAATTGAAAGTCACACTCTTGTTTCTATTTTTATTTTCTTTCATTAAAGCATTCACTTCTTCTTCTGCTTTCTTGCTTAAATCTGTTAATGGCTTTGCTTTGCTCCCAACATCCTTGATTCTTGCAGCACCATCGTCAGGAGCTTCCTCGTCTTCTTCCTCTTTTCGAATTGATGATGCTTACGTGATAAAGTGCAAGGAATGGAATTGATAAGTAGCAATACACGGAAATGATCTATCAATCAATCAATCAATCAATCAATCAATCAATCAATCAATCAATCAATCAATCAATCAATCAATCGTCATCATCACTATCATCATCATCACTATCATCATCATTATCATCATCTTAACCTTCATCATCGTCATTATCACTATCATCATCATCACCATCATCATCATCATCATCATCATCATCATCATCATCATAATCATCCTCCTCCTTATCATCATCATTACTGTCATCATCATCATCATCATCGTCATTGTCGTAACTATCACCATCATCATTATCACTATCACAGCCATCATAATGATATACCCCTTTTATTATTTGCTGCCCTTCTTTATAGTGTGTCTACAATACTAACTTTCTCCTTCCTTAGTGGTAATCAGAGGTACAAAACAGTGACTGTTTGTTAATTATCACCATGATTAGACACTTGTGCAGTATATATTTTCCCGTGCATAATATCTCCCTTTTTGCAGAATTTCAATTTTTTACAATAGGATGCCCAACATTTATTAGCTTTATTGTCGAAAGACAAAGTGCATAAAATCCTTGTTCTTTTATTTTTCAGATCATTTCTCATCAGTTGAGCGTGATTTTACCAGTAAGAGGCCAACCATTCATCTCATCGATGGAGTAAGGTACTAGCATGACTAATTACTCCTTTGTTTATTCATTGCCACATGCTATCAACTTCTCGCAAGGAGCCAATCTCAATGATCACCATATTTGATAGAAACTGTCTCCTGAATAGTAGATTATACCGCTACTCTTCGATTTAGATTGCGAATTAACTGAGGTGACGAGTCCTTGCCTGCCCTCTTCCTAGCCAAAGAAATTGTGCTCTCACCGTTGCCAAAGAAACTCTGCCCTCTTCCTAGCCAAAGAAATTGTGGCTTCTTCCTGGCCAAAGAAGTTGTACCCCATTCCAAGCCAAGAAATTGGATCTTATGGAAGACAGTACTCCCTTTTTTTAAGAGGCTGAAGCTATAAGACCATGTATACGAGGTGAGCAAAGAGGACAAGACATCTGTCTTCGTGTAAATGATCAGAAGGCGTACGGGATTGAGCACCCGTTAGAAAGATTACTTGATTGCCACAATTTGGTGAACAAAGACTACTTCGCTTTTGATAATTGGACGTTAAGGCCAATTACCCGTAGGTTCAACTGAGGCAGAGTGTGCCGTATCTGCTATACGACGTCTTGGAACGTCTTACAGGACCACTATGATGTGATGAATGTGAGGGTTATCTCAACTTGATTCAACTGCAAGTACTAGGAGTCGCTGACATGTAGATATTGTAAGAAAACAAAATCAACGTCTGTTAACTTAACCTTTGATTCTGTATATTTAGGTATGCTCTTTTCTTACTCATGGTACATATCATTGTGTAAACTCAAATTTTGTGTTCTGTTTATTTTAATTATAGTTATTCGTTTAAAATTTCGGTAGTAAACAGTTACAAACTTAAACATTTGAGTCTTCGAACGACAAAATTTCATGTGGATTTTCATGAATATGGCCATTATTTCAAAGATTTCTCACAAACGAACAAATATTGCTCTCTGCAAAGGCAATTACAGAAAGTATTTGACAAAGCTGAAAAAAAATTATTGGGAGAATGTGCACCCAACGCACACCACTTGTTCGCCACTAAAACGATGCGGATAAAAACGCCTTTTGAGCTTTCTTATGTACGTAAGCGCAGAATCTGCACCATGTAGAGATAGTGACCAATGATTTGCATGCTCGTGAGTGTGTGTAACATGTAAAAGCAGAGTTTAAGAAAGGCGCCGTACAAGCGCTAAATTTTGTAAACCACGCTTGTCCTTGAAAATTCCTAGTTGTGCGCCTGTGCCTAGTGTTGCTATCGTACTTACTGTACATAAAGAAACTGAAAACAGGGATTCAGTACACCAGATGTTGACAATGCAATATAATATCAGGACATACATTGTGTGCA
Organism: Alatinidae sp. Z8VKAUB7J3; assembly: GCA_010016025.2. NCBI lineage: Eukaryota > Metazoa > Cnidaria > Cubozoa > Carybdeida > Alatinidae > Alatinidae sp. Z8VKAUB7J3. The sequence goes on along the minus strand of JAAAKM020073195.1, from coordinate 41,025 downwards.
TATTAATTTTAAATAGTAAAGAAAAAAGTAAGAATTATTTACATTGGTAAATCTGAGTGAGTGTAGGAATGGGAATAGCCAAAACGGAGCATTTCACGTCAGAATTTCGTTGACGGGGGTACCAAGGGGGTTTACATTAATCTTTTTGATCAGAAGTGAGTAGAACTGTATCAGTTTCATAATGAGTTACGAGGATATCTTACTTGATAAGCTAAGAAGGCAGTAGAGATAAATCGTCCTTTAGTAGGGCTTCAATATAGATCAAGATTTGAGGATGAAATAGTACGTGAAGTAACGTGCATGGAGTCTGGCTTACCTGTCAACATTGAGAGCCGAAGAATTCAGCCTAGTCCCATATGCGACTATAGTCGCATCCTTAGTTATGCAACAATACTCGCTTGTTTAGCTATGCCTCTACGGTTGAGAAAGGTAAGCGGGATACCAGGCACGTCACATTAGGTGCTGCTTCTTCCTCAAATCTTTATCTACATTGACAACTCATACACGTTGATGTGTTCTAGTTTCTTTTCCTTCTTGCTTTACTATTCCTATGGAAGGTAAGACCATCTTTGTTATCACTCACCATAAGTTGATATAATACTGTGTGAATCAAAACTGATTTATGTGGGTGAATTTCTTGATTTAGTCCACAGTTAAGGTGTCTGCAGACATCCCACTTATCATTTTATAGTTTTAATGTTGCTTTATCAGGCTATTAGTAAGGGATAGGGGGTTAATGTTCAGGGTATCCGTGGCCTCTTGACTTTGCGGAGGCAGAGAAATATCTTATTAGTGAAAGGTTTATAGAGTAAAAAAAGGGATTAGATAAGTTCAAACCAAATCCGAACGTCGGCGCTCCTTGTTAGAGTAGACAATTTACGTAAAATAATAAAGTAATTATGTACAATGCAATATTTTCTATGATGCATCACCCCGGCACACTCAAATTTTGGCGTTCATAACATTTGAAAGAGCGTTGTAATACGTTTGGCTTTAATAGTCAGATTACAGATCAGGGTCAAGTATATTATATAATCTTAAATTTGTTTGTTAGTTGCATATGCTCGCTTACAGTGACGAGACCTTGCAGCTCACCAATATCAAGTTCAAACGGTACTAAGGTTTTATTTTAATATCTTGAGGGGGGGAGGGGGGTATAATTCTCAGCAGCCATAGGGTGGTTGGCATTGAAAGTTTGGTAACAATAGTAAAGAGCTGTCGCATCTTACTAAACACATGTGGGATAGCATACTCCTAGCAGCAGTCTCATAACATCAACAAAATATGCCTGATACGAAGAACTTACTGACAATGAAGACGAAGATCATAATGATGTATATCGTTACAGAATTGAATTTCCTCAGCTGCACTTAAACTAAACAGAGACACCTAGAACACATGAAAGCTGCTGGAAGAGATTGAACAGATAATTGTGGCCATTCCACGTACTAGAGAAAAAGTAGTACGACCGCTCATCATTATGAAAAAGAACATTGCTGAAAGACTCCCTTGTTTTGTTTTTGAAGACTTTCCAATATTTTGGTAATCAAATCAAGGAACCTGGAATAAGGTATACGCGATTAGAAATAGGTAAGCCTACGTGAAGGTCGTTTTGTTAAGGAAAACCCGCCAGAACGTCTTAAATGATTTACAGGTAATAAAAACATATTTGTGTAAATTTTCAAACTAGGATATGCTTTCCTATTTTATCAATTGAAAATAGAAACTTTAAAATGGTCTCCTTTTTTAACCTTCCCCTTCAGCACCGCAGTGGTCGAATCTTCAAAGTTTAATCAGGGGGAATTTAAATTCCCTTTTATTACACCCTGAAACGTCTAAATTTGAAACCTCAAGGGATTGGAAAATGAAATGTTGAGAGGTGAAATATACCATATGTTTATTACTATTTGGTGTATCGTTATTACAGTTATATTGAGGTTGACAGATCAGCTAAATTTAAGAAAGGAATTCGGGAAGGATTACAACACCACGTTGAAATATCTGAGCTCCATCTGTGGGGATCAGTAGTGAGTCTGATACACTACAGTGCACAGCCTTGTTACTGTCATTGTGTTGCATGGATTTATGAAGTTATTCAAAATTTACATATTATATTATATCATATCGTATCATATCATATCATATCATATCATATCATATCATATCATATCATATCATATCATATCATATCATTTTAAGCATAACTTCAAATCTAACGCCACAACGCCGCTGGCTGTGGCGCGTTACATTTATGTACAAATTCCGTAATTTACCAAATAAAAAATCAGTCTAGGTTTGACACAAGAAGCTAAGATGACATTGTTAATATCAACTTGTGACGCCATCATTTTAAAGATACTTTTCCAACTGCAGGACGTCGTTTCCTGTCACAGCTCCGTGATAATATATTTCTGGGCGTTCTTCGTTTGGTGATTGGCTAACACTGGGTTGATTGGTGGTTTACCCTGAACCTAAAATAATCAGAAAAGTTAAAAACACAAAATCAGAGCATCGTTATAATTAATGACGGCTGCAGCAAATTGCTTATTCTCCTTTTATTCTTTTCATTCTCCTGAGTCCACATAATCTAATTATTGCCACTTCTTGTTCTTAGGGCTACTTTGAGATACTTTGAGGCAAGGTCAGGTTTGCATCTCAGTTCGCCATTCTGGACTCAGCCCACATGACAGCAAGAAAACTTTTGCTACGCAGACAAAAAGTATTTGTTTTCTTATTGGGCCTATTCGATTACTATGTAGTTGTAGCGGCCTCTGATTGGTCCAAAAAAACAGCGTTAAATGTTTCGTTCGTTTCATTCGAATTATATCTGACGATTGTACTCTTAGGAGTGTCTGACGAAAAAGAGCTTGTAAGTATACTTGGTCTTCGCTATTTTGTAAAGTAAAATATACAACCGTAAAGCCTTTTATAATTGGGCTTACAAAGAAATTCAAATGTGCACACAGTGGCTTGACATTACCACATGGAATAGCAATACAGCAATAAAAGGAAGTGAGTGTTTACATCAGGAACAGCCCTATTCTTCTGTGAGAAGGATATTGTTGGTTTACGACTTTATCAACGCATGACTTGATGCAGGACTTAGCAACGAGGGTGTTCGTTTCGACGTACAGTTTACATTGACTTTTATGAGCAACATTTTTGTAAACAACTGAAATCAAACTGGGAAAATCTATGCGCAACTCGTTAAATATGCACCTTGAAAATCTTAATTTAAAGAACACTTTTTGAAGTAACATAACGACGTCCACTGAAAATACTCGAGATGGACCCAAAATTTAGACCATCCCCCAAATAATGAAATAAATATTAGTTTTACGGCCTCTTCTCCTCACTACGCTTGTTACTTGACGTCTACAAGCAATAACCGGTTAAGCAACATGAGTGCTGTTTCAATTGTGATACTTAAGATCTGGTCCAAAACAAAAGCTAATTTTAAAATATCTTGTATTCCTGTATTTTTTTATCATATCACTTTAACTGTCTATTCTCTAACAGTCTAAAGAAGGCAGTTAGTGTAGGGAGAGCAGCCATGGTTTATTCAAGATATTATTGAGTCGTTGAATTTGAATTTTCATTTTAGATTCAACCACAACTTTTGTAGTACCCAAAGAGAAATGGTATTTCTCCATTGGTGGTTTTGTGACTAGTTTCGGGTTTGCATATGAAAAAAATAACAATGCAAAAAGATCCTTAAAAATCCCGCAACATGTATGGCACTTCGTCATTAAACACAACTTACGTTGTGTATTTTAGCCGAAGGTCACTATCATATCAGACTTTCTTACATTCTATATCGGTTTGCAATTTTACGACCTTGATAGCTAAGGGCTCCACGTTCTTTTGGGTGCGCTTTTCATGCACAGTGCTATGAGCTATGGAGGGACACCATCGTTTAAAAGAGTCATATGTATCAATTCTTCAAACACAACCTTCCCACCCAGAGGCGAAAGGGATAATTTAACTCAACAGAAAGGAAAACAAGAGGGGAGAAAGATCATAAAATGTTACTAGATGGTCATGACTTACCACTCGTGTCACTGGTTTTGAATGAGCTGGCCTGCTGTTGGCTGCACTTTGAGCTCTTCGATGATCTTGAGCAACTTGAGAATGGTTGTTAGGTGATGGTTGCGGGGCTCTCGGTTGATTATAGGCGTTATAGGGTTTACTTGCTTTCGGCGCTGGTCTCGCCTTGTACGAAGATCTGTAAAGGAGTACACTGAACATACACTGAACACGCACTGAACATACACTGAACACGCACTGAACATGCACTGAACATGCACTGAACACGCACTGAACAACATTTATTTTTCACGTATTTTTACAAACTTTCATAGCTTCTTAAAGTCATGAGGACAGAAGTTCCCCTTCTTTTCCAAGAAGGAAGATCAGCTCAGAAACTGTTCTTTCTATTATAAGCATTAATCACCACCACTAGGTTCCACTGTGCTACCATGTCGTAGATCACAATGGCTTCAGGTTCAGTTAGTCCTCTCCTGCTAATCGTCAAATGAGATCGCCTCTTGGATAAAATGTTCAGACATTCTGGTCAACAGTTTGTTGACATTGTTCTTTTGTGATTCAAATAGCGCCATATTACCTTCTGTTAAACAGTATCGTAAACAATTCAACGTCTGCCGCAGATGTTTGATATGGACAGTGTAGTAATCATTGTCCACAAGCTTTACTTATCTTATCGTAAATGGTAAAGTCGTGGAAAACAAATGTTTTCTTGTCTTGTAAAGACATAATTGATTGTACGAGCCGGATCTCTAGGGAGATGGTCGTAAATTTCGTTTGTGTACAATTCGAGTATATATGGTTAATATTTGGTGCCGTTGATATTCCTGGAGAAGGATAAACGTTCCATAATGATAACAATGATGATGATGATGATGATGATGCTGCTGATAATGCTGATAATGATGATGGTGGTTTTGACGATGATGATAATAATGACAATGATGATGGTGACAATTGACCTGCTCTTCCTACCCTTCGCACTTCTGCCTTCAGTTTCTCTCTATTGTCATATTCCACGTTCCTCCTTTCCTAGTTTATTACACTGGTTTTATTACTTATTACACTCCACATATCCTTTACCACATTTTTTCCATAATTTTTTTTTTGATCACATAAGAGCAGAAAATTGCTTCTGTGCAAGATTCAACATTGTTGAAGAGGTCGCGGCGCTATTTCCAATGCCCTTCAGTAGGAACACCATTAAAACTGTCGTAATCCTCAGTATTCCTTAGCTGGCGCAGAAAGAAATTTTTCCCTTTCAGCATTCGGAGAAACTGGCAGTACCATACCTCGTGCTCCAGCGAAGCTTTACCTATTCACTGCATACGTCATTAAGTGCAGGGTCGCCAAATATTAAGAGATTTTTTGTCAATTACTGCTTGACTCTCAAATTCCGTATCTTCTTCTTTCTATCTTGCTAAGTATGACGTAAATCCATAGAGTAGTTTAGTTTGGTTTTCACACCTTCACGTCAGACGTCTGAAGCCATTTCTTGTAGGTAGTCTTGTTGTATTGTAGGTCTACAAGTTGTAGTGTGGTTGGGGTTGCAGTTCTATGCATCAAAGAGAAAAGGGCTACTCAGTTTGAGGAATGTGCTATAAAAACTGGTGGTCAAGAATGGAGACAAAATTCTAATGAAAATGCATCTACTGTTATTGGAATTTGTGGGTGAGCAAGACCGTTGAGAAACAGTTTCTTATGCGATATTCTTTAATTCGAAACTAAATTGGCATCGCTAACAGTCAGACACTCAAATCTTTTTTAAAAGCTCTTACTGTAACTAAATTTCATTGAGAATAACTTTAATTTTCAGATTTAAAATTAATTTATTCTGGAGAGGGTTACTTCTCATTCTATGCGTTTGTTTTGTTGCCAGAATGATTGCAAAGAAGAGACATCTTCTTGTAACTCTAGACCCTCAACAACTGAATCTCATCAATTAGAAGCATCGCACGTTATGACTAATTCATTAATTTGTATGCGATCAATGCGTCATTGATATCTTCCATAGTGTCAATCAATCTAAGTCCATGTTACTAAACATCAACTCTGTATTATGTTTGATTCTCCACCTTCTTTATTATCAGGTCATATTCTGACATAAACTGCCTGCTATGCATCTTCACATTTCTTTTTTTTCACAGTGTTGAGGTAATCAAATAGTTTGTTAGTGGTACAAAACAAGAATATTGCACGAAATAGCGAAAACATTGTGTACTTAAAAGCTTTTTTAAGATGATTCGCATGTCCTTACCATCCAAATCGATGTTTTGCAGAAGCTTCGCCAAATCGTCATGTCTCACTCGATCAAAAGCTTTTTTGTAACCAATAAAGCAAAGGTGGAGATCTTTTCCCAGATTGATTGCTAAATCGCCAAGCAGTTGGAGAATAAATATTGCATTTCGAGTGCCGCAATCTTTCATAAAGCCATATTGCTCTAGCAAAGTTTCAGGTCGAAGTTTGACTCGAACCCTGTTGATAATAATTTGCAGCAAAAGTTTGACGACATGGCTCATGAGAGTGAAAGTACGGTGCTTTTCACAATCGGCCGTGCCTTTGACTTTTGGAATTGCAATAAAAATCGATTTCTTCAATTCACTGGGAATATGACCGCTTTTGTGAATTTTTCGAAAAGTGACTCAGTTTATATTTTAATAGCAGTCTCTCGAATCACCACTAATAAGACGACATTCAATTTGTGCACATTTTGCATCAAGCCAACGTTCTTTCGCCTGTCAGCACAAAACTTTGATGTCTCTGTCCATTTTATGATATCGATCAGCATCTCTGTTCTTCTGTTTGCGTCGATCTTCCATTCTTTCCAAAATCTCATCTGTTATCCAGTGATCTTGATTTGGATTAGCTCGTTTTGGAATGCTGCATTCTGCGGCTTTGTTGACATTTTCTTTGAAACAAATGAATACTTGTTCAGCGTCCATATCGGCCACAGGTGTCTCGACTTCTACTGCTGCTTTTCGGAAAGCCTCAAAGTATTCGCATCGGACATCTGGCTGCTGCAGAGAGACTAGATTGTATTTCAGTGGCAGCTTTGGTTTTTCAAGTTTCTTCATGTAAGGTTGGTTAGCAGCCGGGGGGTAATCGAAATGACAACACGGTTTCTACGACTTGGTCCATTTCTTGGATATACCAATAATGACAAAAAACGGGCAATAGTGGTGCGAACAGTGTAGATGCTTAGATGGACGAATCGGCGTGTGTGTATACAGCTTAGTCTCAACTTTCTGAATTGGAAACTCATGTTCCCGACTATATAACTGGAACTCAAGTTCCGCTAGCGTGGTGACGATGATAGGTGAGTTTCGTATTTGTGTAAATAATGCCTACGCTAAAATAAGCAACATACATGTAACACTATTATTTACACGGAACTAGCACTTGTGCCCACGAGTTTCTAGTGGAGTATTATGATCTTACTCAGAGGCAACGATTTCTGTTTCAGCACTACTGAGTAATAATAGCACTATAACCTGCTGACACCATAGCTGAAATAGCGATTGCCTTATGTAGTTAATTGAAGCTAGGGATAATTCGTATTCCTGCCTGATGATATGCATAACATTTTGCAGCGACATAATCAGTAATTGCATGATAAAATTTCTAAACATATGTGAAATGTTGCTCATTCTAATGTCAGCCTCACCAAACACGAGTCCGCTGGAGAGATCTTACAGTAAGCTGCCCAAAATTTGTTATAAGGATAGAAAAAAATACAAACAAAGAAACTCGAGACTTTGTATTTGCTGGCCGTGCACAAAATTGAGGATTTAAACAAGGAAGAGCTCTTTATGAAAGCGTGGGAACTTTTAGAATCATGATTTTCTTGTTACAATTATGATGTTGCTTCATGGGCATTTTGTCATGGAAAACTGACTTCAAAAGCATAAAGTTGTTCCAGTTATTATATTTTTGTGCAATCACATCAGAATCAGTTTTTGCTGATTTTTCTTTGACAAAAATTTAATTTGAGCTCACAACAGCTTGGAGTTATGGCTTCAAAGAAATTTGAATTCTTCTACGACTTAAATGTGTAGGAACCTGAAAAAGTGGGGGAGAAGGGGAGTAGTGTTTGATCAGAAAAGAGTCCAGGGGCAAGAACAATGGTAAATCAGCCCTAGACAATCTCAGAGAGAAAGTTTTAAAGGCACTGCCTTGCAATTTACAGCTTTGTTGGACACCGAACCAGACTCTTCTCTGATTTGAGTTCCTGTGGGTTTTGGAATGGTTGGAATTTTGTGGTTAAAACCATTTGAGAATTTGGTCATTGTGTGGAAAGGGGTGTTTTTGATATGCATATCTTGCTGTAAATGTGACACAATGTCTGTCGCAATCAAATTCAATTTTCATAAAGATGGAAAGTGGTCACGAAAATAATTGAGATTTGGCAGATCTTTGGGGGGCATGGCCTCTTCTGTCCCCTGTTCTCCCGTCCTTGTGATAGTTTACCTTATTTCTTATTTTAAGAATATCATTTTCTGTAAATCGGAAACAAGCTTCTTTACAACTTAAAAACAAGGCTGTCGAAACTGGGGGAGGAGTATTTTCCTTGATATTTCTTCCAAAATGAAGTTGCTCTTAGTAATTTAACAAAAATCGTAAAATTTGCGATCAGTACTTATGTATTGTCACGTTTAAGCTTCTCTCTGAATACATGTAAATCGACAATTTGTATAGAAATTTTTTACTGTCTTTTCTCAGCGCCATGCATGGGCACTTGTGACCCTTTCTTATAGAGCCCCTAATCCCCCCCCCCCCCCAATGAAACACCTTACCTTTCAACAGCTACAACAGTGATTTTGTTTAAGCTAGTTTTCCTGTTGGGAAATCAGCGCGCTCAGGTGTCTTTGGTTCAGGTCATGCAGCATCATTCAAGCAAGCTCATCACTGAATGATCCAGGCTGACTCACGTTTACAGCTCGTTTCACAAAACAAACAAATCATGGCTTAGTCAGCTTGTCAAATTCCACGGCAATTGCATTTCATTGTTTCAGGAAACACGTTACAGCGTCACATGTTGAAACATCCCTTATCATGCGTCAGCGTCCTTTGTTTTCCATAAGGGACGGTGTTGTTTATTCATGACTGTATGTAATTTAGCACGAATCTTAATCGACCCTTATGAATAGAAGTTTAAGCGAAAGATGATCCCACGCTTAATTCGATAGATAAACCTTGGATGAGCGAACGATCAGATTAATCTAAGCTACCCTTAATCTAAGCTACCTCTAATCTAAGCTACCCCTAATCTAAGCTACCTCTAATCTAAGCTACCCCTATGAATACGGACCCATATGCACAAATAACACTAGTTAAATGCCCCAGGGTATTCTGTTGTACCCTGGCCCAACTACATACATGGATTACCTGAAGCATATTAGAGTAAAGTAAGCGACCATTTTGTTGACCATAAAATCGACTAAAATGTGACCTGAACCATTTCCACTGTCAAAAGTGCTCTTTGAGCAACTATTCCACTACTGTGAATTGATCATATACGCCCACTTTTCTAATTTCTTCACTCTCTTAAAGCTGCTAAGAAAAAGCCTTTATGAACTGTAACTGGTACCAGGTACAGTAATATTAGACTTCAATACGTTTTGAACAGAGTAAGGAGACATTGTAATACCAATGGTACTGCATACGAATCATCGGTAACTAACGTTCTCGGTCAACCTTCGGGAGGTGTTTGTCGCTCATATTAAGGTACACAGACGTAGTGCTCTGCCATACGACCTCGCAGCTAACTATAAAAAGGTGTCTGACCTATTGAAGTGTCTGCCTTACAAAATGTCAATTTTTATAGCAGGAAATATATAGTATATACTTGGTCCTCCAAGACGACCCTTTTCTCAGGATAATTGCTCCATGAATTCCACGACTCTCCCAGGATTTTTCAAAAAATATAGGTAAATCCTGGTACATTCCAGGACTTTCTTGCGGGGTAACCAATATTGGCTCAGACCTCAAAACAATATCGAACTCCAGAAAAAGCAATTTTAAATACGGTAATTCACAATTAGAAACTCTAGACAAACCGATATTAAAGATGATTAAAAATGGTGACTGGTTCTGTTTCAAAGTACAGAATATTTTAAATCAAGAACACGTAAGTAAGCATGAATAAACTTGTGGAATGTCTAACATGGCAAAATGCTGAAAGCTCATTGAGAATATACACCTGAAAAAGAAAATTATTGGTTAAACATTGTATTACATTTAAGGGCTTTTCCCGGAATGCTTTCTGCAAAAATAGCAAATCCTAGGAGGTAACCCCAAGACCCGTAACAACCCAGTGGAACCGCTTGTCTATTGCTTGCAGCAACGATCGATCATGCTCAACGACTGCCTCAATGGCTAGTTCAGATTCGCTGGTTAGAGGTTCTTCCAATAACCTTTTACTCTTGCGAGCAGCATCGATTAATCGCCAACGGACTTTCCGGTAAACCCAGCTTCTGAATCCTTTTACGTCCCGCAACTTACGAATGTCTTTAGCGACCTCAATCCACACATCCTGAACAACATCAATCGCCATCTCGTACTCGCCACATACCTTGTTGGCATAACCCACCAAAGGCGCATGCATTCTTTTAACCAGCAGCTCAAAAGCCCCCACTTTTCCTTCTTGTGCGGCGAGTACTAATAACTCATTTTCAATTTGCTGTGTTTGCGTTGACACTATTATTCCCTTCGTTTTACCCAAAGACGATGGAGTGAAAAAAAAGGTTCAAAAAAAAAGCGCGCATTGTTAAATGCACGCTTTTTGCAGTAGTTTGATGTGATTCTGCTACACAATCGCGTTGTGGTAGACGTTTTGAACATCATCACAGTCGTTCAGCATGTCCATAAACTTCTCAAAGTTTGGCATGTCGTCCGCGCTAATCTCGGTATTGGTTTGTGGTACAAAAGAAATTTCTTCCACGTCAAATTTCAACTCTGGCAACGCTTCCAACAGCGCACTCTTAGTTTTGAAAAATTCGGTATGGGGAGAAAACACAGTGATTTTGCCATCATTGGATTCAACGTCAGACACATCAACATCAGCTTCCATCAATATCTCTAAGATGGCATCTTCATCTTCACCGTCAAAAACAAATACCGCAAAGTGATCAAACATATGTGCCACTGCACCTGGTGCGCCAATCTTAGAACTGGTTTTAGTAAAGCAGTTACGGACATCGGTGATAGTTCGGTTATTGTTGTCTGTTAGGCAATCGACAATCACCATACAACCACCAGGGCCAAAGCCTTCATAACGGGCGGGAACATAATCTTCGCCTGCACCACCTGCGGCTTTGTCAATCGCCTTTTCAATTACGTGACTCGGTACCTGGTCTTTTTTCGCTTTGTCGATAAGGTGTTTAAGTGACAAATTTGCGCTAGGATCGGTCCCACCGTTTTTGGCACTCACATAAATCTCTTTACCGTACTTTGAATACACCTTGGTCTTGGCGGCGGCCGTTTTCGCCATCGCTACTTTGCGAACTTCAAAACTTCTTCCCATAATCTTCTCTATTTTCTATTCGGGTAATCCCGTCTATTTTAAATATTTGCGAGGCATTTGTTAACGCCTATCTCTGAATTCTCGACATTGTTACTAATTCTATTGCTTTTTCCAGTTCACTTTCACTATCCACCTTGTGATCAGGTATTACACCTACCTGTTCCCAATTGGTTTTAGTCTTGGCATTTTCTGCGCGCATGTACGGAACCACTAATCGATAACCATCCTTAAAGTCAAAGCTTCGAACCGGATGCGCACCTCCCCCCGTTACTTCGCCAACGACTTTAGCACGCTCGAAAGCTTGCATATGATAGCTAAAACCTTCTGCAGCGCTAAAGGTGTAATCGCTGGTCAGTATATAAAGGGGCACTTCATCTTTAACCAATGGAGATGGCATATCATCAAGCGTCTCTACAATATCGACATTGCGATTTTTCCTATCGTAAAAGCGATTTAAAATCGTGGGCTCTTTAAAGAAATAACTAGCCAAATACGCAACAATATAAGGAGACCCACCGCCGTTTTCTCGCATATCTATAATGATACCCGGGCTGTCCTGAAACAAATCGAACGCTTCATCAATAAAGCTTTCCATTGTGGGTTCATCTCTAAATTGATTAAACTTCAGATAGCCAATGTCATCCTCTAGCAACTTAAATTCCCTTGCAGCAGGTGGGCGCTTAACTCGTTGCTCTCTTGGTGTTGTTCTGTGAACCAAACGCACGTGTTTATCGGATGAACCCGCACGTAACAGTTTATGCACTTCATACGCTAATTGTGCGTGTGTTGTCATACCCTCGAACGCATTTTCTTTGATCTTTTGCTCTACGTCCGTCTTAATTTCAAAGCCTTGGTGGAACAAGGATTGCGAGGTGGCAGTCAGACAAAAGAGAGTGGTGCTAAGGAAACAGAATAGGTCTCCTTCCAATTGAAGGTCTTATAATTCTCAGGAAGGCAGAGGCTATTGTTAAGAGAATAATAGGAGAAGCAAAGAAGACAGCATGGTCCAATTTCTCATCTAACCATGACCCAAAGCTACCTCCAACGAAAATTCAAACTTTATAGCCTGCATGAATGGCAATTGAATCAAAAGTCAGGAACAAGGTTACCCTCTGAAAAAGGAAGGACTCAGCTTGCAAACTTAAAAAGAAAAGGCTGGGGCCCCAGCGGATGCTTTTGAGTTCCCCCCCCCCCTGAAGTTTCCAACTCCGAAGTACATAGAGAAGGACAACAAGCCAAATCTTTGCCTTATCAAGATGAATTACTGAAACCCTTCACAAAAGATTAATTAAATGTGGCTATTCAGAATTTGAAAACTCCTTCAACACCTGGCATTGACAAGGTAGACAACCTGTGGTTAATAAAAAGCCCTGAAGAATTCAGAACAAGAATTTTAATTGTAGTTAACCAGTGTGGCTTTCTAGTACTTTCCCACAGATATGGAAACCCACCAGCATAAAAGCATTCCTCAAAATGCAGAAGCCGCGCAACAACCCTAAGTCCTACCAACCTATTCCTATATTACCCTGCATGGGAAAATTATTAGAGAAATTGGTCTGCAAAAGACTGGAGCAGTTCATGGAAAAGAACGAGTTGATTCAGGCTGAGCAGACAGGCTTCAGGAAACATCACAGTACACTAGATAACATAGTCAGATTAGAAAATTCTATAAAAACAGGATTCGAAGAAGGAAAAATATCCGTGGCAGTCTTGTATGATTTTGAAGGAGCTTACAATAATGTATGCCATAAAAAGATGACTTCAAAAATACTAAAGTTTGGATTTCCACAAAAAATGAGCCTTTTTGTTGAAAGTTATTTAGAAGGGCGAACTTTCTACATAAGAGTAGGGAAGGAACTTTCATCCCCTTGATTAATAAAACGTGGCCCTCCACAGGGAGCAATTTTAAACACTCTTCTTTTCCTTATATTTATATCTGACCTTAAAATCTCCACTACCATTGATATTAGAGGCATGTTTGCTGATGACCTACTAACATGCCACAAAAGCCCCAGCATAGAAGAAGCCTCAAAATCAGCACAGATAACTCTTGAAGAAATTCACCAGTATTCCAAGGATCATGGAGTCCCATTTTCCACCAAAAAAACCAAGGCTATGGTTTTCCATAGAAAAAGAAATACCCTCACCAATCCAGAGATCAGGATAAGTGGAAGAACTCTAGAAGTTGCAACTTCAACAAAGATCCTGGGAGTCCATTTTGACAAAAGGTTGACATGGCAAACACATTTGGAAGCCACCAAAACCTCTTTTTTGAAAAGACTGGTTCTAATGAAGCAAATGCCAGGGATCTCTTGGTGATCCTCCTCAAAAACTCTGATGGATTTGTATAAATTATAAATACGTGGGATAATTGAATATGGAATCCAGGCTTATGGTACAACATCACAAAAGCACCTTAAAATGCTTGAAACCCACCAGAATTCAGCTATGCGTTGGCCAAGGCCATCCTGGTGCATAGTTCTTTTTCAGAGGCGCCACTGGAAGTGACTGTACTCCCTAACTACTTGAAGTTTATCACCTTTTCAATGTCCTCTGCTCCTAGCTGGATTCCCATGGATGAACTACTGATTGACATAGCTTTTGTTTTTGGGGTGTTGATAAGTTGTCCGAATTGTTCAGCTTTCTCTGCAAGTTTGTTCAGGAATTCCTTAAGCTTTTGCTTGTTGGCTTCTACGAACACAACATCATTGGTAAAATAGACATCCTGGAGCTGCTTTCTCGCACTTTGGATTCTATGTCTAATTGTCTGTCTAAAGATATAATGTACAACTAGGACGGAGAAAAAAATTGAGAGGAAACGTTCTTGCTTGACGCCAGTCATCACTTTAAAGTAGCGCTTGCTGCCATAGAGGTTTTGACACATCATCACCCGGCCAATGCTGACGTGGAGACCGTCCATCGCGCGACCTTCGCGGATGGAGCGGTGATCGAGTATGACCGCGCCGCCTCTCGCCTGCGCGCAACCCTTCCCGCCGGTGGCTCGGTCGAGATCACCGCACCCGGCGGCGTGACAATCGACGGCGATGTCACCGTGACCGGCGACGTGATCGCCTCCGGCGTCAGCCTGGTCAACCACCTCCATACTGGCGTTGTCCCTGGCGGCGGCAATACCGGGGAGCCTGTGAAATGAGCACGCTCGATCTCGACATGCGCACCGGCCAGCCGATCAGCGGCATCGCGCATCTGCGCCAGTCGATCCGCGACATCCTGACCACGCCCATCGGCACCCGCGTCATGCGCCGCGACTACGGCTCCGGCCTCTTCGATCTGATCGACGCGCCGCTCAACGGCGAGATCGTCGCGCGCATCTACGCCGCCTCTGCCCAGGCGCTTCGCAAGTGGGAGCCGCGCCTTCGCGTCACCCGCGTGCAGGTCGCCGCGCTGCCGGAGACAGCGGAAGTGGGCAAGGTCGTGATCGACCTGGAGGGCGAGTACCTGCCCGAAGGCCGGGCCATCACCATCGACGGGGTTGTGGTATGAGCGGGTTCACGCAAATCGACCTCTCCAAACTGCCCGCGCCCGATCTGATCGAGGCGCTGGATTTCGAGGGGATCGTGGAGGCGATCAGGGCTGATCTGATCGCGCGCCTGCCGGACCTGGCGGATGCCCTGGGGCTGGAAAGCTCGCTGATCACCAAGGCGGTGCAGGCCTTCGCCTATCGCGAGCTGCTGTTGCGCCAGCGGGTTAATGACGCGGGCAAGGCCGTGATGCTGCCCACTGCGCTCGGTGCGGACCTCGACAATATCGCCGCGCTCTTCGGTGTGGAGCGCCGGTTGGTCGATCCGGGAGACCCGGACGCCGCGCCGCCCGTGCCACCGACCTACGAGACCGATGAGCGCCTGCGCACCCGCACCCAGCTCAGCCTTGAAGCCCACACCACCGCCGGGCCGAAAGGCTCCTATACCTTCTGGGCGCTGACCGCCTCGCCGGATGTGCGCGATGTGGATGTGGCGAGCCCAAACCCCGGCGAAGTCGTCGTGACTGTGCTCTCGGCCAGCAATGGCGGCGTGCCGCCCCAAGCCGTGCTCGACGCGGTGGATGCGACCCTCAACGATGAGGATGTGCGCCCGCTAACCGATCTGGTGACGGTGCAGGCGGCAACGGTGATCGATTACGCCATCACGGCGACGTTGACCTTGTTTGATGGCCCGGATGATCAAATCGTGATGGCCGAAGCTCGGGCGCGGGTGGAGGCGTACGCGGATCGTCAATTCGCGCTGGGGCGTGACATCACCCGATCCGGCCTGTTCGCCGCGCTCCATGTCGAGGGCGTGCAGAATGTCGATCTGACCGAGCCGATCACCGATCTGGACGTGTCCAGCGATGAGGCTGCGCGAGGCTCCGTGATCACCGTGACCTTCGGGGGACGCGATGAGTGACGTTAAGACCATCCTGCCGCCTTCCGCCCTGCGTGCCGAGCTGGACCTGGAACAGGCCATTGCCCGGATCGAGGGTCTGCCCGTCGATATCCGCGCGCTCTGGAACCCCGATGCCTGCCCGGCGGATCACCTCGCATGGCTGGCCTGGACGCTCTCCGTCGATGTATGGCGCGGCGCATGGGCCGACGACACGAAGCGGCGCATGATCCGCGATGCGATAGAGGTGCATCGCGTGAAGGGATCGCGGCGCTCGGTGGAACTGGCGCTCGCCGCGCTCGATATCCGCACGGACCTCCGTGAATGGTTCGAGCTGGAGGATGGCGTGCAGATCGGCGCGCCGCACACGTTCCTGGTCGACGCGTATGCGGCAAATATCTTCGACGCCGGGTATCAGATCGACGCCGCGCTCCGGGAGCTGGTGCGCGAGATCATTGATGCCGTGAAGCCCGTACGATCCCATTTCACACTCAGGATCGGAGAGTATTACGACGCCCCCGCCATCGTCCGCCAGAGCGTGCGCGGCGCGGTCGCACTTCGTCTCCGCTTTTCGTTTTCCACAACGCTATCCACTTCTTCGCCACTCCCACCACTCATCCAGTTCGAAAACCCCGCCTCCATCCAGGCAGGAAAAGGTGTAGACGGCGTCTCACCTACTTTCAAACCGTTTGCTCTGAGGGCGATCCAACCTGATGCATCCAACGAGAGTGACTCTTCAAACTCGAATTGTCCTCCTGCCGAACTCACGTCCCATGCACGAACCACATCACCATTGTGGATAAGCTCAAGATTAGTTACAAAATCCTGGTCGGTGTCGTGGTGTAACTTGCCCCGAAC
>JAAAKM020073195.1:0-24215 GCA_010016025.2 Alatinidae sp. Z8VKAUB7J3 | reverse complement strand
GCGTGTCCAAATTAAGTCTGCTCCCAATCCCCTTACCTTCCACAGAGAGGATCAGCATCGGCCCATTTGTCACAAACGTCCGCCCCTGGCGTAGCGCGTCAACCATCCTTTTGCGTGTGTGCGGTTTCCCCATATGGATGTATGTACGCTCTCGGCCTGGAATACCTGCAAGACAGGGAAAGTCAGTGCCTGCAACACCAGCGATTTCAAAGCCTAGATTCAAAAGCTCATACCAGGATTCCACGTAGAGCGAGCCAAAGCCCAGCACCTCCAATATCTCTAAGTTCCCATACGGCACATTCAGCGCGATGCCGTTTTTAGAGGGGCCTGCACCCCAATGCGCAAACCCACTAATACCACCCGTGGCTCTGACCCTTTTGAACGTTTTGTCATACAGTACGTAAGCACTTCTTTCATCGACGGCCTTCGTCGCCCCTAAACTCAGTGAATGTCCGAGCAGATGGGTGCGAGGATGCTCCTGGCCTGGCACTAAAAGTGCGTCCATCCCCGCCACCTCCGCGAAAGAGTATTGTGGCGCCGCAGCAAAGTGTGTAAGCGCACCCATTTGTAGCAGATTGGCAATTTGCAACTCTTCAGCCGCCATCCACTTGGTAAGGTGCTTATCCACCATCGCAGAGGATCTGCCAATATGCAAGTGAACGTCGGCACTCACCCAATCCGCTGATTCATACCACCGCTCAATCTCAACATGGAAATTTGTAGTTTGCGCTGGAACGCTCAGCCGCTGTTTCACCACTTTGTATTCGGGCCCTTTAAACACCCGAAGCCGGTAGCTTCCGGGCTCCAAGTCATATTCCCCCACCCCGTTTACATAATGTTGGGAACTCCCGGTATACGGGTTCAGGAGGGATGTAGCGGGCGGTTGAGATAACCAGGCAGGTAGCGGAGCAAAAGCGCAATCACTGCTGAGCGGAATTGGATTCTCCGCCAAGACCGCCTCTCCCCTACTGTCTAACAGCTCGACTCTAACAGGCGTTAACGCTTTTGAGTTCTTATCTATAAACCTGACGGTGACCGCATCCGCCCACCCGAGTTGGGCCAAAACAATAAAAGCTGTAATAAATGTAGTGCGCATTACAGAATGGTAGTCAACTGTAGTGTGCATTACAATATAGCGCTATGACTAAACGTGGCGATGCAACAAAACAGCGGATTCTAGATGCAGCAGTCTCTCTGTTTGCAGAAGGTGGTTTCAGAGCGCTGAGGGTTTCACAAATATGCGAACGAGCCGGCGTGTCGCCTACATCCGTCTACTGGCACTTCAAAAACAAATCCGACATCATCCAGTCTGTACTTGAAACAGCGTTCAAGCCGATTGGCGACGAGATGATCTCCGGGATCAATATGGAGAATGACTTAGAGGCGTTTCTCCGCACCCTGGAAAAGCTCATTATAGATCGGCCCGTTGGCGCCCTGACCATGCTTTCTTACGTTGCAGACAACATCCACGATGCAGATCTTGAAAGTGGTATAACAGCCACCCGGAAGAGAGAGTTGGATCTGCAGGTCAAACTACTCACCAAGCTGTTAGATACAGACCGCACCACTGCAAAACATGTGGGCCTGCTGATTAATGCGTGTGTCAACTATGCTGGACTTGTGAAATTAAGCGGCGGGTCGCGAAACGAGGTGAGACAGGTGCTGCGAGCACTGAAGTTTGTGATTGCCGATGAGCATTCAGGACGCAAGCGATAGCTGGAAATTGTGGACTGTTGGGTTCATTGCAGCTTCGCGTTTGAAAAATTACTTATCTGAAAAGAAAGCTATGGAACGATTAAAAAATCAGAATTAATAATTAAATCGAATATCTCCATTTACAATTCTAAGAAAGTAAGAATAAAAAAGATTTATAAATTCGCTTTAGGAAATCCTGGCGGGCAATTTAAAAATTTTCAAGGACATCATAAGTTGTCTAAGGAAGTTTTTAAGTTGGCACAGAAAATTAAAAGATTAGTTGAACGACTAGCTAGATTTCTTAAAGAACGAGAATTACAAGGAGTAGCGAGAATTTTCTTTAAAAATGGTAGATTACTTCTGGAGCTTATTTTATGTAAGTGTAAAATTGACATTACTTATTCGGTGGTAACTGAGGGATTAAGCACTCAAGTGATTGTAATAACAGCTACTTCAGGCGGTACTGCAGATTTTACTCTTGCTTGGTTTTCAGCCGGTGCAAGTTTAGTTTCTCCCCCAGTATTAATTTCAATTTTATTAAGACGAAGTGTTGCACAACAGATTGTAAATCAGAGAGACTATTCGAAGTTTAAAAAGCTGCTTAATAAAATGTTAGAGGATAATGAAATAAAACAAACAATCTGAGCAGTCTTTATGGAGGGGGAAGTACTGACAACTCCTCGTATAGAAATGAAACCTTTGGATTCGGATAAAAATTCTGTACCAAGGTTTAATTTTGAGTCAGATCAAACTTTTGAAGAGTTTATAAAATCTCGAATGAAAGAAGAGCTGGAACTTGTTGAAAACCCTACTCCTGGAAAACTTGAAGAAATAATCCATACCAGCGAGATTAAAAGAAAGAAAGAAAAGACAGTTTATTTCAAAGATTTTATCAACAAAATAGCTGAAGCTCCTGATGATCCAATTATAAGGGAAGCAGAAAATAAACTTAAACCAATTTGACCAAGTTTTTTTAATTACTTTTTTTAATAATTCTTGACCTGTCATTAAATTGTTTTGAATCCTGTTAATTGATTGATCTAGATTATTTGTGATAGATCAATCAATTTTTTGTTGAATTGGCTTTTAATATTTAAACTAAGATTATTGATTAGAAATATAATCCTAGCATATCAGGAAAGAAACGATTAATTTCAATAATAAATCCAGCTGTAAAAGTTAGCCATAATGTTAATAAAACTGGGGCAGTTGATAAATATTTTAAAAAATTGTCCATAAAAATATAATTTGAATAGTTAAAAAATAATTAATTAGGAAATTTCAATTATAAAGTTAACGCGGTGATACAGTGATTTCATCTTTTGAAGCTATTAACTCACCACTTATTAACTCTTGCCATGCTGATATTGGCCATATATAACCAGTTGTCATTATTTTTAAAGCCAAAGGAACATTGATAATAATTTCACTTTCAGCGGGATTCTTAGTTGTACTAACTGCACGAAGATATTTCCGTCCTACCCAACCAATCCAACCAGATATATAGATGAAACCAAACCCCGGAAGAATAAATTCAGCAGCATGACTCCAATCACCATCAGCAATTAAATGTGGTAACCCATCTGTTCCGCATAATAAGTCTGAACGACTATATTTATCAAATCTTGCTGTTGTTCGATCAACTTGTTGTTGTAAAGCTAAAGCAGGTGGTGAATCAGCTTCATATTGAGCCATTCTTTGCTCAAGTTTTTTTACACTTGTCGTTAATCTTCGAGAAAAAGCAGGAGAATCACTACATTTTGTTAATCCACCAATATCAGCTACTGCTGAATTAGGTGTAAAAGTTAAAAGTACTACGAAAAGAAAAGTCAATAAATTAAAATGTTTCATTGTAAACTAAAATTTAAACTTATTAATTTGGTAAAAAATTTTTTTTAAAAGAAAATTAGTACTACTTATATATTAGTATAGTTTTAAATAAAAAAATATATTATTTAGATATAAATTAAAAAACAAATTCTTACTCTTCTTTATCTGCAATTTATTTTTTGTAAATCTTTATTAATGTTCCAAATTTTTAAATAAAAAAAATGAATTAAAATAGTTTTTAGGAAATTTCCCCAATGTCACCAGATCCGGTCGGGATTGGAAATCCGTAATCCAGATCCGATCGGGATTGGCCAATGGCACTTGGTAAATACCAAGTGCCATAAGAAAAAGGTTTTTTTGAAACAAAATACAAAAAAAGGATTTTCAAATCTAGAAGGGTGTAAATCAAGGGGGTCCTCTCTCAAATTTGGCATCCCGCAATCTCAGCTATTTTTATCAAATAATTTACTAATTAGAGAAGTTAAATTACAGAAAAGGAGAGGTCTGAATAAATTAGGAATAAAGTTAAACCAAAGAAGCACTCAAATTTTAGGCTTCATTGATCATTTCAAGCAAATTTTCCATTTCATTAAAGGGACACACGGTGATTGGAGGATGATTGTGGAAATTTATTTTTGTGGCATGGGTTTAGAACAACTTTTCTTGAGTGTTAAAAGGCCAGATTAACTTGAAGAGATGTTCTTCATGTATATTAATTGAATAGAAAGAAATTAGAATAAACCACCCAGGGAAACTAAAAACAAGCAGAAACTACCACAAACAGGAGCAGGGCTAACATCCTCCATGCCTTCTAAGGACCAGAACATAATTTTTATTTTTACTGAAAACAATTCAAATTTTAAGCTATGTATTTATTTATGTTACATAACATTAGATTATATTTTTCTTACATAACATTAATTGTTTAATCCTATATCATATTTAAAAATAAATATAACAGACAAAAATATTATCAAATTTTCCAATCAGTTTTACTGGTTTATTTCCATGGCTTAATGAAAGTTATTAACAATTTTCGAAAATGGCTGCCTTAGCTAAAAATCTTGATTGCATTAACATTCTTTTCTTTTTTTAAGGCAATTTGACAAGGTTTCAATACATCTGTTGTCGAAAAGCAATAAAACTGGTTGCAAGCAACTACCCCAGGGGATTCCATTCAAAACACTGTACTACTTAGGTAAACCCTTGCTACTTTAACATTCAAACCTGTGACATGTCTCTTAGAAAAGCTGAATTCCAAGCCAGAATTCTTCATATGTTCCCAAAATTTTGGCATTTTTTCAACAGCAGAGGCATTGAAACCTTGTCAAATGGTGTTCAATTGATACAAATTTTATTGAACCTTATGACTATATCAGTTAGTTGCTACATCATTATACTCCAGTTGACATAATTCTTTTAGATTTTGCCAAAACATTTCATAAACTCTGTCATCACCAGCTGAAGAAAAAACTAATAATTATTAGCATCCATCTAGGGCTTGTTAGTGGATGAAGATGTTTTTTAAAAGAATAAAGTTAGGATATTTGGTCTCAATGCAAGAGTTACTTTAGAACTAAACTTAAAGAATCAATATTGAAGAATCAAAAACACACATATTTTTAAGGTCATCAAAGGTCAGGACTCTCTAGAGGGAGAGGGAGTGGAGGTAGGTACTTCAAATATCTTCCCATGACATACTTTAGCCTCTAGACTCATCCCTGAAAGTTTCATTTTCCT
The DNA here is from genome assembly GCA_010016025.2 of Alatinidae sp. Z8VKAUB7J3. Classification (NCBI taxonomy): domain Eukaryota; kingdom Metazoa; phylum Cnidaria; class Cubozoa; order Carybdeida; family Alatinidae; species Alatinidae sp. Z8VKAUB7J3. The sequence continues at coordinate 18,950 of JAAAKM020073195.1, read as the reverse complement.
AACCTAATCCCTTTTCAAGATAACAAGAAGTCACTAAACTAGAATTTTATTTAAGAATTAACAATGTTTCTTGACAACTAAGGTCCCTGCATTGGCCCTGCAGTGCATTCTGCAGCGTGATTTGATCTCTGGGTCCCGTATGACCAAGCCAAGGTCAAATCCACTGTGCCACCACAAAACAACTAGAATTTTACCTTCATAACATGAGGGTTCTCAAAAATCAACAAAACTCAGTGCCCTCTAGGAAAGCAAGAACAAGTAGATCTAGGTAGCTTTCTTCAAAAGTACCTAAACCAACTCACTAACCAATCAACTAGGTCAAACCAACTCAGTGGCTCTGTCCATCTCACAGAGTGAGTCAAAAGGAAAAGGGCTGAATAGGCTTGACTGAAAAGCCTGTAACTGCTGAAAAACAAGAAGAAGAAGAACCATCAAGAAGGAGAAGGAGTGGAGGTAGTTGCTTCAAAATACTTCCCAGGACATACTTTAGTCTGTAGATTCATCCCTGAAAGTTTCATTTTCTTAACCTAAACCCTTTCTGAGATAGCAAGAAGCTTAGCTTTGTTATCTGACCTTTGAATTATTTTTTTACAAAATCTCTATCTCAAGGTTTTTATTTGGTGCATTTGGAGGGAAAAGGGCGGGGGGGGGGCTAACTGCATTCCGATCACTTTTGGTTCTTATCGAGTGAACTAAAACTTCAAATTTCCTACCAAAAGAGCCTTTTCTGAAGTTTATACGAGCATCCCTTCCATATGGGCCCTTTATGCCCCAAGGGAATAAGTTACAACGCCTGCCCCCTTGCCCTGGGGGTTGTGCCGACATTGGAGTTTTTTTATCTGACCTCTGAACAATTTTTAACAAAATGGCTATCTCAAAATTTGTATCTGATGCCCTTGGGGGAAGAAGGGAGTGGGGGCACATGCCCTCCCCCTTCTCCCTTAAGAAAAGCTTTAACGGAATTTTGAACTTCCCTTGAGGTTGTTAAGAGAAAGGTTTTGAATGCATAGTGATTCAGGAGGGGTGTTCTAATCTGTATATGCCTCAGGTGTCTCGGTACTTTAGTAGTTGTTAGTAGTAGAAACTGAATGGAAGAATCCTAAAACGATCTTAAACTAAAATAAATCGTCGAGTCAAAGTTGAAACTAATGAAAATACCACAAATAGAATCATTTCTTCCAAGTAGTAGAGAAATTCCCTATCTACTATCCTCATTTTCTTTATTCAATAGTGATAATGTTTGTTAGTGGATTCGTTGGCGGGGGGTGGGGCGGGGTCGATCCACCCTCAATAGCCTGGAGAAAAAATTTGAGTAACAAAAAAACTTTTGCTCGTTGAAAGTCTCAAATTCATTCTTTACTTTGAGGACTTAACTTTCTTTTTTTTTTTTGGATTAATCCATTCTTGGTTTTAATTTTTTAAATGCGAAAAAAAAACAGGGGTTAAACTTCTTAATGTATTAAACATTAATTCTTGTACAAATATACCGCGGAAAAACCGTATCATCAAGTAAATAGGTGAGCCTAGTTGATGGTAAAATTATGAAAATGTGCTATACTTCCTGTTTCACCACCTTTGCTCAGGTTAAATTACTTTCGCTGATAGGAAAAGGTCTTTTGCTTCCTAAAATATATCAGTTCAATATAAGATTTGGTTGTTTTATTTGGATATGAATAACAAAAAATGGATATAAATACACCTTGTATATCTACAAATAGGACAGACTTGGGATCACTGAAAACAAGAAATCATTGAAAACAAGGCTAATGAAATAGTGCGTAGTTAAACTGCAAGATTTTGTCTCCTATGATTGGTACGGGATTTGAAGGAATTGGAATGGGGATATGAATCTTGAAGCATATCCCTTTCTTCTAATTTAATTTAGGATAGAACTTGATCTGCATTATATCAGATAGCTTAAAAACTTAAAATTTTGGGAAGACAATTTAAACCCTAATCATTTGTTACATTTGAAATGCTCACTTTTTATCTATATTTGTTATGCTAGCTTTAACTTATTTTTCTCTTACTTTAGCGATAATGAGTTTTACTCTGAGCCATTCTGATGGCACAGTTCAACCAAATCTCTTAGGCCCAAAGCTAATCGTTGTCATGAAAAGGCTGACAGAGAAGGCTATAGAAGTATTAACTGCAGGGATTTGGCGTTGTGACTCCTGTGGCAAAACCGACAAATTTATTTTTGATGATAGATCTTCATTTTGACACTAGCTGTGAAAAACTTTCACCAATCGAGTGCGATGTCTGCCCTGCAATAGTTCGTAACTATAAAGACATTGTTCCACATTTTTTGAACACCAAATTAGAGAAACAAGAAGATGCCTTATTTGTTTGTGAGAATGTATTGGCGATATAAAACAACATCTAACACTAAAAGGTCACTTTTCACCGACCCTGTCAGAACTAGACCTACAGGGAAATACATTGCTGCCAGTTTCACAGAATTCACCCACTGGCACTTGCTCAAATTTGGCACTTTATCGATTTGTATAATCACCAGAAAACACATATGAAAAACCCTTTAAATGTGAAAAAAATAACAAATGTTTTTCTCAATCAGGCAATTTGATTTTGCACCAGACAAGAGACCGGAAGCTGTGGCGAACCATGATCGTCAACGTCCTCGCAGGACAAGACACTTAGAAGAAGAAGAAGAAATATTTAGCTACTAGTGAGTCGCAGAGGTCTCTCTCATATACGTTCAAAATTGGCAAATCAGCTATTTGGAATATCATCAAGGAAACTTGCCAGGCATTAGTAAATGTTTTGGGAGGAGAATATATTTGACCACCCAGTTCTAGAGAGGATTGGCTTGATATTGCCAAGGGCTTTTATAATCAGTGGAACTTCCCAAACTGTCTTGGAACTATTGATGGCAAGCATGTAGAAATGGAGGCTCGGCCAAAGTCAAGATCAAGTTACCATGATTATAAGGGGGCTTCCAGTCTAGTTCTGTTGGGCGTTTGCGATGCTGATTACAAATGTACATGCATCAGGTTTGGAGACCCTGGCAGATTCAGTGATGGAGGAATTTTTGCAAACTCTGCAATTGGAGGAACTTTTGCAAACTCTGCAATAGCACCTGCACTCGAGAATGATAATTTTGGCGCTCCAGAACCCAGTTACATTCCGTATACTAACACTAAGTTTCCTGTTGTGCTGGTTGGTGACGAGGCCTTCCCTTTAAAGTCTTACTTAATGAGGTCCTTTTCTGGGAAAGATCTTCCATACAAGAGAAGGGTATTTAATTATCGTTTATCTCGGGCAAGGAGGGTGATAGAAAACGCATTTGGAATTTTAGTGTCCAGATGGCGAGTATTACGAAGTGCCATCTCATTGCCAACTGAAAGCATGTCGCAATTTATTGATAGAGTAATTGTAAAATAAAGGTCCACAATATCTACCTGAAAGGATGGCAAACGAGACTTCACCAGTTCTTTTTAACAAAGGCAGTATTATGAAAGCTGTCTTGGTCGTAAGCATGTATATTAATCACTGGGGATTTATAATAGGTACTGAGAGCGGATGCCTTAAACAAATTTTCCCCTGTATGCACAACAAGAAAAGACGCGCAAGAATTCCAGCAGTTTACAGTAGTTATGGAGTCTTGTGATATTTCTCGGTAGACAAACATACGGCAAAAATTATTGCATGCTGCAAACTGTTAAACTTATATATAAAATTACCCTGGTATATACAATCATTCTTTTATGCAAAATACTAAAATGTACACAGGTGAAGCCTCACGTTGTTCCAGATCGCGGGCACATTTCTCCCTCAACAGCTTCCAACCATGCACTACCATCTCCCTCGTTGCTCCATTGTCTATGAAGAGAAGAAACACTTTAGTAACTTGTTATTGTTTTCGAGAGAATAAGAATTAGAAAGAATTTGAAATAGTAATTCAAGAACGTTTGAAATGAGACGGAAATACTTCCAGAAAAGAACAGATAAAATCTTTACAAAGATGAATTCTTTTACAGTTCAGATTGGAAGTCGGGGATACCACATCTACAGAGGTTCGACCTGGAATAACATCAGTCTTCATCAGCCAGTAACAATCGCAAAAGAAACAAACCCTTTATCGATTGAAAAAGATTTATATTGTTGCAAAATTACAATCAGACAAGATTAAATTGGGCTTATAACTGTTGAACACATTCCAAGAGAGATATCTCGATATGTTTTCTATTTTTTACGCAAGAGTGGTTCAGTAACAGGGACAGTCGCAAGCACGACCCCGGGACCATCACCAATAGCAGAAGGAGGATTGGAAGTACCAATGTTGACGCACGTCGTTCATGCTGACCATACAGAAAAAATTCAAACTTTTGTTAAAATGTAATTGAAGAAGATAGCACAGCCATTTGACTTCAATGACCAGGTGCCATAGGAGAATGTTTGTAATTAAACCCACGTGTTATGTTCTTCTTCCTACTGACGGCATGACGGCGGAAACCTTTCCTGAACGGCAGTTTCGAAACTATGTGTACTTCCTTGAGAGCTGTCCGAAACTTTATGCGTGGGCCTTACATACGTCTTTACGGAGTCCAGTCATTCATTCGATTTTCTTCCTACATATGGTTTAAATACCAAGTAACAAGCCAAGACGTTTCACTGAAGGCCCACCCAAAAATGAACACAACGACGAACGAAATCGAAACTTCTATCCCAACAACCACATCAAAATCTGATACGCCACCCGAAGAATTGCAATCTTCAGTATTGGAAACTACCATAAATATGGTCCCCGACCAAATTGAAATCAATCATGAAACATCACGAAGTGCTAACAAAATAACCCACCAAGAACCAGCGAAATTTACAAGATGGATACGGACTAGATTTGCAACAATAACAAAAACAACATCCTTTGGAGAAATCCTTACTAAACGAAAAGCAAAACCCCAACAGTCGATACAGATTATGGCATTCATGCTAGAGAAAGAGGAAAAGGATCTTCCCATGACGAATATTTTTACAAGGAGATTTTGACAATAGATAATAGAAAAACATGCGCATGACTATCCAAGACCAATGAGCCGAGTTACTATGGGCCGAAGTTTGTTTTTAATTAGGTTTTAGCTATTGTTAACATGAAAAGCCTGTTCTAACAGAAGTAAGACATCGGTCAGAAAATATAAAGCCGTCTTCAATTTCAGTTTTAATTTGCCAATTTACCAGTGTAATGCCAGACTCTCAATTACACTTTTTACATAGAAGGCTAGAAAATCTACAGTTGAAATCTGACATTTAACTTTCTTCTAAAGTCTCAATATTTGAGAAAAATTTCGAGCAGCTTAAGCTTAATGTACTTTTAGACACAATCAGGAAACGGAGCAACAATGCAGATCGATTTAGAACCCATTCTTGTAACAGACATAATACGGAACTCCAAACAATGGAATCAGCTCATCTTGGAACCCAGACAAAACTTCTATCAGTTTCGCAATCATCTATTGGAGGATTTCCTTTTAAACCATACTGATTGAAAATGTTGCACTAATTTTTGTTAAAATTAGTGCAGAGAATCTTTCTTTCTTTTGGTTGGCAGTGTAGGTTAGCAATGTTTGAGTACTAAAAAGAGCACTAAAACCTTACAAATCTATACTGAGATCAATTACGTAACTACGTTGACGATCTTTCTTCATATTTATATTTTTCCTTTTGAAGTAAAGGGTAAGGTAAAGGTAAAGGATACGGCATTAGACTTTACAGTCCGTACCAGCGGTGCTGATCTCCGTTTCTTGGCCCTTCAGCCAGGAAGTGCAATGAGGGGTTGGGGGCCAGCCATCCTGTGCTTTCGCACAGGATGTTATTTCATAGACTCTCTCAATTCTACTTTATTAAACAGTAAAAAAAACTCTAGCGTAAAATGGCGTAGCGTAACGATCCAACAGTTCGTTACCACGAACTGTTTGATACTCTAAAAGAATGAAAGGTGACCTGTCACTGGAGTCACCTGAAGGGAAAGTGATTTGACACTGAAGGAGGTTATGTTGAAAAATCCATTATAATTATGACTGTTGTAAAACTTATTGTATATTGATAGATCCATTGTAATAGAAAAATCTAATACACAATTACAAAATTCAGTTTACTGTCAGAAATATGAACCATATTTATATTGAGCTAGTTTAGTATTCCTACAAAACGTCAAATTTGCAACAACAACCTTATTATCCATGCTTATTATCCTTTACAAAACAATACATGTTTAGTCACTGAGAATAGGAAAGTAGTATGGAATTAGCTGACTATTTAAACATTGGAAAAGGTATTGGTTTCTTTTTATTGTTATAAATAAATTTAATGCCATGCAAAGCAAGAAAAAAACATGCGCTCTTCTATATCAAATAGAACTGCACAATAAGCAATAATTTTTAAGATTTTTATTGCGCTTCGATTTCCTTTATGTTCTAGAAGTAACTTTTTCCCGAAGAAGATTTTCAAGGTTCCCAAAACAACAAGCAACATTTTCGTATCTCTAACTTATTTCACTAGACACCGCCCCCATTCTCAACAACAAATTTTTAGACATAGGCTGCTGCCGCGAAATAGCCATGAACAAAAACAAATGGATTGCAACTTGACAACTAAAAAAAATATCAGAGTAAATTCTGAATTAGTTTTTAGTCCTGCTCTCCTGATTTTGTATCCCCCTCCCCTCTTATTCCAACCCCCCCCCCCCTATTTATTTTTACGTAATCTCCCACCCATGACAAAATTTTGAGGAGGTACTTAGCGGGGCAAGTAGAAAATATCTTTATCAAAATATGAAAACCACACATCAAAAAGATGAAGGTTGCCTTTTATGAGGCTCCAAGAAGTGTGTAGATGCATAATACCCATGTTAGCAATAATACTTGTCATTGAGCATGAGGACAAGGGGAACATTTTAAAAATATTGGAAGGCATGTAGGAGACTACAATGACCTCGAATAACTGGCTATTGTTTGCGTTACATTACCCTACATTTAGGGAGTTGCAGTTGATTCTAAGCATTGCTTCGTGACTTTCTTTTGGTCATCTTCCACCCCCCATCTATTCCAACCCCCCGATAAGTTTTTGGGATTTTTACACCTCCCATTTATTCCCCACCCATCTATTAGGCACTGAAGAGTCATACACATGCTGACTACCATCTATAATACAAGCCTTGGTGTGTCTAGCTCAGTTGTGCTGAACCTTATTTCATTCATAACCCACTTGCCATTTAATAAATTCTCGATTTCCTGCCACCATGCTCAACCGTTACCATCTGACTAACGTGATATAAAAGAGTAAGACTGTTTAGTCTTGTAAATTGTGTACCAGAAACATTGATACATTTCAAAAGCAATAAAACAGCCAAAATGCAGAGATCTTTCCAGCTGTGATTCAAAAAATACATCTATATTTTAGAAAATGTTGCTACGGACAACTTTTGAAAGCATTAAATGCATTTTTAACTTACTTAGTTGATTGGTGATCCCCTATCTGGGAACCCAACCATTCCCCATCAATGGAAAATTCTGCATAGGTTAAGAACCCTTGGTCTAGTTCATTCCTTATATTTAATGCCAATAATGCCGAAGCTTTTGTGAACTCTGTATACTGAGATTTTCATTATCATTCTTGAGCTTAACCCTATCAAAATTTTTGGTGCAAATAAGCCTCTTAATCTTTTGCTCTTCCAAACTTAGTATTGGATCTGCCACTACTTCTGGGAGAGAGCAATTATTTGGTACACCTGAAACTGATAGTCTGCACCCTGGGATCTACAGATGCCTTGGGGAGTGGCCAATAATCTTCAGGAGTTCTTAACAAGGAAATAATTGGGCTTAGAAAACATATATCTTTAGTTATTGGTTTTGATTTTTAATATATACCAATGCACGAAATAATTCATTAGTTATAAACATGAGTTATGAACATGTCTGCAAGTCATCTGTTAAGGGGTTTGTACACTCATGGGATTAGTGTAAGTATTATTCAGCAGCTACTGAATGTTAGCAAGAGAGGAAGAATGTTTGTGAAAGGGCAGAACAACAAGAAACAAAAGAGGAAAGGACAGTAAACCAGTCTATATTCTGTTGGCATTATACTGACAGTTTATTATTATTGTATTTGATCCAGAACCCGATATGTAACCCCAAATATTTTTGTTTTCTCATGTTGTTTATCTAACTTATAAATTAACACCTGCCACACTGTCCAATTTAGTTATTTTTTGTCAAGGCTCAATATAGTTTGTTATTTGATATCTCAATTTTGTTGCACCTTTTCATGCAGGTTGTTAGTGTAACTTCAGAATAGTGAGATTGATAGTAATTCTGTTATTGGCCTGTGTGCATACACATAGTGTGCAGCGGGGTATAAACCCCCATATCAAAAAACCAAACCCCACCTACAATTACAGCCCCCACATCAAAATGTGATAGCAACACCCCCACCTGTTGCCCCAACCCCCACATCAAAACAAGGGTTGATCCCAACCCCCACATCAACTTTTTCATTATATGTTATTACAAAATAACAAAATCTGGTCAAAACTTTTTTATATTAAAATGCTGCACTTGTTGATGTTCAAATGTACATGATGTTGAAAATTTTAATTAATTTGAAAATGTAGACCAGTAGGTATGGAATGCTTTGGCATTGTTGTTCACCGTACATCTGAGGAGGGAGTACGTTAAACAACTTTAAAACTCTGCATGGGTTTAAGTTAGCAGTCTCCGAATGGAGAGGATGGTAAATTCTATCCTAGTTCTGAATCAGAGAAAAGTGATGCTGAAGACACAGAGGAGAATAAAAAGGAGGAAGCTTACTCTATGGATGCTGATCATCGACTACTTTTAAGATCTGCCAAGTCACTTTTACAGAGTAGAAATGCTGCAGTAAGTATAACTGCGTTCTTTCGTCTTATAGTATTTGCTTGCTCTGGAATTAAAATATTGCAGCTGATTTTTCGGTAGACAGTAGTAAGGAAGCTATGTGAATTTTACATTAATTGGATAGAATCAAGGACTTGTATACCAGCAGTTTCAAGTCATCTTGCGCATCATGTTGCAATTGAATATCTACATTCTGCCCAGTTGAATGTGAAATACAGTAAACGTTTTTATCGACGTACTCTAGTAATGTAAAGCAGTTTCTGATTTTCTAATAGTATAACCTTGATAGTTACCTACGTCTTGTTATACTTCTTGCTCTTTTATGTGGAGTGGTCTTTTTGTCGCACTGCCCCTTTATTTTCTCTTACTAACGTTGTTGCTGATTGGGGTACATTATATGGGAGCAGCACTTTTAAAGGATATCAGACCAGACGTTTGACGCTTCGATAATAAAGCATTTGTCACATCTTTGTCATATATCACATTTAGTCATGATGATGTACTGTTTATGACAGCTGAGAAACAAGCCTCAGTTTAAACTGGATATTTTGGCAATTTTTTAATTTTTTGTTCCATCATGTACCGGGTTGTTTGAAAGAATACGGTGACAATCAGGTGCGCAAAATGACAAAGTATTCAGTTTCATCATACATATTACAGTACCACTTGACATACGCCATTTTGTCCAATGGTTGATATTTAGTATACTGAATTAAACTTATTTAAAGTCAATTTTTCCCCCGTCAATACAGGTTGTCATGGCGGTTGTGAAATTGTATCATCATTGTGCTCCTGCCAACGAAGTCAATGTGGTGATCCGAGCTTTAATCCGGTTACTAAGAAGTCATAGGTATGATATTAACAGCCAAAGCTTGCTAAAATGATCTGCGTAGTTTATATTATGTTGCTAGATCAGTACTCCCTAATTCTCTTATATGCACCATGTGAAGCTTCTTTTCAAGAAATTATACCGAAACGCTCTCATCGTATGTTAGTTTGTTGGCTTTATTTATAAAACGTTGGAATTTGGCAGAAGTAGCTAAGTAATTGGCGTTCTAGCGAAGTTTTACCTAACCAAATATCAATTAGCAATACAATCACGATAGGCAAATGACGTCGTTAGTTTGCATTTTGCCCCGTCTATGCATTGCATATGCTCAGACAGATAGAGGTATGTAAAGGAAGTGTTATCAGACGGCATTTTTTACTCGTTTTTTCGAAGTGACATCTTTACGCATCAATAAGCCTAATAGTGACAGTAACATTTAACTAAAAGAATTCATGTGGATTTGGCGATATCAATATTCGATTACCTATCATGACAATCTCATTAAATTATTGGGTAGAAAATGCTGCTTTATGCTTTGCACTCTTCGGGAACAGCGACAGAGGAATAGCTATATACATTTTCATTGGAGCATAAGGCTCTTTGAGACTAGGTTCCTTCAAGGCATCTGTAATGGATGTTATTGGGGTCAAACCTTGATCCTCAACGGAGGGAAGTGCACTTTCGAACTGAGCCACGCAGGCCCTCATAGAATTATAGCTATATAAGTTAATAATGGTTTTACACTTATGCAAGCTGATCATAGAAAATAGATAGGTGTCTGTTGGTGAGAAGTAATGAGGTAATGACTCCTTATACCAGGGCAGTTAAATAACCATGATATCAATCACTTTAATTTCTTACTTAAGTTTGGAAAGCATGACTGTTTGAGGAAGGTCTTAATGGAACGTCATGCTAAGTTTATGGAATATAAGAGAAAGAGCTGAAGCACGTTGAATGGTTTCTCCTTATAATTGTAAACCCAAACAATTTTTTTTCTGATTTTTTGTTAACAGGGAAGTGCAAACAGTAGTGCTGAGTAATGCAGCTTCCAACATTATGTCATGGAAAACTGACTTCAAAAACATTGTTAAGTTGTGTCAGTTATTATATTTTTGTGCAATCATATCTGAATCAGTTCTTGCTGATTTTTGTTTGACAAAGATTTAATTTGATCTGACAACTGCTTGGAATCATGGCTTCAAAGAAACTTTAATTCTTCTACTTGTAACTTAAATGGGTAGGGGCCTGAAAAAGTAGGGGAGTAGTGTTAAATTTGACCAGGAAAGAGTCTAGGGGCAAAGAACAATGCTAAATCCACCCAAGACAATCTCAGGGAGAAACTTTTAAAGACACCGCCTTGCAGTTTACAGCTTTGTTGCAAGCTGAAGTCCAAAATAATGGAATGGGCACCGGACCATGGGTTTTTGAATGGTTAAAATTTTGTGCTCAAAACCATTTGAAAATGATCAGATGCTAGATGTGCACAATGTCTTGAACTTATTTGTACTGTTTTGAATGAAGAAAATTATTCTTACCTCTTGTTTGAGATAAACATGACCATCTATTTGAGAAAGCAAATCAGCTGAATTCAGGCAGACTGTATCATCATTGGATGTGAACTATTTTGGTTGTTTTTGTAATGTTATGATGAAGACGTCATTGAATACCAGTTTGTCATCAATTTGCTAATTTTTATTCTTGTTATCAATTGCCATCGTCATTCTCGTCTCATTAAGTGAACCCAGACTTTTGCTTTTTTGGGTCCACCCTGATTTATGTGAGGATCTCAAATTTCTATGGTGCACCAAATTATGGGGGGTGTGGGAAAATTTTACCCATGCGGGGACCTGAAAAGCTGGATGAAACTATGAAATTTTGTTTGCTAATGAGTACCTTATGTAAAATAAAACTTTCCAGCTTTTGGGAATAGGCAGTGCTCTTGCTAGAAAGCATTTCGTTTGTGCCTTTTACTCCGTGGACACTTGTTCTTGATACTTCGTTAAAATCTTATCCTTTGCTTCCCTGAGTGAAAGCGTTTAGAGCTGATGGTTGAGACACTTCATTAAACAAAGGGCTCAAAAAATGAATTTTAAACAAACTACACCACTTGTGTATTTCTCCTCATTTTGTGGTAAGGAAGAGAAAAGGTATACTGATTTGTCTCAGTTTTACACTTGACATCAAAGCTTTAGTCTTGTAAGAAGCATCCATAGCTGTTACATTAAGGTGCATCATTCCCTGACGTCACCTGTGATTTCTCAGGAATGGTAGTTAAGTGCCTCTTGTGAAATTTTTCCAGTAACAAACATTAGCCGTGTTCACACCAATATCGGTTGTCAAAACGGTTGTACTTGTAACGGTTTTTGAGACCGATTTAACTACAACCGTTTCGACATCAGTTCATACTGGATGCATCCTAATATCGGTTAATAATGGTGGATGATAGCTGCCATGGGAGATTGCTCTTCATAGTTGTGGTCATAGAGTAGGGAAAGGGTTTACTGAAAGTACATAATCGTTTAGTTTGTATTCATAAGGTTACAATTAACTCTAAGGACGAAACAGGAACTTCAAGACAACTTGACGAATCCGTGAAAATGCACAGTTCCTGAAAGTCCCTGATGTCAACTGTATTCTTGTGCAAGCTGAGCTTAACTTACATCATCCATAAATCAAAAGCCAACATCACCAGTATGATTTTCGCAGGAAAATCCTCTTCTCCTTTGACCTGCCCCCAGATTTAACATATTTTGACAAATTCACACCTTGGTTTTCTTTAAAACGGTTTCGAGACCACATCCATAACCAATATAAACTACATCAGTTGTAGAACCCTTTTCGATACGGTTCTTGCTGGTGTGAAGCATTATAAAATTTACAACGGTCGTCGAAACCCTTTTAAGCCTTGGTGTGAACACGGCTATTGTTTTCTCACAACACGTCCAATAATTACTGGTAAACACAACATGCAGACAACCCCATATGCAAACCCAGCCTCACTTTGAAACATATGGGAACAGGGCCATTCCACGAAAATGTCAACCAGGTAGCCAATTTCAGAATTTCATTTTTTCATAAATCTATTATGGTACAGTTTGTGAGAGGCACCAAGTAAAAGCAACTTGAGTCGTAAACTGGAGGCCAACTGCAGTCATGTGGATATGCAAGGGAATGCTCAAGGATTTAAGAATATAAATCTTTTTTATACTTAATATAGCTTATCTGAATATTTCTGAGCAATAGGGAAAAGGTTTCTCTTTGAAATCTCTTCAGTAACGAATCAAATTGTCCAGCTGATTGTTGTCTTAACAGCTCTCTCCTTTGTGACCTCTTCTCGAAGAGCATTCAAGTCGATAACACTACGCGTTGCTTGGGCCAGTTATCTCTAAAACAACATTTCACCTGTTGCATGACCTTGAAATTATTCCTTTAAGGAAGGTTAAGTAGTTGAAGAGAAGGTGTAAAAGTAGTACAAAATTGTGACAAAATAGATGCAAGCACAATAAAATTCATACTAGTTGCATAAAGATTATTGCTGACTTATGAGTAACTAAATAGACGGATGAGCACTTTGTGCACCAAGGGGTGTCATAAGGCACGTTTGAAGGGTCAAGTATTTGAGAAATCAGAACCATGACCAATAAGTTTCACATTTCTGTGCAATATTAAGCTCAATTAATGATATTCGAGCAATGACAGGGGAGGATATATAGCTTATAGCTTATAGGTTATAGGTTTATAGGTTTGCACTGACACTCGCATATCTTTTAAGAAAATGTCATTCATGATGAGTATGCAAACAATTAACGTGGTCTAGCAACTATCTGCACCCACTCCACAAATTTCACATTTTTTACTTCATATTACACGATATGACATAAGACAAAATTAGTAAAGATTTGAAATAGATTTTATCTTAGACAATGGTGGGGCGCAAGACAGTTCCGTGCAGTAATGACGCAAGTGAGTACCAATTTCGGACAGCATGCTAGTCAATGTAATGCCACTTTGGAGAAAGACCCCCCGATTTGTTTGGACTATTTTCTTCATGCAAGGAATAATGAATGGGTTTCCCTTTTTAAAAAGTAAATATGCTTGATTACGAAAGATAATTTGATGGAATGGTGGAGGGCGGTATTTGCTCAGAATAAATATTCACCACTAAGGGACGAAAAGCGAGATTACGTAACTGATCAACCACTATATAAACTATTCTTTCCAACAAAGTAGATAACTTTTTCTTATCTTGGCAGCACAACTAACACTACTAGTTTAGCAATAATAATCCGACAACGTAAGGGATGGCAACGAAACAGTGGAGACATTACTGGATTTATTGCTAGAAAGGTATCCTGATTTTAAGGTAGCACAAAGGAGTGGATCGATGAAAAGTTTCTATTCTAATATTGGTAACGAGGTTGGATGTGAGGTTGATGGTACTATGGTGGACAATTTACTAAGAAACGTGGGGCGCGAGTACCGGGAAGTCATCAAAAGGCAACAAACATCTGGGGCAGGTACAGAAGGACAGCCAGAGCTAAGAAATTCTGAGGACATATTTCGAAAGTATGAGTACAGCTGTATTATCCAATTGGAGGGGCAGTAAAGCCACAAGTAGTTGTAACTGCATCAGTTACGGCTACCAGGGAACACCATCGACCAGATGGACGTAAACAGTGGGGAACCTATTACAAGGTCTGTTATTGATGGTTTAAGCCCCAATGCCGCCACAAGCAAGAGTAAGTCAAAGAAACGCTAGGGGGAATGAGGATGAGAACAAACGACTTTCTGAGCAATCAGCAGAGCGACAACTCCAATTCAGTAATCTGCTGAAACAACAAAATGACATTTTAAAGGCGCAAAATGAAATTCTTTCGAAGCTGACAACGGAGATTGAGCTAATCAGACAATCAGAAGTTTTTACAGGTGTTAATTTTCAAAATGTGGAAAGAGGATTGATATGATAGTTTTGTTTTATTGTAGCTATGAGTTGGAGATATAAGTTTTTAGGGTATCCTTCTATCTATTGTTGCATATATTCTTGAATAGGCCTAAAGTAGCTTCTCGTGCGTGCCATGTTAGTTTGTGCGCTTGGATAAGGGGAGCTTTATTTCAGGGTGTTTCATAAGGTATTATAAAATGTATTAATTGCTCTCTGGTTTACACGCACGCACGCACACACACACAGAGGCAAACTCAAACTCACACGCACGCACTTACACGCACCTACACACACGCACCTAAACACACACGCACGCACCTACACACACACGCAAGCACTTACACACACGCATGCACTTACACACACGTATGCACTTACACAGACACACTGAAACTCACACTCACACTTACACACAGATACGTACGCACTCACACTTACACACAGATACGTACGCACTCACCCATTGACTCATCCACGTACTCGCTCTCCCTCGCATTCATGTACCCTGTCACTTACCACTTACTCACCAATTCCCCAAGGGGAAACATTGAATGCTAGTTTAGCATTGAATATCTCTTCCATTCAACTGAGAACATCTCTTGCTAATGCTATTCACCTCTTTACAAAATGTACACATCTGCCAATGGACGTTGTGAGGCTGCCTAAGTATATAAACTCTTGAACATTCCTTACTGTTTCTCAATCAATAGTTAGAAAAAGTTTTGGTTTTGCGTTCTTTGACGTTACGCTCCGAAGGTAATTCTTTTCACTCCATTATCACTTTGTTGCAGACGCGCCGTAAATCTCTTTGGTTTTCTGTTAGTAGTACAGCTTTGCCTGATATATCTTAGGTTTTTGAGCTTGATACCTCCAATTTTTGCATCTGACCGGTTCTTCATCTCTTTATACTAGTCAAAAACTGGCCTGCTTTATTTTATGAATCAGTGAGCATGGTGGTTATTTTAAGACAGCCGTCTTTAGTTTTGAAAGGATTATAGAAAAAATTCCCCTGCATTCGAACCCTTGATCTTCCAACTCATGATGTGTGCTCTACCAACTGAGCTAGGTGAACCCTGATGCTAACATACTCTATTTCCCTAGCACTACATTAGCTTTCGATCATCTACCGATGAACATCGACATCCAGCTTTATGCAATTTGGAGACCGGCGTCTCTACGCCATTAGGTGTGACCAAAGAAGGACTGTCAGCCAGAACTCTGTAATGTCCCCAGAATCTTTTCAAAACTGGTGATTTTACATACTCTCTTCTCCATCTTTTAAGGTTATCCAGTGAAGGTTTACAGTACAGTTTATCCTCCACAATGGGAACCTTGATAATCCGAACGCCAAAATTTGGTGCGACTGCGGTTCTATGGAAAACAACTCTCAATTACCCGGATAAGGAGCCCATTAATTGTAGATTTCGCTAAATATCATACACAAGTCAAGTAGGAACTTGAAAAGTGAAGACAAGTTTTCATAGACGTCCGTCCTGTGATTATTTTACGGCGACGAATTGGATAAACTCAAAGTGCCAAGGGAGAGTTTCTCAATATTGCCGAGAAACTGATATTGTCAATTTTGCGTTGGAACACCCCCACGGCAGAAAGAGATACGTTTTCAAGGAAGAATAGCAGGTGGCACGTTTATCATTGATCCTTCGATTTTTCCCCATTTAGTTGCAAATGCATCTCTTCGCTGCGTTTACAACATTTGGATAGTCGAAGATGCAATGTGCTATGATGCGATGAGCTGCCTTTGAACCACATTCATACCGTACGAACAATGCTGCTACTGTTTAAAAGTTAATAAGGGAAAGTAACATGTTACCTAACAACATTAGGCCAAGACAGTGGTCCGCAACCCCTTCCTTTCCGCGGACTCCACCTGTGTAAGAAATACTATTTGTGTACCCCTTAGCCGATTCGAGCATCATATACAAGGCGCAGATGCCCATGATGTGTATTTCTAAGGGTTTGATTCACGATCTTACTGACAGGATTGTAAGTTATGTGGTTTAGGTGCTTCGGTTTTGATGATCGTGCCTCTAATCATCAGAAATTTTGGCAACAGGTTATGGGCCCTCAAATTTCACCTACGGACCCCAAAAGGGCCCGTAGGCCCCAGGTTGCGTACCACTTGTTTGAAAAGATTATGAAAAGCAAATTTAATACTAACTGTGATCACCAAGAGAGTATACTCGTTTGGAAGCTGTCGATTTCGACCTCCCAGACTTTCTGGTTAGTACTCTGAGGAGTGTCAGACGAAAAAAGCTTTTAAGTACACAATGTTTTCGCTATTTCGTGCAATATTATAGCAATGAATGATACCTGGCGATCGCCATAGCGTCAAACTCAGAGTAGTATCAAAGTCCAGACAGTTTCTTGCCTCTGAATCTTATAGGTATATAACAAAATATATGTATGTCTATAGATGATATTTTTTGAAAAGAGCACTAGAGAAAAAGGAAATATGTCACCACCTGGTTCGAGCTGGGTGACCTTCGATATTAACATACTCTTTATATTTCTATATATATAAATATATATATAACTAAAACAGACTTCAAAATAGCCCTAAGTTAAAAACAGATATAAAAGCATTAAAAGTAAAATTGGGCTCACCGCGAGCTTTCGGAAATCTTATTCCTTCTTCTTGGCGCCAAGAATAAGAAATGACATTTCCGAAAGCTCGTGGAGAGCCCAATTCTAGTTTTAATGTTTATATATATATATATATATATATATATATATATATATATTCACCTGACATGGCTAATATTTGTTACGCTCATGATCTCCTACCTGCAAAATTATGTCCGTAACCATCCAAGCAGTTGTAAAGTGCACCAGCCACGTGAAGCAAGCAACTCCCTTTAGGAAGGTCTTATAAGTTATATGCATATTATTGGAAACAATATACTGCGTATGTGTTGGTCCTTCCAGCTTTACTATCTGATTGAAGAGAAGACTCCAAAGATATAGAAAGATGATACAAATTATGGACATAACGGTCCAAGAGCCTTGTCCATCTTCACTGAAGATTTTAAACTTGAAAAGACGACACAATATTACTTTGTGCACGAAGAATTTTCCAAATATCATCCCAGACAAGATCGCACAAATCCACAAAAATATCTTGAGGGCGGCGTAACCATCACTTGGATACCTGCAAATGAGATAACGAAATAGCAATGCAAATGTCTGCTAATGTTAATATGTCGATAAGATAGGTTAGATTTATTTTGTTAAATTTACAGTTAAAGAGTCAACAGCAATGTTTTGTCTCCAAATAAAACGGACAATACTTCCGCCATTGGCAAAAGTTATATTACAATAAAACCAGGAAGGGTATTTCAAAGGATCAATTTTTCACAACACTCAAGCAAAGGAAAGACAATCAATACCTCTGCTTTAATTTCCCTGCTGGGTATTTCAGACAAATTATAGAAATCCTTTTACGACTTTAGTTCTTTCTTTCGTTGTCCGTACAATTTTTGTCAATACCTCTATAAAGGGGTAAGAAATTCTTAAATTTGAACTGATAAGTTGTTATGGCGGCTTCAAATTTGTTTGTAGTAGACAACTAACAATATTTTCTGGGAGCCATGTTAACATGTATAAAACATACTGCATTGCAGACCAAGAATAGAAATTATATTATTTGTTACAACTCTAGATTAACTACAAAACGTCACTTTATTTATTGATTGAATATATGTTTGCTTTCATATGTACAGTACTACGTAAAATGATTATAAAGTTCCTAAATTGTAAGTTCTCATCGTAACTACGTGTAGGATCGTAAGTAACATCGTAAAGGAGGTAGATTAGAGAGGAAAGGAGAGGGAGGAAAGAGAGAAAGAATAATCAATAACCATTGGCGGCACCAACTCTTAAAAAGTTGGGAACGGACATACTTTAATTTTACCTACAATACTAATCCAGTGATGTTACCAACGTATGGTGTTATGTCAAGTGGTATGTAAAGTTGACTACAAAAGATCTATGGGACAGCAGAAGCAACTGCACAAGGACTGTTAGTTTCAAGTGACCTTGCAATAGCCGCAGGATGCTCGAAAATGAGTGGGGCAAAATCAGACCAATAGAAAGGGAATCTCTGTACAGCAAACACTGTC
Organism: Alatinidae sp. Z8VKAUB7J3; assembly: GCA_010016025.2. Classification (NCBI taxonomy): domain Eukaryota; kingdom Metazoa; phylum Cnidaria; class Cubozoa; order Carybdeida; family Alatinidae; species Alatinidae sp. Z8VKAUB7J3. Next base: position 146 of record JAAAKM020073195.1, on the reverse strand, counting down.
TGTTCCACGTAGGTCCGCCTTAAAAGAAAACTCATATGAATGTGCATGGACATCTTGCACGTAGTGTAAGCACCCCCCCCCCCCCCCCCCCCCCCCCCCCACACCCCCCCGCCCCCCCCCCCCCCCCGCGGTTTTAGTCTAGCGGG
>JAAAKM020006971.1:151042439-151052495 GCA_010016025.2 Alatinidae sp. Z8VKAUB7J3 | reverse complement strand
TAATCTACAGTTGTTATAAGAGTTTCTTGGAAGTATCCCATTACTGACATGCCAACTTCATAACTATCACAAGGCATCTTGGGAATTAGCAAATGCCAGCAAAGGACCTTTGCAATCGGGGCAATACTTCCATAAGAATTTATCAATACTAACCTTATTTCTGGTTCCAATTTTTTGTGTTTACAATTTCTTACAGTAGGCTAAGCTTTAAGGTAGTTGACTTGACTGAGTTTAGCTCCTTTTTATCTCTTTATCTGGAGCTGAAGAAGCTCGATCAGTTACAGGCAACTCTGTCCTTGCGGCCAGCTTGCTTTTAAGGCAGCTTTGGAATGTGGGCGCAAAATCGAAGTCCCAGCAAGAATTTGCCTTAAACTCTGCATTTAAACTCTGCCTTTAACGGGCAGCTTTAAATTATGAACTACGGGCAGTGATCGCCAGTCCGTGGCCATGAAAACACTGTGTGATACGGGCAAACAATGATATTCTCGTCGGACTAGACGTGTCATCAACATGACGCAACGAGCAATGGTCCCGTGTATCACACCTTTGTTAGAGTGACAGCAATGAGTTGCTTAAAACCTATCAATTCTGCTTAACACCTGATCTTGATTTTCTTCGCACTTGATTTTGTTTTGATTTTGATTTTCATATTTTGTTACGTAAATTTCCTAGTTAATAATAATATTTTTTAAGTTAATTTTTATGTTTTGTTTTTTATTGAAAATCTAATCACAACGATTCCTTACTACCTTTAGTTTACTATGACCAAAATTACCTATAATACACAAACCCATTTAATAATAAGAGTGGACATGAGATTTTCAAAATCTTCATATTAAGGCCAGCTTGTTAATAAGGGCATTTCAATCCAGTCCGACGGCTGGGCGCAATTCACAGAGTTACCTGTATATTAAAGTTTAAAGAGATTTCAGAGTTAACTTCCGATCAATACATGTGTATGCGATAACTCAATAGCATGCACGTTTACATTTTAACTAACCAATTACTCCTCTTCTCTTCGGCTTACACTTAAGTGACTGAGACAGCATTACTCCTTTTCACTGTTATTTGTCATGACTAAAACATTTCATCATATTAAGGCCACCTAGAATGTTGTCACAGATTTGTAACATTTCAGTAGTGTTTGTGTCATCTGATATTATTAGTAAAGGCAAGTATAATGCCTTTTGCCCACTTTACATATTTCATTTCAACAGTATTAACAATTCCTATTAAAGGTACTTCTTATGAACAGAAAGGGAGCCGAATTATTATCATAAAAGTTAATATTGCACGAAAGAGCGAAAACATTATGTACTTAAAAGCTTTTTTCGTCTGACACTCTTCATAGTACAATCGTCAGATATGATCGAAATGAAACGTGGGGGGGATGGACCCGACTGCATTTTTTGGAGAGCCAATCAGAATCTAGAATGCCTGAATGGCTTGTGTTGTTGAACCAATCTGCGCGCACTACAAGTAGATTAATTGAATAGGCCCACAGAGAAAATGGATTCTTTTCGATCATTTCTGACGATTGTACTCTGAGGAGTGTCAGACAAAAAAAAGCTTTCAAGTACAATTTTTTTTGCTATTTCGTGTAGTATTCTTGTTTTGTAAGGCAAACAAACTGTTTGAACACCAAAAGTTGATATAAGAAGTGGAAACTGGTTCTGTATTTGGCAATAGATCTCCCCCATCTTAGCACTTTAGAATGACACTGAGCATCGAAACTCCGTATCTCTTTAAAAACGTTGCATCTTCTACCGTACATTTCCATATTACTTTAAACGTTTATGGCACATAAAGGAAAAATGTACCTATAAAAGGTTTTACTTACCTTGCTGTGAAGCATTTACTTTGTATGTATCTGGTCTGAGGTCTTGTGACTTTTTCCCATTGAAATTGACGGAATCAGAAACGAGGACTACAAGCAGAGGAAATATGTAAGTAGCTCATAAAATTCAATAACAAAATATGAATTTAGGTATCTTATCTATATTTAGGTTTCAATTAATACCCAGCAAAAATAACTTGATACACAATTGTATTGGATTGATTATAATATCTTCAAGTTTGAAATGATAGCTTTGATTGAAGACCTCTTCGCTTACAATTCAAAACTTGGTCCCGTGCTGTACAGGAAGCATTAGTTAACACATCTCATTGACGTCTCCCATAATTTACCTGTACCTTCACCTTTCTCTCCGTTATTATGAGACAATTAAAGCAATACGTAAAGCAACACGTTTCGGTAATTTTGATTCCCTACTTTGGGTCCCAGTGGTGACACATTTTCATTGTGCCTAGTGATTTCTCATAATTATAATTATAAATCCTTCCTTCTCAACTCAGCATAATGGTCTGTTATGAATTGAAATAGATGTGCTCTACTAAATTTATTGATATACTTAAAGAAAACCTCCCTTAAAAAGTTCCATTACAGTGATATTTATTCTGTGTTTAGTTACACTGAGAATTTAAATTTATTACCTTTTTGGCGTAGTGTTGATTGGCAAAGTTTAGAAAGTTTCAAAATGAATATTTAGAAATTAAAATAGGGAAACTGAAACCAACAGGATGCCATTGGGAGGGGAAAGTAAGTTACAAGTTTGCATATGTTATACACAGAAATCACGACCAAATAAGCACGAAAATGTCTCATTTTACTTCTTACCCATCCAGACAACTCAAGTATTATAAAAGGGCCCCCGGATTGCGTTTCTTTTAGATTTGCTAACATATAAATGAGGAGGTACCATGTTTCCAGGTATAAGGTGTGGCAGTGAAGACCTCATCTCAGACCCCACAATAAATAGGAAACCTCATCTCAGTATCGATAACCACTCTGTAGACAATTTATCGTATTGACATGGACATTGAATGTTGTACGTTTAACTGTTAGGGAAACTTACAATTAAAGTATCTTATTAAAGCTGTCAGTAGGCTGTGAGGCTATTAATATGAAGCCGACAGGCCTTTCTTCTTTAGCAAAATGTTTGAAAAATTCACAAAAAGTTAAGTATCCAGCAAAGGGCTTCCTTTTGTTTCGTATTACCGTACCCTCAATACTTTACTACTTATCCATTTGGGGCTTTTAGGGTATTTGATATTTGAAGTTTGATAGTTCATGGTTGATGTTTGATGTTTGATGTTTGATTTTGATGTTTGGAGGCTAATCTTTGACATTGATGATTCCTGATGTTTGATTGCAATACTTGATTCCACCAAAGTATTTATATGTTATGTATCCTTTGCAAGAGATCCAGCTACTTTATATAAAGAAAAAGGCATTATCGAGCAATTATTGAAAAATGGCGAAAACTGATGTTTTCAATATTTTTCAGATTTTTGATTAATGTTGGGAATAAGAAATATCTCCTCTCCATAAGTATTACAAACGAAGACTGCAAGATGAGAGGGAGTATTAATGATGGTGTGCAATTTCCTCACAAATTTTCTATATAGCTTTAAATGTCACAACGCCGGGAGAGAACTCGGTATTTAGAAATGATAACACGGAATTGTGTCTTCTTAGTAAAACAAACAAGTGTCCAAAAACAGACATAATAATAGAAATCAAGTAAAACAAGTATAAATGTATTTTAAAATGTATATAATTGCCAAAGTTACCCTTATGGTCATTTAGATCCTTCTTATTGCTGTCATCTCCCAAAGGGGTGAATGTAAGAATAGGACCTGATCGTGATGAGATAGTTGTATTTAACGCTTTCGGTGCAGTCCCTGTTGCAGCAGCCTTTCCTTGAGGCTTTTGAGCAAACAAACTTGATATTAAGCTACCTGGAATGACTGATCCCTGTGGGGAAACTGCCATTACAACAGGCACAGCTGCAACAGGCTGTAGCATTCTCCTTCGAAGGGTCGTTGGCTGGGACGCTTGCATCTGCGCAGCTGCATTTTGCTGATTTTCAAACTGTCGATATTGCATAGCGCGAAGGTAATAATCTTTCCACAGTTGTTGTGCAAGGTTTTGAGGCCTACCAACAAAATCATTTGAATCAGGTCCTTGTTGGGCAGCTAGTGCAGGATCAATTCCAAATGGTTGTGGAAAATAGCTCCTAGTAGACGGTATTTCCATAGGCAGAGGCTCAACTGGTTTCATCTCTGATGAGTTATCGATTTCTGGGTCTTGACCCTGCACTAGCGATGGAAACATCATCTGCTGTAAAGGTGGCATAGATTGATCTTCATCTTGGGATCCTGTTAACAGTGAATTATAATTGCTGGCTGCAATTTCATCGCGGGGATCTGGAGGGCGATCTGTCATGTCAATTGTCCGCGGCGGTGGGAAGAATTCCCGGCTTCTACTTTCTATACCAAGAAGGGAATCGGTAGGCCCTGACTCTTGGTTACCACTTGGCAAGTTATCTGATGGAGAATCCATACTACGTATTGAGTGATCTGGCATATCAGATTGCTGGCCGTCTGGATACATGGGGCTTCCTGGAGACATTGCTGGACTATCTGGAGGTAAGAGATACCTCTGACGAGGATCTGCAAACAAGTCTGGGGGCAGCATGGGCATTGATATACCTCCTTTGCGGTATGGTGGATGATACCTTCCTTTCAGTTCTTCGTGGAATGGATATGGGTATGTTGCCGGCATATCGTCATCTGCTGGAAAACTTCTTTGCCTCATTTGACCATGCTCATCCTCCACGTTAGGTGCAGATGAAGGGGAAGCCATTGCACTGTCCGGTAAAAATTGTCCGTACCCTTCTTTTCGCAATTCTTCACTCACGGGATCACCTTGATCACTTGATCTCCCGTGGCTTCGTTGAAAGCTGGCTTTTCTTGCTAGTGATTGCATTAATAACTTTTCAGGATCAACATTCATGGCTTCTTTTTCGGTAAGACGTGCATATGAATGATCTGGACTTCCAAGATCGAGTTGATCCCGAGTACTAAATGTTTGGTCATCTATTGGATTCCAATATGCACGCTTCTCATAGGCCGACTACGGTAAGAAAGAAAAACATTTCCAATTTCACAGAAATCTACAATATTTAGCCCATAATAAATAAACTGATACAACTTTTTAATTGTTTGAACTTCAAAATGCTGATAGTGTTGGTATCCACTAAGAGAACCAGAAACTGTATATTGACTTATTTCATCGTTTTATTCTATAGGCTCTCTCCATCAAAAAAGGCGACTCGTTGATAGTTGAAAGTTTTATCATTGCTATCGACGTCATAGGTTACAGATATTTTAGGGGGCTGTCTACACTTGAGGTTCATTTGTGTTGGCATAAACTACGACGTGCTTTACAGGGTAATAATTAGGCTTATCTATTACGCATTTTGTTGAAGCCTTTCCTTCAGAAATATATTTGATAAATTGAGTACTCATAGAGCTCCATCCAATGTACAATTGTTTAATAATGTGTAATGTTTGCCATACATGCAGAACTAAATAGATTTAGTTTTGTAGGTTACGAGTGATTACTCACTGGTTGAAGCACATAAATGATAAACGAAAATTCTGTTAGGGAAATCTTTTAACTGATTGGGATAAATTTTGCAACGGGATTATTTGTACCCACAAGCCTATACCAGTTATTCTCATAAACATTTTTCCAAATGTGGGTAATATCACCATTCCCCTGGGGTGAAAAGGCTTTTAAAGGGACAATATTTTGTCGAGAGACAAGAGATATTTATTTTTTGTCTCTATTACACGAGTGAGGGAATGGAACCATGTGACCACTTAGGCCCTGTTTACATGAGCTCGAGACGAAATCTCGGCTCGAGATGAAATCTCAGCTCGAGGTGAAATTTCATCTGTTCGATCGATCAAAAATCTTTTCGACATCTTGCATGATACCTTTCATACTCTTGACTTTTCTGAAGCGGCATTAAGGGAACACTGCATTAGGAACCTCGTTGCCGCCACGTAACTAAGGTCGTTATGGCCTAAAGAGCGCTTCCGGTTTAGTGGCGTATTGCCAGTTGAGTTAGATTTGAGATCGATAGGCGAAGATGTGCTGATGGCGGCTTTCCATCCTGTAGTACCACTCAACTTGCACACACAGGTTTTACAATGGAGACCTTCAAGAGACTAGAGCTTCCCTTTATATAGTTTTAAAATTTTGTTAATTGCAAGACAGCACTTCGGTAGCCACAAATTTGAAAATGTGAAACATCGTTAGGGCGGGCCACTTACGAACGCAAACCGGAGCAACATACACACGCACAACGGGCCAGATAACTTCAGTTATTGAAAAGACCAGAGACAAGATAGTACAAAACAATTTTTAGACGGAACTCTTACAGCTGGCCTAATCAAACTATGGCGCGACCAGTACTTTGCTCACATTCACGTTTACATTAAAGGCCTATCTTCCCAAGCCTCACTGTTACAGTCCACTCAATTCCGATTGAATAAGGGAGCCTGGGAAGGCAGCAGCCATGACGTGCTCTCGTTCAGTACTTTCTTTTGTCACTTCTAGTACTGATGTATAAACGCAACAGAACTCCAATGTATATTTAGGAATCTTCCTTTTACACAATTACGTTAGATTGATACGGTTCATGACTCCAGTTTCTTTATGACATCCAGAAGGCGCCGTGACTCAGTTTTGAAGTCAACGGGGGTGACACTAACGCAGGTGCACTTGAGTCGACTTTCATCCTGAATAAGCAATGTATATGGAAAAGGATGCTTTAAAATTGACAGAAATTTCTATTGCATTCAACCTACTAACACAAAAACTACAGCATAAATTGTGCTTTAAAGGAAGATGGGGAAAATTGTTGAGTACAGCGGAGCCGAACATGATGGGATACTAAAAGAGTGACACTGATAAAACCAGCAAGCGGAGCATTTTGAACAGCGATGAAAGAGCTCCGGGGCAGAAGATGTAGGGACATTGAAAGGCTCAGAAACAGCTCAGTGCCACGTCAAGCATGGAGACAGCAGTCGCAATAATAAGTAAGGTACGATGTTATAGCAAGAGCAAGAGTCACTGTGTGACTTTTATGTAACGTATGATCAATAGCGGGCCATACATTTCTGATACTGTCAAGCAATACACATTTCACATCCAACACTCCCTGCTCGTCAAAAAGAACAATAACCTATACTGTTCGATAACAATAAAAGACGTATCCTGCTCATACTGACTTCATAATTGTACGTCTTCCAGTGGAAACGATCAGACGAGCTTGTGTACGAAAACGAGGTCGACAACTAACCGAGCAGAATGATAAGGGGTGCAACGGCATTACGTTAAGGGCTTTTCCTGCCTACTTTCGATTAGTTTCAGAATTGCGGCCATTCAGAAGGGTATTTGATTGAGAGACTGAAACGGCATTATGTAGGAGAGGAGAGGAAACCAATACATAACTACAAGAACTAAATGCATCTACTTAATATCATAATGCAACTTACATTGTATGTCTCCATTTTCGCTCGCAGCTTTAAATTGAACAATTTGAAGGTAGCTTCGTTGAATACATTCTCAAAGCCGTACTCATCCTATGAACACAAATAAAAGATATCGTTAAGAAATGAGTGACAACAGCTCTCGTAGTAAAAGCGCTAAACATCTGCAACTTGAGCCAGAGCCTGCAGCGCTCAAAAGGAGGTTTCTCAGGCTCCGTGCAAGTGAAGAACACTGAACATAACTGATTTGGCATACCAATTTAGCGGATTTACGCATGAAATTGCAGATATTTCTTTAGCGTCAAATACTTTTCCCGGCGGCTGCGCGGTACGGTACCATACTCTTGGTTTTGCTTCTCGTGCACGACCATGATAATTTTTAAGTGAAAGTTTTAAGTTTTAGTGAAATGTTTAAACCATACCACGTCAAAACGTCTCCTGGAGACAGGGGGAGGGGTCATTCGTTAGTTCTTAGAACTGAATATATCAGACGCAGTAAACCTGGCTGCGTCCTTAACAAGCGTTAAATTTTAAAAGGACACGGGAGAAATAAAAATGTTACCACCGGAATTACTTTTAGATTTTCAAATTTACGCCCTTCTATTGGCCTTCTCATGGCCTTTCAGGTTACCTGTGGTTCCCCAGCCTTGACTCGAAGACCACTGCGACAAGCTAGAAGGATATGTTACACATGGCGTTCTTGCCTGTCATTCGCACATGCATTACTGAAAAGAGAGATAACTTAATGTATGGAAAACAAAGCATTCTGTTTGAACCCTCACGACAAACAAGAATATCTGGTTTTCATCCATTTCCTAAGCTTTCAGAGGCATCAGGTATTCTCTCCTTACAATGTTTAGAATTCAGGAAAAACTCTTTGTCCGTAAAAGCTGAACTACCGAGGTCAGCGTTAAAATAATTCATTCCACACACCACGCATAGGGGGTACACTATTAGATCGGGGATGAAGAGGTTCAGGTAACCGACCAAATGTCTGCACGGTGAACGTGTCTAAAATGGGTGACAAAATTAAACCGTACCTGCTCCTTCATGTTGCCAAGTTTGTCGGAAGTCACTGATAGAATGGTTTCTGCACTTTCTTGGAAACATGTAATCCAATGAGTTCCACTGAAGTCACCAATATTCGCCTAACGAAATAAGATTAACAACTGTACAACATAATCTGCCTTAGCCCATCAGTTTGCCAATGCTAAGCACAACATTAACAAATACGTCATGATTTACTTGCCAATAATTGTAAAATAAGCACTTAGTACTTCGCATTCAAGAGAATGATGCCAGAAAAAACTTGAAAAGCTTCGAAATTTGGGCATTACGAATCTTTGTTAGAATAGTGCACACTTGAGAACATTTGCGCCATTGAAATTTGTAAAATTGGGAAAGTTCTAGCCCCAGCCGGATCGAGTGTAGCACTCTAAAAAAATCAACACCCAGTGGGTACAACAATTGATATGATGAGGCACTCGTCTTGGTACGCAAAACAGCTCTATAAGCAACTTTATATTAAAGACGCCCTTTTTAAGATCCCTACAGTGCGAGTTCCTCCTTCCTTACCGGAACGGAACGAAAGAGCCAAAGGACTAAAGCCTATTCTTTGAGGAATGTAACTCAAACTCCCATCCTTCCAGTGCCCGCATCATCAAATGGTGCCTAAAACAAACGTCCCATAGATCCGAGAAATCAAGATTTGAGCTTCATTCGAGCATAATTATTTAGCTTTATTATCATTGATGCCATGCCCTTCTCAAATTTGTATGTAACACATCTAAAACTTGTACCATGGTATGTAGGTCTGTGGTCTAAAGTATACTGGTTTGCCGACACGGGATATCTATGAGATAAATTTTAGATCAAAGAAATCATTTTTACTGAAATCACTTCTGAAGCAAAAAATATAACCTCTGTACTATATTGTTCGAGCGTCTACGTATTACACACAATATCAGTTGGAAGTGACAAAAAACGGATCATACCTGTAACATCAGCCTGTATTTGAAGTCAGGATACGTCCGATTGCACTTTTCACACCTGTAGTTTCCACCATCCTCAATAACCTTCTTATTGCAATCCGCTGTCGGGCAAGCCTTAACGAAATTTACAAGGAAAGGTAAGACAAGATTACACAGCTGTAGTTATATGCCTATACTCTGTCTACTGTAACATAAAACTGGGCAAAGAGCACGCCCTATGCATGACTTCATCTCTTACCATCATCTACTCAGTCGTAATCACGCATCGAACAGTTCTTGCGATAGTCAACACAGTGAATGGTATACAATCTATTTTACGAAACGATCATCATCATCCAGTGCCATACTGTCGAGCAGCGTTAGCGATCATGACCCTCCACCTCGAACGATCACCCACTACTTCAAATAGATTTTCCATAGTAGTGCCAGTCCATCTTTTCACGTTATCTGAAAAGCTATAGCGTGGTCCTTTCGTTCGATACGTCCCTTGTAATGGAATGTTTGCATACACGCAGGCATATATACGCAGTCAACCGCACAACGCTTTTTTAATCAAAATGGCCTATGTTATGTACCTGCACCTAAAGGAATCCTCGTTACAGTTTTCTTAAAGCCATTAAATGTATTTCTACATATATCAAGCTGTCGTTGCTAACGG
>JAAAKM020006971.1:150998926-151030556 GCA_010016025.2 Alatinidae sp. Z8VKAUB7J3 | reverse complement strand
AGTTTGCACTGCCCCTTGTTCATATCTATATTAAAAGTAATTTCCTTTAGGAATTTGTGGATCTTGTGCAATGAACATTGGTGGTACAAACACCTTAGCTTGTATCAAGTAAGTCAAATTTTTAAACTTTTTACTAGGAAGATTTGTATAAGGGGACAAGGTGTACATATAGAAGTCGTGATGTATTATTTCACTGTTTAATGTAGGCAATTGAATGTTGAGTAAAAAATGTCAGGCAAATGATTATGAGTTGTAATTCAGAGCCCAATTCTACATCTGTTGAGCCTAGATCATTTAGTATTAATATTAAATAACAGCTTTGTGCAAATAGTAGAGAAATTGAAGATTTAGTACCATGGGGGTTCTAAGCCATGACCCACAGTTTTAGGGGGAAATGGAGTATGTTGACATTGAGCCTCGCCTAGGTCAGTCACCACAAGGCTATGAACCAATGAGACTGATCGGAACAATGGAGAAATGGAGTATAACACTATTGGGATTGACCTAGCTCTCAGTTGGTAAAGCCCATGCTTGGGTGTGAAAACCCAATCTGAATTGTGTATAGTATTAGGAGAAGTATAATGAAGTATGTAAATATATTTACTTGGTTATGATCGCTTAATTTATGTAATTTTTGAAGGGATTTGGTTTGGTTTTCTTTAAGGTTAGAAAGTTATTTCTCTTGCTCATCCAAAGTCTGAGGTCAGGATGTATGTCATATGGTATGAATAAAACCTTCCAGGAACTCAAATTCATGACATCAAAGATGTTGCTTTCCATTTCTGCCATCTTGCAGAAATACACATCTGAAAAAGCACTTCAGCTAAATGAATCTCTCTCGTTCTCTAATATGCCTTTCCGTCTCCTAGGAAGACGTAGCGTGCTGAGTCAGGCTTTGCCACACGATCTTATTCTGTGCAGCTTGCTCTGTGCCTATTTGCTGCAGCCTACCACCACACATTACCACCACCTTCATTTGCCTCGTATCTTTCTCTACAGTTTCAAGCCATGTTGTTTTAGTCTTTCCTCTGGGATTTCTGACATATCTCTGGTATTCTCTCGGGGCTTTTTGGTTGGTGTTTTGTCTGGTAGTCTCATCATGTGCCTATACCACTTCAGTCTTCTTCTTTACACTTCCTTGCTTCACGGGGCCTGTGTGGTTACCTTATATAATTTCTCATTGGTTATTTTCATTGGCCATTTGATGTTCATTATCTGTCTCAGCAGCTTTCTCTGGAACACATCTATTTCATTTTCTATTTTCTTTGTGGTTGTCCACAGCTCACATACATACATACATACATACATACATACATACATACATACATACATACATGTGCCACGCCATCCCAGCTATAGCTAAAGTTTTGACTAATATAGGTCAGGCAAAGCAATATGCCAATAAGCTAAGCAAATGCCTCAAAATTTGTTCAATAGAATACAACTTAGCAGCAAAGCTGTTCCAACTTTCCATACAACGATGTAACCAAGTGTCAACCAAATTCATACCTGCTTAAAAAGGCCATACAGTTGCAGCTTCACTGCGTTGCCTGGATCCTCTGTTAGTGTATTAAGCCTCGCTTTGGCATTTTCGAAGTCACTTGTCAATCCACTTAACAGTCTCGGCAAAACTGAGAATCGCGCGAATGACTTGCAAGTTAGAAGTGGTCTTCGTAGAACCTGGATCGAAGTCATTGCATTCGAAAGATTTTTGCGGCAGCTTGCTGTATGTCTGGTGCAGGAAGATGTTGAATCCTTTGCTGGAACACAGAAAGATAATACAAGAACGTACTTCGATTGTGCTCCAGCAATGAACTTTGAACCTCGGCATCATACTCTAAAGGAGTAGCCTCGTTTTAAATAATGGAGGCCTCAATTCTATTCAAGGGATGACTTCATTTGTACAGTGCAATTGGGTCCTAGATGATCCCTCGGATGGAACCACTGAACTATAAATAAAAAGTCTTTTTAATAAAAACTATAAATAAAAAGACTTTTTATTTATAGTTCAGTGGCTGGAACTCTCCCAGACCTTCACCCAGCGACGTTCATTACAGGGGGGCTAGAGAGCTATCAAGGGGGTTAATTAGTTCATGAAATTATAATTTACTGGCGATTATGATTATTGCGGACCATGTGTGATCAGATAAGACAAAATTAATACTGAAAGACTGATTTACGTCATTCGACATCTTTAAAGCCGACATCATAAAATAATTGACTGCTAATTAATATTAATTCGGAAAAGTACTTTGTCAATGGAAAAGATTCCTGGTACTACAAAATTTGTAGATAATATTTAATAACGGAATCATTAGTGCAATGCCAATGGCATTTCACTAATGATTCCGTTATTAAATATTATCTACATACTTTGTCGATATTTTCATAGGGGTGGAGGGGGCACAAAATAGTCCCCGGATGATTCTTCCTTGGCTGCGGTCTTCAGCTATACATGCATACAATTTTTACCGTAATGCTCTGCATTAGCACCCCCTGGAATAAACGTTCCGTGGATTGTTTCTTTTCTGCTTAATGCTAAATACGTAACCCCTCTATTACATTGTACCAGTAAATAAACACTTTCAGTAAACAGGAGAGGAAATTCTTTAATATCATATACATTATGGATTATAACTTGTAGAATTTTGAAGCAAAGATCAATAGATATTTCAAGTCAAGGCTTTTTAAAGGACGATTTACGTTTACAACAGATAAACCCTCTACAAAAAACATTATTGCCAACAAGATATGAAAATGAAAGAACTCAACGAACACATTTCTCTCTTCAGCGGCCCCAGTCGTTCTCGATTAAACTCCTATCCTCATTTACCAAATGAAAGGAAGATGTATTAAGTATATACAACTTATGTCTGTATTATATCTCGAGTTGCTTAATTTTCAAGCAATGGAAACAGCACTGAAGTTGCTTGATTGCTGCTTGTTGCAAGTACGTACGTATTGGTCCGAACATAAGATAATAAGGGGTCGTGCAACATACCGTAAATTTATTTTACAATTTGAAGGATCGACTAAAGTCAGAATAAATCTCGAGTATACTCATTAGAAGGAGGCATTTTACTTATAAAACGTTACTATATAAATCATAATTAAAATGTTGAAGTTGCTTACGGGACAGGACCCTCAGTTCTGTAGTTTTGTAAATTTTCTCAAACTTAGAAATTAGTTGTTATAAAACAATTACTGATTTAAAAGTTTATTTTAAACAATTTGTCTAAATTTTTGTCTCTTTGCATCTTTATAGGTTATTTTTCCACTCAGTAACATTCAGTTAACATTACTTATTACTCTGAAGATGTCAACAGTTTAGTTGGACGAAACGTTAGACTATAATCAATGATTTATAATGAAAAAATATCAATGTATCTCTTTCCTTGAAGACCCTTAGCCTGGCTGTAATTTTATAAGCAGATTACGTTTTCCGCCTGGCATTTTACTTGTTAGTAATACACGATTAGTTACTATAGATGCAAATAATTGCCTCGTCACTAATATGAAATTTGAATAAGGATTTTTATAAACACCTGCTTAGCAGCATATAATGGTGTTATAAAGGCCCTGTACGCAGTAAGACACAGCATTTGAACACAATCAGTACCAGTATGATATTGTCGTGGAGTTGTGCAAGATTGGTTCCACTATTCTCAACTACAAGCAACACCATAGGCCAACAGCCCTACAAAGGACAGAGTCGATATCTAGGGAGCTGGACTCCGTCACAAAATAAGCAAATGACTTTCAACAGCGATTTATCGTTTATGGTTTGACTAGGTTCTAAACATTTTTCAAATCTCAAACTGTATCAGGGACATTCCCATTTCTCAAGGACATTTGGACAGGTACGTCAGGTAAGGTGACAGTGTCGAAAACCTTTCGGAGATAGGATAAGATACTTTCTTAATACAGTATCTTTCTTGATTGATAATAGCTAATGAATGCAACATTGTAAAACTGCAAAAATGTACAAAAATGAGAGCTCCAAATCGTTTCTATGTGAAAATGTTTGGATTTCATATCTTTTCCAGAGTTGAATATTGCGTTGAGTAACGGATTTATTTTTGCTAGATGTTCTCGCCATACACTGATCACAGCAATCTTATGGAGTGAAGTAAGAACGGTTTTATGATGCATTGATAGGAAACCGGAAGACCAAAACACGTCGTAGAAATTATCAGTCACGAGAGCAATACCTTTTCTGCCACCCGTGTTATTGAAGAAGGAGTAAAATGTAAACAAATCCTTTTTTGCGACAGAGCACCGGCTTCTGTGTTGTGATAAATGCAGCTTCTAAAGCGGCAAGATGACAGGGAGATCAGGCTTTGGCCAATGACCTAAACAAATCCTCTGGATGGTTGTCAGCACATGATAGGTTTCAAGCAAATGCTGCCCTATTACGAGTCTTTTGGGGGGATCTGTTTACTTGGCTTTGTTTGCACGATTCGGTAAAATTTTGGAAACTTTACTGTCGCTAGTAATTAAGACCAGCACATGTTGCCCGATTCTGGTATGTAACCTCTGCGACGTACGACCTACATATTTGCTCGCGCAGTAACACGCGAATTTATATACTAATAAACTTTTATGTGTGACAGGTAGTGCGTCTTTTTGGGAAACAGGCAGCAGCATTTTGGTGGAATAGACAACACGCGGTTGTACGGAGGGAAAACTGTTGGTCACGGCTGTTTTTATTCTTTTATCAAAACTTAAGGAAACATTACCAATCCACGGTAGTCGCAAATTTACTGGGCACTTCATCGGGTCATATTTAAGATCAAAAGAAAACCTGGCAATTTTATTGTAATAATAAGCCCTCTTATTCCCATGAACGTGTTCTTTGAATTGATGAACGCCGCAACTAAGTCGGGCGAATTCAGTTTCAATGACGTAATGTTCAGGCAGGTTGAGGGAGTTGCTATGGGTTCTCACCTCGGATCAACTTCAGCAAATATTTTCGTTTGAAAAAACCCAACAAATCCTAACCTTTTCTAGACGTTCGTATTCAAAAAGACAAGTCCACTTTTCTCACTAGTGTTTACAGAAAACCCTCATTTACGGGAAAATATACGCACTGGGACTCGTTTTGTCCAAAAACTCGCAAAACAAATCTCCTTACTACTTTAGTTCACCGCACTCTTAACATTTGCTAAAAAAGTAAAATCGACCAGGAATTAACTAACATTAAAACCACTTTTCAAGAAAATGGCTATCCAGAAAATGTTATCAACATTATCATCTCCAATCAAATTGCCAGGTTTTCTTCTGGCCCAAAATATGGCCCGATGAAGTGTCTAGTATACTTGTGACCACCGTGGATTAGGAATGGGAATTATCCAAAAGTTTGTTGTCATGGAAGCGTCAGACAAAAAAGCCCATCATGTCGATTCATCCATCCGTTAACTATGATAACTCCTTCTACTTTAGCGGCTGCTCTGTTCTTATCTGATCTGTTAATGCTGCAAGTATCTCTTTCTCAAGGCTTTGGATAAGGTCGAATATTTCCATGATTTGTTTCTTTAATGATTTTACTTTAACATAGTAGTCCCTCCGTTCCTCGTTTTGGTTAACCAATTTCCACAAAATATATAAGATGTTCCATCCGTGACCTCTTCTTTTTGTCAATAAATTCCCTTTTGTAACAAGAATTACCATTTGTTGCTCCGGTGGACCTAATTACTAAAATTAACTTACTAATACGTCATGATAGTTTAGCTATAAAATGAAAATCCCGACAATTGCATATGGTTAATTTGGAGCCACGAATCAAAGCATCGTAGAATCCATGATGTTCATTTATGTTTGCAAAGTGTGTCTGATGACATAAAAATCAAGGCTTGTAAGCCACACGATAGATGCGTATGTTGAGCGGAAACAAGTTTCTGATGCCTTACGCAAGTTGCGTTAGATAGATGGATAGTTGATCAGATGCTATCAAGTGATTGATAGAAGACGTTTACTTCCGATCAGGAAAAAGTAGCCGGTACATAAATAATTTTCATAAAGTCTGAATACCCCACGTGAGCATTTGTTTCGTTTGGTACCAGATTTATTTAGTTATAAGGTGAACAAAACAAAGGTAGACTACTTTAAAACAACAACGTGAGCTTTTATTTGTCAAGAGGACGATGATTAATTAAGGTCGATAGTAACACACAATGTAACTGAACATAATCAAATGATAATTTTGAACTTTCTTTGTAAAAATAGTGTTTCTAATTAAAGTAATATGTAATATGCTATTTGGTTGTTGTTTTAGATAAAGGAAAACGTCCAAATTAAGTAATCCAGTAATCGTTCCGGTAGTTTCCACTTCGTAATGCATCAAAGAAAAGTGATCTGGGCAACAGTGAAATAATGGGGCAGTTGCATCTTGATACAAGCTCCTGTGATGAAGTTTAGTCAACACAAAAAACGTGTATTTTATTAAACGAATTACAAAATAATAGACTAATAGGCCCATACAACTGGTACTTCACGACGTAGCGTGCTCCTTTATTGTATATTGTAGCCTCAAATCAACACACCTCAAAAGCACACACCAGGGAAAGTTGAAACTCGTTAGTAATTATGCAATCATATCTTACCTTCAAGCTACTCTCAGATTCATATAGAAAACTTTCGGGGACCTATTTCATTAATCAAAGTAATACAGGACCGAGGTCGAAAAAAGAAAACGGGAATTGAACTTGGAACCTCCTTGACACCTACTTGGAACCTAACCTGGGAACTCTCACTTATCAGACGTGGTGCTCCACTATTAATCTTCATCATCGTATTGAGCCTGTCATGTCACTGTTGGCAGATGGCCTTCACATCTCCTTCCATGAGTCTCTGTCCTGTACCTTACTCATCCAGTCTTTGTCAAACTCTTCTTCGATGTCGTCTTTCCCCCTTTTCTTCGGTTTTCCTCTCTTTCTACTTCCTCCAATTAGCACCCAGTCTGTGGTTATCCTTGCCCATGTGTTTTTATCCATTCGTGCAATATGCCCTTCCCACTGTTTTTTCACATTTTGTACTGTTTCAATAATATCTTTGCATTTGGTTTTCTTCTAACGGTTTCATTTCGGATTTTGTACATGTAACCGTTATGCCTGTAAAGTGAGTAATGGTTGTATTATTTGGTATGAAATAAAACATGAAGTTTAAAAAAATTACAATACATTAATTTGTCTATGAGTGCCATTGGAGGAATTGCGTTAGAAAGCAAGTCGTTTATGGAAATGATGAACAGTCTAAAGGTAGAAAACAAGGTCTACTTGTTGAGAAAGATAATCAGCTGCATCATACGTTGCACTTATTACGTATTCTGTAGACGTGACAAGAATTGGCCGGAGCCCGAATTGCTTGTATGGTAGGCGTTGTACACTTGTATTTAGGTGTTGTTGTTTTGTTTTTTTTACTTGTATAGTAGGGGACATCAATCTGTGCCTTTGATGTTTTATTGTTGTTATTATCATTACTATTATTATCATCATTATTATTATTTTGACAGTGTTAGTGTACTGTTAACTATTTGTGAACTAGTCGTTTTGTATTTTAATCAGTCATACATGCCTAATAGTTGTGAGTGTTTGACTGTATCTCGTTGATATATGTTGAAAAATAAATTAGTAGTAGTAATAGTAATCGGAGTAAAAGTAGTAGTCAATGTTAAATTAAAAGGAAATTAAAAGCTTCTTTAAAGATTCTCAGTCAGGTTGTTATTTTTATCAACAGTTTACGGTTTCAACCTGGCATTCATCAATAAAACTGTTGTGCAAAGCCTTTAACATATATTTGATTAACCAAGAAATTCTTCACTGGATTTAAAGATCATCAAGTTCTAGGTCATTGCTTGCTTTTATCTTTTCAGACACCAAAATTGATCCTCATTCCCTCTCTTTAAAATAGGAAATCGTTACTTTTAAATGGGACATTTTACTGCTCTGTTGTCTTGCAATGTAATCAAAGATGTTCTATTGCTATGGTCCGTAAACTTTCTCTTTCCGTGGGTGCTCTGCTATGTTAGAAATATTACTTGCAGACCCTTTAAGTAATTGAATCATGATGCAAAATGCTCATGTGCGAGTATTATGTATTTTTAAAAGTCGAGTTAGGAATCGCACCAATAGGAATTGCATTTTTATTGCTTTTGTTGTTTTTACTTTGAAAATATTGTCGCAATTGAGAGAAAATTAGTACTAATTCCTGTCGACCTTTAATTGGTTACGGCCCCCCGTTGTTTCCAGAACGTCTATACTCAGGCACATTTCTTGCAATTTGAATGCTCTCACAGCATATAAATCGCTTCATTTCGGGACTGGTTTAATGTTTACGTAGTGCATACTAACAACATATATATGAAAGGCTACAAGAAACTTTCATGCAGTAAACAATGATTAATAACTGTTTTTTTGTAAGTCTGCAACCTTTCTCTTCCCGTAGACACCTTAACCAATTGTATCATAATATAAAGTGCGCATGGGCGAGTATTATGCATTTTTAAGGGTTTGAATGAGGAATATCACCTATAGAAATGACACTTCTATTACTTTGTTGTTTTTACTTTGGAACTGTAGGCTCACTTGTAGGCATCCATAATAGACTACGCGTCCTTAGATATCATCTGCAGACCTCAAATTGCTTAGCTAGCTTAGCTCATACAACTAAGCCTCAAAACAATCATGATTTTCTATTCCATCACAATTTTTGATTAAAGTCTTTTCAGAAGATACAAAATCTCAATTTTCCTTAAAATTTTCTCAAGCAATATGAAAAATTGCTTTTTGTGTCCATCCCATCATGGTGCTGTTACAGATAGGGGCTGTGCATAGCAAGAACGCATACCACTTCGTTATTGAATCCCTGTCAGTGTATGTAATTGCAACAATATACATTACATAAGAAGAAAAAACGTATAAGCTAGACTACGTAATATTTATTTTTATGCTTAAATCGGTTGCCACACAATCAAATGAGGTCTTTGTGTTCTACGAAGAGGTGTCCTACTAGCTTATTAGTTCCTTGCAATGCATCATGCATGTTATACTGAAGTTTAATATTGGTTTAAAGGGTATTGCTCTAAAATGTCCCTATTTCTTTGGTCGTTCTCAACGAGTATCCATTCGTGGCATAGTATTGAAGAGGTATGACTTGCGCTCTAGGGTTCTGCAAGGCTTTTGTCTGGGACCCCTTCTATTCACAATATACGCAAGTACACTGTTCGATGACGTTAAAGGTTACCAATCTACTGTTCATTGTTATGCACATGAAACGCAACTCTACTTTCCCTTCAGTCCTAAAGATAAATCAGGGCACACTGATGCAGTATCTGACATCGAAAACTCAATTCAAGGTATTAGAAGACGGATGTCTTAAGACAAGCTGTTTATGAACGGTTTGAAAACGGAACTCCTTTTGATAGGTACCAAGCAGCAACTCGCTAAAGTTAATAACCTTAAATTAAAAATAGGAAACCATAACATTGTCCCGCATTCTCCTGTGTGCAATTTAGGCGTATGGTTAGAATTCTCATCTGCTAATGGATGAACATGTAACAAACAAAGAACATCTTTTTATCATTTATATAACATAAGAAGGATTAGGATGTACCTCATAAGAGAATGTAAAGAGACTCGCGTGGGCTATTGTAAAAGTTTATTTTATGGACTGGCAACCTATCAGCTTCAGAGGCTTCAAAGGATTCCGAACGCACCCGCCCGACTTGTTAAATCTAGGGAACAATTTTTGTCGTTTCAAACCATTACTTAGTAGTCTTCACTGGTTATCAATTAAATATCGTAATGGGTTTAAGATTTTAATACTTACTTTTAAGACCATCTATAGACTGTCTCCATTGTATATTTCTGATTTAATATCCAAAAATAGCAGCAGTAGGAGGTACAGTCTCAGATCAAATAATAATAGCATAATTCTAAACGTTGCCACATGCTAGTCTCTTAGCAGCCTTGATGATAAATCAATTTATATAACTGCTCCAAAGCTGCGGAGTAGTCTTTTTTCAGAAATAATAATAATAATAGAAAACAACAGTGGATAACAACAACAATAACAAAAATAACAGCAATAAAAGCAATAGCAACAATAACAACAATAACAATACCAACAGCATCGATGGCGGCGATAACCAAAGTCAATACAAGTTTATAAATAGATAATAATAGTAATAACAAAGATAATAATGATAATAATGATGATGATAATTATAATACTGAAAGAAAGGTGCTTCTTCTTTACTTATCTACCAGACAAGCTAACTTTATTTCATCTACTAACTGGCATTTTTCTTTGGGGGTAAGTATCGTAATTCTGGCAAGAAGTAACATTGTTACGAAAATTGTTGCTAGTCAGCGACTCTTTTCCTCTTTTTTCAATTTTGAAAATTCACTCGAGAACTAAAAAAGATGTCATCGCCGGCTCTCGAACCCTCTATTTCTCCAGTGCTTTTTCATAACCCATCATTTAAATTCTCTCTTCTCCATGACACATTCTTCTAATTGTTCTGCATCTGCCTGGTTATGTTATTACAGAACCAAGATGTACTCGTGAACCTTCGTAATATTAGTTCTCGGAAGTCCCGAATCTCATATGAAAATTACAATAATGACCAAGAAGTTTAGGTTCTCAAGAATGGTAGATGTTTATGACTCTTTTTGGTTCTGATAGCGTACATGAGTTTCTCTATAAAGGCCACAAAGAATATATTTACATGTTTCACTTTCACGTCTTTGCATAAGCTGTTAGTGCTGTTTTATACAAAGTATATTTCATTTATTTGTAACCACTGTTCTTTGCTTTGAGTTTATAAATAAACTGATGGTTTGGATATTTTAAGAATACTCAGCATATACTACCATGCAGACCTTGCTACAATTGAAACCTTGTATTGTTATTTTGAACTTAAAGCAGTGCAAATTTTCATATTTGTAGAGGTGTATCTTTTCTACATATTCTTCAAATTTTGAATTACTTGACGTACTTCCGATTTCATTATCGTACAGTCGAACGTGTCTATAGCTGACACCTGCGGTTCCTGAAGAAAGTGTCCGCTATTACTAAGTGTCCGCCATATAGAGGTTCTGCCTAATTTAGTTAATCCTACTTAATTAGTTCGAATTAATTAGTTTGCCTAATTTCTCCTAGGAAAGAAATTAATTTATAACAATGTTTTAAATCTCATATATAAACCGAAATAATAAAGCATTAGCAAGAATTTTAGGAGGTAGTATTAGTATTTCAAAGAATATCGTCGGACATGTGCCGTTCAACTGGAGTAAATTTGCCTCTATGTTTCTCAAGGTTCCCAACAGTTGTATCCGTGCGAAGTTTACAGGGAAGAGAGTGAATAGAAGTACAGGACTTGGATACGAACAACCAAGAAGGTAACTGAGAACATAGATGCAAAAATAGCAACGTGTTTGGAATAGTTGCATTGTTTAAAAATACTTACTGTGTCACAAACTTTATCGGTTTTATTCTTCTGACAACTCAGGGACCACAAAGCCATAGGGCTAGGGGAACTTAAATAGGACTAAAATACGAATGTCCGCAATACGGAGGTTAATTTTAAGGCAAATGTTTACGCTGTTCCGAGAAAATGTGTCCGCTATAACAAGTGTGCGCTATAAAACTGTTCTCTATATAGAGGTATTTCAATGAGAGTTTGACCATTATTCGGTCCGTTCCTAGAAAATGTGTCCGCTATTACCAGGTGTGGGCTATATAGCATGTGCGCTATAGACAGGTTCGACTGTAGTTAGGAATCTATAGATTGTATATTGTACAAGAAGTGAAGGTGCGCCGATTCGGATGCAATCAGTCAACTGTCTGATATCTTGCTGTGTTCAACAATGTGCATCGGACCAGTACATGTTAATATTTCATCGTAAACAATGGAGAATAGACCATAATCGGATCAACAAACAAGTGGGACAATTTGTAACTCGACGATTCGAATTGAAAATGGAGGTAAATGTAAATAACAGACCATTCTTTAGATACATTGTAAAAGCTTTATCATAAAATATTACTGTAGCAAATATGGATTATATATCATTTTCAGAAAGTGGTCCTTAGATTAGATTGAGAATATCGGAAAAGATGAGAAGGATTTTATCAGGTGGTTTATAATAAGCATCTGTTTATGAGTACAAACGCCTTGTATCTGCTTTCTTAATTGATGTAATTTATTGTGCTATCTGACTTTTGGAAGATTAAGTTTTCCAAAAATTGATCAATTTAACCTTCAAATTAAGATGATTGATATTTTCATGCAGTTAACACGTGGAAAGTGTAATCAAGGATGGCAAATACCCAGTATCAGAGGATACCACTGGAAGATGATGACGTTAGCATTGATGCCGATGAACCAGTAGAAGAGGCACCAGCGATCACAAGCGCACCTGAGGTTCAGGAACATGTTTCAAGTAATGAGGAGGAGCCAGTGAAAGCCTCTGATTTGAAAATCCAAACAGTTCCACTCTCATACAAGATAGAACGACTAAGGTAAAAGCATTTTAAACTACTTAAATCAATTCCATTGTACCATTATTGACTTTATTGGTTTGAAATATTTAAGTAAAGGGTCAGTCACTTAAGAAGTTGTTAAACCAATTGGTACGTCGCTCAGAAAGTCAGTTTATCATTTTCAGCTGCTAAATGCCAAACTGATTGACTGGGTGTGTGAGTGACTGATGGATGTGTTTACTGGAGGATTTACTAACGTACTCTATAACCGACTCACTAACTTACTAACTCACTAATTCGCTCCCTTACAATTTCTGTCGCTCCCTCAATTACACGGTCACTCACTCACTCACTCACTCACTCACTCACTCACTCACTCACTCACTCACTCACTCACTCACTCACGTACTCACTTGTATCCCAGAAATTTAACTTCCCACAACTCATATTTATCTTCATCTCCATCGAAGTAAGGAATACGCGTCTTGGCCTCATGACCTGTAGACTTCTTGATGGAGGATAGCGCGACTATTTGACTTATGAATACATAAATGAAAAAATATACAAAGAGCAAACCATTCTCCTTGATGGGCGAGTCAGAGAAAAGTGAGCTGATCGCCATCCACCGTATATTAGTCAATCAGACACAGCTGGGGTAACCAAATATGGAATACCCTAGTACGGTAAAATTACACAACACACGAGGTTTCCTCTAACAGGGCGGTCATAAGTTTCATCATTCTCCGGAAATACTCCTAACAATAGAATCCATTCAATTTTATATCACATTTGATTCCAGCGATACAAAAATGTCAGAGGTAGGTAAATTCAACTGAAAGTGGCATTGTATAGTTTAAATTCTAGCTGGGACAACCTAAGCAATTGGTTGAAAGTCGTGAAAAAAGTTTGTTCATTTAGGCCAAGAGACTCAATTTTTTTGTAGTTCTGAAGTTATATCTGAAATTGTTCTAACAATTTTGGCGCCTCCAAATTGTTGGTAGGCTTAACGATTGCGCAATCAGCGGTTGAAAAATTTTTGCTTCGCTGCCTTTCTTTGTTTGTGAATTATCATAAATGATGCTTGAATGTTTGAACAACTCGTTCTTTGCACCAGCCATTCTGATGAGGGTGCAGCGAAACCGGTCAATGGCATTTCACTAATGATTCCGTATCTTCCGTTATTAAATATCATCTACAAATTTTGTAGTACCAGGAATCTTTTCCAACAATCAACCTATTTTCTGACTCCTTTGATAGCTGTAACTGATGAAGTGACGATTCCTACACAAAAATGTTTCTTAATCATTTGAAATGCTGCACAGCCTCCAGGAAATAACGAGCTTCATCGTTATCTATCGCTTTTATTGGGGATAGTTAAATGTCTACGAATACAGTAAAGGCGGGCTACAGCTACCACACATTACGCTTTTGGTAGATCCCTTCCTGGCTAGCGCAACACTTTCAGTCTGCATTCAAAATTTTGCCACATTCCATTGTGGTAGTGTATGCCGTTATTCACAAAGATGTTTAGATTTGTTCGGGCATAATGTCACAATAACATCTAATTTCAAGGGAGTTAAAGCTGAGGCCAATGATGCTTTGCTTTGTCGAAAGATCCGATCTTGCTCAGTTTTTACAACTCAGTCCAGCTTTAATACAAGAAATAACGAAGTGGACTACTCCTTCTGGTACATTCCCTCAAGTTCTATTCCAATATCTGTTTACCAGCAATTGTTTACGCTTTTGTTGAATTAAAGGTGACGATTACTAAAACGTTACTTCCACCGTAGATTGATTTTACTAGGTCATCTTTATGAGTTGTCTATGAAGGCTGCGGTCCTACATTGTCAATAAAATACAATTAAATCGAGCCGCGGAAAATGTAATCCTTTCGACAAGCATGCGGAACCAACACAGATACTCTTCATCACCCACAGTGTCAAAGCTACCATCTTAGTTGTGGCAAATGGCGGCCTCCAAACTACTCCAAATAAAATGAATGAGCAACAGCCTCGTTTCCCTTCTAGTGAATTATATTAATTCTATGGTTCAAAGAAACAGCCCTTTTTGTTTACACGTGCAGAACAATAGAGTTATCCTTCCAGACTTTTTATATATAGTTCAGTGGTCCCTGCTTGTTCAAAAGCCATCACTGTTTTGCCTCTTGTGAGAAGTTGAAAGAGAGACCGGATGTTCTATTGTTCATTTCTATCCCAGTCGCTTTTGTTTCGGTAGTGGGCGTCGGTTGGCTGAATTTCAATATGTCATTCAAGTATCAAGTGGCTTCGCTCTTGTGAACCTCTCCACCACCGAATTTTGTGGCAGGCGGAAGATCGTACGAAGTACCTCCCATCATACTGGAGACAAGAAGCTGCCGTGCGAGGGTAACGCCGAAACCAGTGCAGCGATTGACCGTGTGGCGTTGTCGTCAGTTGCTTGCCTTTGAACCGCGAAAATGAGTGGAAAGTTCGTTAGGGAATCGAAATTTCGCCATGTGTTTGGCACCCCGAGCAAGAAGGAACAATCCTTCGAGAATATTACTATAACAAGGAGTTCAATGGAAGCTAAATTCTGTGCAGCTAACCCGAAATTCTTGGCTGTGTGTGTCTTCTCTGGCGGTGGTGGAAGTTTTCTTGTAATTCCCCATGACAAGGTAAGGCGTTGGTGCAGTGCCATTTGTAGTGTTCATATTTTAGTTGTACGAGGAACGTTGCAGAACGTTTGACGTATATTACCTTGCTGCCATACACTTAGCCTATTTTGCGATATTTTATTTCTTCTCCATCTTCTATTTCTTGTGGTATGATTTGCAATGTTGGAAAAATATTGTACCATTTGTCAAGTTCACAACCTCTAACAAGTAGTTACGTAGTTATTACTATCATACTTCTTAAAGCTTTCAGACAGTCATAGAACAAAAAGAGCAATTCGTCGAACGACTTCCTTGTTTGCCGAAACTTGTGTGACCATTTGCCCACCCATCATTTTGCGCAGAGCCCATTACAGTACCCATCCATTTTTACGCAGGATATTGTAGGTATGCACTGGACTCTTTTTTTTCTCATGGAACTTCATATGAGCATAGTAGTATATGCCTAATAGTTCTTTTTAGGATTGGCCTGGTTTCGTGTTATGCCCTCAAGATTTCAATTCATCTTAAATTCATTAGCCAAAATATTTTGCGGAGCGATCACCCACCTTTGTCAACTCCACATAGTGTACGAGACGGAACAAGTAATACCATCCCTAGACTCGTGTAATACATTATGGGAAGCACATATGTCAGTCTTGACAAAGTTACCTGTTTAAGTACATATGTAAGAACGAGAAGGCACTTGATCATTGGATTGATGATGCAAAATAGGTATGCTAGTTTCTGTGTTATCTCATACAGGATGGGAACGTTGCTGTGGGGCAGTAGGTCCTGTCCTACCCTACTGTCTGCCCACTTTACCCTGTTCCCTACCCTACTTGCCATTACAGGGTTCAAACTGACCTTGAAAAACCTGCACATGTGAGGGACTTCTTCTAGTGGCAGATTGCAACTGCTCCACTAGAGTAAAAGGAAACACTGCAGAAAAGAACTACTAAAATAAAAAGAAAAGTTTTACTGCTTGCAACTCTTACTGTTACCGGTGTATATAAAGCAATTCACGATTGGATATGAGTGCCCTTGGATGATGGCTGTTAAATGTCACTGTAGTTTAACATTACAATAGAAAACACAGAGTAATCCATTCATAGTAGAAAAGAGTTGATACAGTGCTTTATACACTGAAGTCCTTAAGAAGATCTTAACAATCTATACATGTATCTTAACTATCCTTGATACTTGATCTCCTTGATGAGAGAATTATCCGTGATACCAAATTTGCTTGAAGAAATGTTTAATGGAGATATCATTTGTTTTCCAAAAATTATTAGCAAAATTTCCTTTTTTTAATCTCAAAAAGATACTACACTGGAGTAGATGGGAATGTTTGATCCCAAATACTAAAGAACTAAGTTTAATAGAATGGATCAGCCAAAATGTGAAGTTCTCAGCTAGGTATGACTTTGAATATCATATGTGTCTGTAATATCCACCAGTATGGTATGGTATGTTATTTCAGCTCCAACTTATTGATTGTGACATAACAAAAGCACATTTTTTGACAATGCAACTAGCTACTTATGAAAGTGCTAAAGGGATATTGCAGAGCCCATTCTTATTGATAAGCCAGAGACAGCATATTTCATCTGTTTGATACACTTCTTTCTTCAAATGGGATTCCAGCCATTGTACTTCATAAGTGGTGTCAAGAAATCTCTGATACTCTCTTAAAGTTTCGACATGTGTTGAATGATTCACATTTCTTTTCCAGCTGGGAAGTGTAATCTATTTATCTAGCATCTGTTTTGCTAAAGGTTTTTGCCATAAACGGATCACAGCAATCATATGGAGGGAAATGAGAAAGCTACTCCACCCGATATTCAAACTTTGTACCACAAATCAACTTTTCTACTGTTGACTACCCACGACTTGTCTGTGACTTTGCAGCAATAACTACCTATGGATGATCCAATACGTTTTATACAGTTACTTTACTGTAATTATATTAGCATGCTGTAAAAGTGGGATAACAAATTGTAGGTTTTCTCTGTTACTTTATGTACACAAGACTTATAACTGCAACATATAACGTACCCTAAAATTTTTCCTCTGACATGAAGCGCTGTTGATTGCTTAATATTTACAACATTGCATCCCCTTTCTTCACATTTCTTCCAAATTTTGAAAACTGCTAGCACAAATTCAAAAATACATGTTTTAATTGCAGCTGGCTGCTTTGTCACTTCTTGGAAAGATTCTCCATGTTTAAGGTGGTTGATTTTTAATAACTATGAATATAATTTTAAGAACTCTGCGAATTCATGTAGAAAGGCTCAGATACCATAAGCAGATGCAGCATTTTTGTTTGCCTTTAACCCTGTATTGTATCTACGTGATTAATTTGGCAATGCCAAACATAAGTCACAACATAATAGATAGTGATTCTTGCATGGAAGCCAGATAGTTCAGTGAACATTTCAAGTAAATACCCTCAAGTAAATAATGTTCCTAAGAGCTGAGTGCATTCATTTTCAATGGCTTCACACAGAGTGTAATACTATGACAATTCAGACATTAAATTGCTAGGTCACTGCAAACCAACAGAAACATGTTGACTGGTTCAATCACAAGAAAACAAAGACTAGAAAGTTAAGTTTGGACAAACCATAAATGTATACCTTGCAGTTCTTGTGTAGCCTCTTCTAACAGATGTTTTACACATCTTATGACATAGGATAGCTTCTCGAAGCTAATCAAAATCTCATCTCCATGCTTTCAAATTGTAGCCTCTTCAGGGGGGGGGGGGGGTTGGTAGTAAATGGGAAGACCCACTGTGTAGTAAATGGGAAAACCCAATTCAGAAATCACCCACCTACCCACTGACCATTTACTACTCTGTAGTAACTGGATTTTTTGTCCCAAAAGTAGGGACCGACCCCAAATTTCACAATAAGCCTGTTTCTGAATCATGATGACAAGATGCTTTGTTTTGGAATCAAGTATTGTTCACAAGATTCTTGTTTGTGCTACATTTTATTTTCAAATGAGAATGAAAATCAGTATCAAATAAAAACAATCAACAATACTACAACGATTAATCTGACAAGGGCAGTCAGACTTGTGTTTATTAGAGCGCAGTGAAAGGATGTATATTAACACAGTCAAATCACTTAATATCCAAATATTTGGACATGCTGAAACCAGCAACATATTTCAAGGTCCCAAATAGACAGGGATAGGGTGTTATTAAACTGGGGGAGTGGGACATTTTGCGCCAAGCTCCCACTCTGTGATCAAGTAATTATCAAACCTGTTATGGAGAATGAAATATTGCAACAACATCAGGGTCGCTGGGTACAGTGCTATCATACTCCCAGCAAGAGTGCTCAGAAAATTCTTAATTTCAGTCCAGGCAGGCACACAACACTGCAGGAAACATTGGTAAAAATTTCACAACTGGAACCATGTTAGCTGCACCAAATATGAACCATAGTTGTGAGCTGTACCTGCAGCACTCAGCATCTAACTATGTTAGTTTTATTCCTTAGCAAATGGGGATGCCATCCATGGCCTGCAGCGCTTTCAAGTTACAAAATTGTTATCAAAAAGATTGCAGTCTTCTATACTCGACGCCCGCAGCCAGGGCGGGGGTGACGCACAGTGCGCCGACGGCGCATCGGACGAGCGTTCGGAGCTGCGGTTCCATCGGTCCCCCCGGCGTCGCTCGGCGACGCGCGACTCGGTGCGACGTTCGGCCTCGGGCGGCTCGGAAGGGTACCATAGGGCATCGTCCCGCACCGTCCGTCGGCGCCGTCGATCCAGGTCGCGCCGGAGCGCTCCCGGAGGGAGGCTCGGGTGGGTCTCCGCGCCACCGCCGTCGACGCGTTCACCCCCGAGCCGTTCTCCGGCAACCCGCCGCCGTCTGCGTGCCGGAGCGCGAGCGACCCGAGAGTCGAATGCGGGCCGTGGTGCACGAGAGGAAGCACTCCGAGACTGCCTCGAAGGGAACCCGGTGGCTGGCAGCGCCCACGACGCGCAGGCTCCGTTCCGGGGAGGCGAGCGGCCGGGGCGGAGTCGTCTCGTCGGAGACTCGTGCCCCGAGCCCGGCGGCTTCGTCCACGCCGAGCGAGGGGGAGCGGAGCTGGCTGGCGGGAGCGGCGGTCACCGGGATCGAGGCGGAGCTCCGGTCGGCCGAGCTAGTCGGCGGTCGGCGCCGGGCGGTGGATCAGCCACAGGTTGCGCAGGTAGATCATCCAGCCCATCCCCTGGCCGAGGATGCCGACGATGTCGCGGCGCCAGACGAAGTAGACCAGCAGCATGGTCGCGCCGACGAGGCTCATCCACCAGAAGGCGACCGGGACGACCGAGCGCTTCTGTCGTTCGCTGGTCAGCCACTGGACCAGCATACGGCCGGTGAACAGGAGCTGTCCCGCCAGGCCGAGGGCGACCCAGGCGAGGCCGGCGGCGGAGGTGATGTTCAGCGGCCGGTACCACCACGGGTAGGCGTGCTGCTCGGAGATCACCCGCTCGGCGAACGCCTCCGGCGTGAGCGTCAGCTCGGTGCCGGTGTCGGTCCGCAGGTGGACCTCGATCGAGCCATCCTCGGCCCGGGTCAGCACGGCGCGCTCGTCGACGCCGCGGAGCTGGACCTTGAGGTGGGCCTCCGGGGAGGCCACCGCCGGCAGCGCCAGCGTCGACGCGCACAGGGCGGCGACGCCACGGAGGCGGGCGCGGCGAGATGTCCTCGATCGGAACACGGGATGGCCTCGAGAGTACCGATCGCCCCGGGCGGACGACCGTCGACGCACCTCAGGATAGCGTCCGGCCGATCGCCGACACGAGATCGTGCTCTTCGAGCGACCGAGGTGCGTGTAGAATTGTCGCGGCGGCCAGGTCGCGACGTCGACCCGCCGACACGGGAGGGACCATGCAGCTACGGAAGTGGATTCCGGCGACCCTGGCACTGATGACGGCGAGTCTCGTCGCCCGAGCGGACGTCCTGCCGGCCGGCGAACCGGCCGAGGAGGCGGTCGGGTTCCGGATCAACGCGAGCGGCTACGACTTCATCGAGGAGCAGTTCGAGGCAGTCGTCACGCCCGAGACCCTGCAGGAGCTGCTCAACTCGACCACCCCGCTCGAAGTCACCAACCAGTGCGGGTTCTTCGAGATCGGCGTCACCGCCCGGATCGACGCGTTCACCGACATCAGCTGGTCGTCGCTCAGCTTCGAGCTGATCCCGGTCGACGGCGGGCTGGACATCAGCCTGACGCTGCTCGATCCGTTCCTCCGGTTCGACCTCGCCGGCGACTGGCTGTTCTGCGCCGTCGACTACTCGTGCGACTCCTGGATCGACGCCGACTCGTTCACCCTGAACGGCACCGGCCGGATCGAGCTGCTGCCCGACGGCCAGGCGAGCTTCGACGTCACCGAGGTCAGCTCCAGCCTGAACGGGCTCGAGTTCAACACCGGCTTCGATTGCGTCATCGTCGACATCGCCATCGACATCCTCGACGCGCTGTTCGGGACGGTCTCCGACGGTTTCGAGGGGGCGGTCGAGTCGGTGGTCGACGGGGGGTTGCCGCCGGTGGTCGAGGCGGTGCTCAACCAGCTGTCGTTCTCCGGCCAGCTCAACCTGCTCGGCATGCCGTTCCAGTACGCGCTCGACACCAGCGCCATCGATCAGCTCCAGGGGGCCAGCGTGCAGCTGTTCGACAGCTCCCTCCAGGCGCTCCAGACGAGCGAGTGCGTCGTCCCGCTGGCGGGCAGCGAGTACACCCCCAACCCGGCGCCGGCGATGGACACGGTCACCGGCAGCGACGTCGCGTTGACCGTGTCGGACGACTTCTTCAACCAGATCATGCTCGCCACGTACGACTCCGGCGTGATCTGCCTGACGGTCGACCAGGAGCTGGTGGGGGACGCCATCGAGCTCAACACGGTGCTGCTGCTGCTGTTCGCGCCGGCGGTGTTCGACGCCTACCCGTTCGCTCCGATCCAGCTCGTGTTGCAGCCGGCGTCGGCTCCGGTGGTGCAGGTCGGCGGGGTGGAGCCGGACGATCTGAACGTGGTGTTCTCCGATCTCGCGATCGACACCTACGTGCTGGCGGAGGACCGCTGGCTGCGCGCCTTCCAGCTCACCGGCGACGTCGAGGCGACGCTCGCGCTCGCGCTCGAGCCGGACGACACGCTCAGTCTCGAGGTGGGGCGCGTGAGCGTCGACGTGGCGGTCACGGTCGAGGAGCTGATCGACATCGACGACTTCCTCGTGACGCTGTTCCTGGAGCCGCTGCTGGAGGCGGCCCTGCCGGAGCTGTTCGCGCTGCTCGACTCGTTCGCGCTGCCGTCGTTGGGCGGCATCCAGCTGGTGCTCACCGACGCGGTGGTCGAAGGGAGCGGCTCGGACTACCTGACCTTCTACGCCGACCTCGAGACCGTTCCGGTGGGCGCTCCGCTCGAGCCGTCGCGACCGGGCGTCGACATGTCGGGTGCCTACTACGACATCCACGTCTCGCCGCGGCCGTGAGGGCGGGCCGGGGGCCGTCCGTCGCCCGGGAGGAGCCGGTTGCAGGACCGTGACGTAGCGGTGGTCGGGGGCGGTCTGTCGGGGCTGTGGGCCGCCCACCGGCTGCGCGATCGCGGCGCCTCGGTGATCGTGCTGGAGGCGCGAGACCGGCTCGGCGGGCGGACGCTCTCGCAGCCGCTCGACGGCCATCCGGTCGATCTCGGGGCCCAGTGGGTCGGCCCCGGGCAGGAGCGGGTGCTGGAGCTCGCCGGGGCTCTCGGCCTGGAGCCGTTCCCCCAGTACTTCGAGGGCGCCCACCTGCTGGTGGACGGCGGCCGAAGGCGCCGCTTCAGCGGCACGATACCGGCCCTACCGGTCTTCTCGCTGCTCGACCTCCATCGTGGTCTGCGTCGGGTCGAGCGGCTGGCGGCGCGGATCGACCTCGAGCGGCCGTGGGCGTCGGAGCGAGCCGCGGCGCTGGACGCGCTGTCGGTCGACCAGTGGATGCAGGCGACGCTGTACACCGCTCCGGCCCGCCGCACCTTCGCCCAGGCCGTCCGTGCGATCCTGGCGTGCGAGCCGACCGAGGTGTCGTGGCTCCAGTTCCTGCTCTACGTGCGCAGCGGCGGCGGCCTGGAGTCGCTGCTCGAGGTCGAGGGAGGCGCCCAGCACTACCGACTCGTGGGCGGTGCCCAGCCGTTGTCGGAGCGGCTCGGCGACGCGCTCGGGGAGGCCGTCCGTTGCGCGTCTCCCGTGCGGGAGATCGACTACCGGGACGGTCGGGTGCGGCTGTCGGCCGGAGGCGAGTCCTACCGAGCGCGCCGGGCGATCCTCGCCGTGCCGCCGGCGTTGCTGGGTCGTGTCGCGTTCGACCCACCGCTGCCGGGACCCCGGGCACAGCTCGCCCAGCGCATGCCGATGGGCTCGGTGGTGAAGTGCATCGCGGCCTACGAGCGTCCGTTCTGGCGCGACGACGGCCACTCGGGACACGCCGTCGGCGGCGGCCCGATGACGATGACCTTCGACGACAGCCCGCCGGACGGCCGCCGTGGCGCCCTCGTGGGGTTCCTGCTCGGCGCGTCCGCGCGCCGCACGCCGCCGGCGGTCCGCCGCGAGGCGGTGCTCACCCAGCTCGCCTCCCTGTTCGGTGAGCCGGCCCGTCGTCCGGTCGATTACGTCGAGCAGGACTGGTGCGCCGAGCCGTGGAGCGGCGGCTGCTACGTCGGCTACACGCCGCCCGGGGCGCTGACCTCGTTCGCCGTCGATCTGCGCGCCCCGGTCGGCCCGCTGCACTGGGCCGGCACGGAGACCGCGACGCGCTGGAACGGCTACCTCGACGGCGCTCTCGAGGCTGGCGCACGCGCTGCCGACGAGGTGTGGGAGCAGCTCGGCTGACGCCGCGTCAGGGGTCGATCGAGAAGATACGGACGCCGTCGTGGCCGGCGGCGACGTAGAGCCGATCGCCGACCACCGTGGCGCCGCGCACCCAGCTCGACACCGCGATCACCGCCACCGGGCTCGGAGCGGAGAGATCGGTGGCGTCGACCACGTGCATCCCCGACGAGCCGGCGGCCAGGTAGACCTGGCGGCTGCCGTCGAGCCCGGTCGCCACCGCCAGCCCCTCGACGAAGGTGGGCGAGGGGGCCGGGTAGGTGCCGAGCTCGGGCAGCGGCGTGCCGAGCGGCCCGGCGACGTCGTAGATCGCGAGTCCCGAGGAGAACGCCGCGCCGAAGACGGTCTCGCCGTCGAGCGCCAGGTCGAGGATCTGAGCAGAGGTCGGCACCGATTGCGCCACCTCGAGCGGAGAGCGGGGATCGGTGACGTCGATCACGGTCAGCCCGTGCGGTCCGTCGGCGACGTAGGCGAGCCCGTCGGCGACGATGGCGTCGTTGTGGTACTGCGAGCCGAGGGTGTAGAAACGGCCCACGGTCGGCGGCTGCACCGGGTCGGCGCCGACGTCCAGCACGGTCATGCCGCCGAAGCCCGAGCTGACGTACAGGAGCCCGCCCGACAGGGTCACCCCGAGGACGTTGCCGGCGAAGGTGTGCTCGGGAATCGACGCCGCCAGCATCGGTCGGCTCGGCTCGCGCACGTCGACGATCTCGAGGCCGCCCTCGTTGGCCGCGAGGTAGGCGAACTCGGCCGTCGCGACCACGTCGTAGGCGTAGCCCCCGGCCAGGTGGGTCGCGACCGGCGCTGGACGGCGCGGGTCGGAGACGTCGAGGATCTCGAGGCCATAGCTGTCGGTGGCGACGAACGCCAGGTGGCGACGCACGAATATCCGCCGCGCCGACCCTTCGGTCGCGAACGATCCGAGCTCGACCGGCACCCCCTCGGGTGCGAGGGCGACCCGGGCGGTGTCGACCGCGGTCCGGTCGGCCGCCCCGGCCGGCACGGCCAGGGTGACGAGCAGGGCGAGGACGAGGGCTCGGTGGGCTCGGCCACGGGCGAGGATCTGCATCCGACGTCTCCTTGCGGTCCGGCGGGCGCACCAGCGTCCGACGTTTCGCCCACAGACCGCCGTCCGCAGGGCCGGGTTGCGGGCTTTCCGCGGCGGCCCGTCCGGCGCTGCGGGCTTTCTGAAGCACCTTCGGGGGCGGCGTGGGGCCTTGGGGGTGTTCTTTGGTTTACAATGGCCGCGGGTGGCGGATATCTGTACGACGGCTCCACGGGGTTCGACGATGCTGCACCCCGACCTTCGACGCCAGCTCCGGCGTTGCTTCGGCAGCGTCGACCAGGTCCCGGAACGCTTCCAGGAGTTCGTCGCCGAGGTCGACGCGGCGTACCGGCAGCTCGATCCGGCCGGCGAGCGACGCTGGCTCGCTCGCGAGGTGCGTCGATTGCGG
Source organism: Alatinidae sp. Z8VKAUB7J3 (assembly GCA_010016025.2). NCBI lineage: Eukaryota > Metazoa > Cnidaria > Cubozoa > Carybdeida > Alatinidae > Alatinidae sp. Z8VKAUB7J3. The sequence goes on along the minus strand of JAAAKM020006971.1, from coordinate 151,006,132 downwards.
GCCGAGCGCGACGCGGCCAAGCTATGGCCATGAAAAATGACGTCACCATAGTATTCCCGGATGCCGGTCCTGGCACCGAAGCGATAAAGGAGAATATTTATTGGCAATCTTTGGATTGAATTGTATTGGCTTGATCATATCATTGTCAGGCAATGTGATATAATTCTGTCAATATGGACCCGAAAAGTACAACCTAGTTATTTTTGTATGTATATAATTAATGAGCTACACCCTACCAGCTTATCAGATACATATAATATTAAATTTCCTGTTTCTGAGGAAGAATTATCTTGAAATGTCAAAAGAGTTTTTCTCTTTGAATATTATATATGTATACATATTATATATATAATATATATAATATATATCACAGGTTTGTATTAATGTGTATTTATGTGTAATCAGCAAATGTTTATAGTGTCCAGAGCATTGAAAACTGGTTTACACAAGCTTGTTGTAATTTTGATATTGATTTGTGATTACAAGTTATGTTTTGAAGCCTTTGTAACTATTATTTTTCAGGGCTGTTCAACGTGCTTCCATGTTAATTTTAGGGCATGCATGGCAGAATCTAAACAAAGCAAAGTACTTTCCACTGTTGTACATATTTTTTTATTTTTCTTGTAGATTTGTCAATTTACAATGAGACAATCAAAGTAGCCTCAAGGTATAAACAGCTGTTTCCATGATAAAGAACACCAATAAGTTTTAAAGCAAGCCATTACAACACTGTACTATTTCATGTGAATAGAAATCACACATTGGGTTCAAAAGACTTGAAGAATAAAATTGCCTACATCTATGGCACAAACCCTGGACAAGCAGTCACCACAAATTGTGGTTCGGGGCAAAGATGGACTCCATAATAGTTTTGCTATGACAGCGAGGAGAGACTGTTAATCCTAATACTTTCTTAAATGCACTGTTCAAACTTCATTTGTGGAATGTGGTTAACAATTTTCTTTCTTAAACAAAAACACTATCATTCCATAACAAAGGATGTTTTGACTCATCGACTTCCAGAATGTTGAACTATATAATGGTGTTATTTGACTGCGGTTTTGAAGATACTAAAGACCTCCTTACATGGCTTAGGAATAGTGTAAAAATAGGGGTTCATTATGATGTAGAAACTGATTATAATTACAGTGAAGTTAAATCAGGTGATTCAACTTATTAACATATATCTAGTGAATGTATAAATTGATGTGGCCTGGAAAGTATTTTTTTTAAGGGTTTATGTACCTCAGTGTTGAAGCTATCCTAACAGTTAATTTTACAGTAGCTGATGCACCTGTTGCATAAATTGATAGTCATCGAAAAAATAGCCTATGTGTATATTGGCAGTTCATAACCATCAATAGTTACTACTGAAGCCCATATTTTTATTGTTGCACCCTGCACCTGCTTTTTAATAACTCATATCACTTATCAACTCCACCAAAAATTGGAGATTTCTCAAGTTTTCCTTTTTTAAGAACTTCATCCATCAACATATTTGTACAAGGGGATCCCTTATGTGTGATCGGCTGATCATCTGCTGTGATCAGCAAGGAATTCAAAAGTTGGGCAAATCAATAATTGAGAAAGTACAATTATAAAGACATTTTTTCTGTGAGCAAAATGTTTTGTCATTGCTTCAAATATAATGGCTGAATCACATCTCCAATTCTGTTCAACCTATAGCTTTATTAGTGTCTGCACCATAAGTATGATGCACCTACTTCTACAAGTATGATGTAATGAAATCACTACATTTTGATGTAAAACTGGCTTTTATGGCCGTGTCCTGACTCACTTATTTGTATTATTCTTATTTGGAAGTGTTGTTCTCAGATGTACTGTATTTTTTCTATTTCTATTTAATGATTCTTAGAACTGCAAAAGCAGACTTCAATTATATAACTGTGAACCTTTGTTTTCTCCTCTTGTGTTACAAAAATGACCATTTACAGCTAGAAAAGTATTTATATGATATGGAGCTACCTTAATACACAAAATTAATGTTGAACATTAATTAACGTTTTTGAAATTATAAAACGTTAATTCAATCAACGTTAATAAGATGCTGATGCTAAGTTTTGAAATGCTAATTTCAACGTAGCGCTAATATTTGAAACGTTGATTTGTGCCAAAATGTTATACAAACATTGGCCCCTTTTAAATTTTCCTTGGCGGCAATATGTTGAAATCTCAAAAGGAAACATCTGGTTATTTTGCAGCATCTATAGATTTTGTTCATAAATTTGAGCCTCTTTCTTTTAAAAGTATACCACAATGCCACAGTTTTGTGTGACTTGCAATTGACAGGATTGGAGGTATATGGAAGTTGGTGGGAAATGACAACTAGGGATACACGTCGAATTGTGTGAGTTTAAGCCATTTACTTTTAAAAACGTAGTCAAATATCAGGGGAGAAAGTACAGTGAAGATGGGCACCTCATAAAACCGCGGTGCTTTACATAAGATCTCCAACACGGCGGGGGGTTTTTTGGTGCTCACCTTTTAAACTTTTCTTACTGAATTTTTGGTAATGTTGCCACTTTTATGTAAGAGTCACCTAAGTTTTAGGGAAGAGAAAACACTTAGGCGAAAAATAAATTTTTATGGTACTTGATTTTTGTCATTTATTAACACACATATTAATTAACAATGGCACTAATTAACGTTTGATCGTTTGAAAATGTTAACTAATATTGTTCATACATTAAATTGCTGATAAAATGTTAATTTATGTCCATCAAAATGCATTTTTAGTCTAAAAAACGTTAATTAGATCAAGGTTAATAAAAGCAGCGTTAATTCGTGTACACGTTAATTTTGTGTATTAAGGTATGCACTTATATTAGCAACATAAATTTGGTTCAATTCATCTCATATATCCCCCCTACTTCAACCAAAAATATAATGATAAGTTTAATTGCTTAATAGTTATTATAGATAGATTACCTGTTAATACACAAGAAGCACATTATCATTACTACTTAATAATTGCACTAATTTCAAATGCATCCGTTATAGGGCTATTTAAATAAATATCTATTTTAGATTGTCCTGATCAGTTATAATTGTTACTCGTTGATTGAACATGTAACATTGTTGAATAGATTTGTACATTTTTGTACAGGATTTTTCTTCCATAAATTTACCTAACATGTAATACACTGTTGTCTTCTTGGTGTGGCTGAAACCCAAGTGGCTATTTCATAGCTTTGTAGAGTTTACAATGAGTGTAACAAATACTACATGCCTACTTATTGTTAGCATCGGTATTCCCCAGAGTTCTTGTGTGTGACTGTATCTTGATATTTCTTGTCATCTTTCACCACAAAACACCTGCTACTTCTTTAAGCCACTTGAATAATGGCCGAGTATGAATCAAAGGAAGGGGAAATATTTCTGGGAAAATGTATAAATATCAAGTGGAGATTTTGCAGGCAACGTGTCGACATGTTAAGTATATTGTGCTGTTGCTTTCATAACAAAACACAAGCTTCTTGATGAAAGCATTAACCCTACGTATCTGTTAAAGTTAACTAAAGTTAAGGAAACAATGTCCTGCCCAGAATTTCAAAGCCACATAGCATCCCCAGCAAACGCCTTTCACATAAAAGAATCATACATTCCCTTCAGACGACCACAGTCATTATTGCTATGTATACAATACTCAATATGAATCTGTTACTGAATTCAATTGCATTCAGCATAGGTTGGGTCAAGTATATAACCATCATCTCATGTTTTCATTGTCACTAATTTATGACGAAAGCAGCAAAGTTTAACAGGGTGGTAGTTAGGGTCCTATGCAGCAACTCCAATCAGATAGCAATTAGCGTGTCTCAAAAACGTAAGAGTGTGGCTCTTGCGAATATACAGCTTCTCTTTCCCCTCCTTTTTCTATATTTATTCAGAGATAACTGTCTAGTTAATTTTAGTGATCGGAGATGGGAAGCACGTCACTAATACTTTATGGGAAAGACTGCAGACAGTTACAGCTACAGGACTGAATTTCAAGGTGGCGATGGTCGAAGCTCTAAGTTTGAGCAGTAACATCAATTCTTATCTGTATAAATGTAGCTGTGCATTTCCGAAGGTTCTCGTTTTAAAGCGAAGTTTCACATGTACACTTATTATAAAAGCCTCAATAGCGTGTTTGGTCATTGCGTGTTGGTATCTGAGCTGCCATAGTAATGCTTAATCCGATTGGACAACTTGTCGGCTAACTCATCCTGATCTGTTGCTTTTAAACCTTCTAGAAGACCGTGGATACCAGTAGCTTCATTCTTTGTAATAACACATAAAAGCTCCAACATCGCATACTGATCTCCTCTTCGTTCACCCATTGATGTTATGAATTTTTCATCCGATTCTGATAAGACATCTTTACTAATAAATTGCATCAGGACCGATACATTTTTCGCCTTTAATAGATCCAGCTTCAAATGAAGTCCTTCGTCTGACCGTGCATCGAGAACCCTTGAAGCTATTTGCGCCATTAGTCATTCGTTGTCTCATCTAATAATTCTGGTACAGTTAACAATCAATCTTAAATACTTCGTTTCGCTGCCCTGAAGAAGGTATTCCCCTAAAATTTATGTACTTGAACGAAAACAATTTGTTGATGGTTGGACAGAAACAAGGTGTACTTGATGTGAAAACGAGGCTACACATCAATGTCTCAATGTGACCATCACAATTTGTACGAGTCGCAGAAAGTTCATCGTCGAGACCACTGAGTATTTTTTAAAAATAAAACCGTATTTGTTTCTTATGTCTGAGTCTATCTGGTTGTTAGCCTCAAGCTAGGCGGCAGTTCTGCTCGGCTGATGAACCGGCTATGAGTCGTCCAACGTTACTTTACAACGCCCCCAACTGAATCTAAAAACCTACGGACGTTGATCGCTCCGCCCCCCGGAGTTGAAACATTAGCAAAGCCCCTGTTTACAATATTCTCGCCTACCTGGCTGTGAGGGGTTTTTGGAAAAATCTGAATTTCAATGAGTCACATCCCCTAAACAACCATATTTTTAAAAAAGACAACAGGCCCTCTTGATTGGCATGCCTTAAACATGCGTATGCGTGGAAAATGATAGGAAACGAATAACACAATACGCAAACGACTCATTACCAACAGTACCAAAAAACATAGACGAATCTAATTAAGAACTTTAAAAGGTTTTAATTGCCAATATTTCTTTATTCTTTATGTAGTATTACTTGGTTGACTCTCACCTCTATTTGAAATTATTTCTCCGCTCCCCCACCCCACCCCGCAACCACACCTAAAAACCGCAATTTAAAATATCACTACTCTTCCAAACTATTGTACCCTCTCCAAATCGAAGCAAATAGGCATATCACTAGCAGGGTGGAGCACTCATTTAATTTGTCAATGAGGGGTGGACAGTAAGCACAGGTACATACTCTCAGGGAAATTCAAACTTGTACGTTTCAACCTACCTTGGTAATCACTGATAGCCCCCATTTTGTGGAGAGAATATAGTTTGATCCCAATGGCAGTGACAATTCACAATTAAGTACTACTGAATCTTCTGAAGTCTCGTCTTGCGACTCGGCCAAAATGGCTTAAGAGAAGATAGATCTACACTTTAACATATTCCAAACAAGTGGTTCATAAGGTGAGCGATACTGCCCCCTTGGGGGCGCTGTAAGCATTTAATAGGTGCGGTTAAGGAAATAGGGCAACTAGAGTTGGATTGCAGATGTAGTAAAGTTATGATTATACCTAGATATTGTTTGCCAACGACGAGATCATGTTTACAGAGTTTTGTCTGTGATGATGAAGTATTATGACATAGTCTCATGATATCACTTGATTGTACTTGATTAATCAATAGTTTATTATGCAATGTCATATGTAAAAGAGTTGTTTATTTGTAAGTAATTATCATTGCTGTAGACAGTGTACGATAACATTATCTTACAGAAGACTGGGAGGTATGCGTTTTATCTCCTTTTTGTTGTCTTTCCCTTTTGGCGTCTTCACCACCTGTACATGCGCTGCCCTCTTTATTTTACTCCTGATTCGTTTTCTCCGCCTCCTTTTTTCGACGCTGGTGTCGTTCTTTCCTTTCCTGACTGTTCCTAAGTGTTTTCCAACCAATGTTATCTCTTTACCCCTTTACCCCGTTGCTATATATTTCGTACTGTTCTCTTGCCCTCAGATGTTTTTGCTTACGTTGCTGCACCCAGTTTCTCTCTTGGTCATGTCTGTCTTGTGATCTTAACCGTTTCCATGTTAATTTTTGCGCCGGGTACATCATCAGCGTCCTTTCCGATATAGTTTAATTTATTTTTCTTATCTATGCATCTGCTTCTGTTTACCATAACCAACCGTCTCCTCAATATGCCCTCCCATTTTATGATGCCTATTACGTTCACCACCACGTACCTGCCTCTCACCCATTATGATATTTTCTTCTCTTTTGTGTTCTTCCAGGTTTTCATCGTGCCCCTCCTCTGTGAAATTTGCTGATCATACTTGCCCCTTTATTTCATCATGGCCTTACTTCCATCATCATGGCCTTCTTTCCCCTCATCAAGGCCTTCGTTTCCATCATCATGGCCTTCTTTCCTCATCATTTCCTTTCATTCCCATATAATGGTCTTCTTTTCCCTTATCATGGCCTTTCTTTCTCTTATTATGGCCTTCCTTTCCCTCATCATGGCCTTCCTTTCCCTTATCATTGTCTTCCTTTCCCCCATCATGGTCTTCCTTTGCCTCATCATGGCCTTCTTTTCCCTTATCATGGCCTTCTTTCCCCGCATTAAGGCCTTCGTTTCCATCATCATGGCCTTCTTTCCCGCCATCATGGTCTTCGTTTCCCTCATCATGGCCTTCCTTTCCCCCATCATGGTCTTCGTCTCCCTAATCATGGCCTTCCTTTCCCTAATCATGGCCTTCCTTCCTCTTATTATGGCTTTCCTTACCCTCGTCATGGCCTTCCTTTCCCTTATCATGGCCTTCCTTTCCCCCATCATGGTCTTCGTTTTCCTCATCATGGCCTTTCTTTCCCCCATCATGGTCTTCCTTTCCCTTATCATGGCCTTCCTTTCCCCCATCATGGCCTTCCTTTCCCTCATCATTGCCTTCCTTTCCCTTATCATGGCCTTCCTTTCTCTTATTATGGCCTTCCTTTCCCACATCATGGCCTTTCTTTCCCTTATCATTGTCTTCCTTTCCCT
>JAAAKM020006971.1:150980705-150996782 GCA_010016025.2 Alatinidae sp. Z8VKAUB7J3 | reverse complement strand
ATTTGTAGCAGCGTCATCATAGTGGGAAGAATTCGGCCCAGTAACAAACACATTTACGACGGTAGCTTCAATATCGAGCAAATTGTACATCAGGGGAGTTTAAGAGGCTGCAAATGTTCCAACCTGTTCCTAAATGTGGACTTTCTGGAAGAAGCATTCTATGTCAAGGACTCTATCCGCAATAGATAATCTTTCAGTTAGCCCTGACCTTCCATGTGTTGGCCGAAAAACTCTGGTACAAGAAATTGAGCTCCTGGTGGCGTTTCAGCCTGCATTAATCAGTAATAAGAATGAACTGGCGATTCGGTATATGTTCTTAAAAATCTAAATGACAAGGCTCGCCTCACAATTAGGTCTGACCTTTTCCTCCGGCATTTTAATTGTAAGAGATAAAACTCCTCAGAGTCAATCATTTTAAATACACATCTTAAGTCTATTTTTGACGCGTCTATACGTTTTTTCGTGTCAAGGATTATCCGTTGGAGGACCTGAAGTAAATCCAAGGACCCTATTCCCCAAGGCTTTCGTTGGGTGAGACTGGTGTAAGTTCAGTGAAGTGAGAATGTAATGAGAGTAGTAATCATATCAATAGACCCCAGTTTAGTGGTAGAGTCAGTTCGAAACTGTTATGGAAACAATGCGTTTGCCCTTGTTTTTTTCCTTGTGTTGATTTTTTGCCCTTCATTCAAGCCAGTAATTTTTTCTGTTTTTAGAGAAACCACCTCCCAAGGCCCCAACTATGGATACAAGAACACATGGTGCGGGTACGAACATGGACAAACTAGAAAAAGCAGAATGGTATTGGGGTGGTATCACAAGAGAGCAGGTGTCTGAGATGTTAAGAGGTACATGCGATGGGACTTTCCTAGTCAGGGACTCTGCTAAAAGAGGAGAATACACGCTGACTCTACGGTAAGTTATATGACTAGCGATATAACTTACGAGATGCGCAACTAGAACATACGAGGATGCGCAACGTTTGAGCGTGCACTCGGGTGAGATAAAGTGCTGGAGATAGCGTGAGGCTCTGACTGAAGGCTGCGAGGATTAGAAAAGAAGCGGCTTATTATTAATTTATGGGTTTCGCTTGTAGAGTTAAATGTTGTCTGATAATGCGAGATACTGTAAATCAGACAGACTGTACTATTTGAAAATAGACTAATACCTTTCGACTCAAACCTTTTTCTTTCTTTGCACGTAGCAGATAATGTTTTCCGATACCTCATGTTTTCCGACAGGTGTGCTGTGTCAAGTGTGTAGGATCCAAGGAAACTAGATGACCTATACTACCTACCTACCCCTACGTTGTATCATACTTCCTTGAATGAGTTACTCGTAGATTCAGTCGTACACCTGATACGCCTCTTTCGGTGGTGGTGCGAAGCCTGCGCCAGTTAACATGTGGCGTATCAAGGAGATGCAACTTTGTGTTTTCCAGTAAATTACATATCGCATTTGAAAATATTTAGATCTTCCCTTTTGATGCGTGTAGTCAGGTTTTATCTGTGTAATCCGAGGGACAGGTGAAGAAAATCACGATGTTATGGTAACCTGGTTTGTAAGCTGGAGTCAAGCTGAAGACTGTAAACAACGGAGGAAACCAGATGAAAGCCTTGTCAGTCAGAAAGTTGGAATTGAACCGAACAAAGAGGGATATTTGCCTTGTTATTGGTTCTTTAATCTATTGGAATGCTTGAGTACCACTACATAACCAAGTGTGTTTTTTCCCCTTACATAAATAGGAAAGACGGGAATAACAAACTTATAAAGATTTTTCATCGAGGTGGAAAATACGGTTTTACAGAGACGCTTCCGTTTAACTCAGTGTTCGACTTAGTAGAACACTTTAGAGAGCATTCCTTACAGGAATACAACCCCAATTTACAAATTCGACTGATGTACCCATTATCGAAATACGAGGTAGGAGAATGAATTGTACTTCTCAGTTATAATGTCTGTGATACACTTATAGGGCAATTCGTTGATGAGGTAATCTGTTGATAACTTATCGTACGCATGTTTGCTTACGATACAGATCACCAACACTGAATGAAATAACGAAATCGTTTTACGATTGATAACTTTTTAGAAAGCGCTGAAGAGTGTCAGACTGAATGATATTTTAAGTGCATAGTGATTTCGCCTTTTCCTACAGAGCAGGTTATGTTGCCCTGAAAACCAGACTAAGAACGTACTATAAACGGTAATGATAAACTTAATTTTCTGAAGTATAAAATGATGGAAGTAAAGAAAACAAGTGCGCGCGCAGTGTACATTCTAGTTGTTGAGGTATTCCAACATTATCACCGGGGAATGAAGTTACATAGTTAACTAGGAAGATGCAATAAGCCAGCAACATCACTATCATGAACCAGAGGCTATTACTTGTTGTAACCATTATAAGTCATTGTCATTACTGCCTGAAGAAAATGTCCAGCAACATCACTATCATGAACCAGAGGCTATTACTTGTTGTAACCATTATAAGTCGTTGTCATTACTGTCTGAAGAAAATGTTAAAATAGGCTTAAAAGATTGGAAAGATTTGAAAAAGGATATTATATTTACGTATCATATGTCACTGGATGCTGTGTATCAGAGGCTATGAACCCTTTTTGTACATTAATTTAAAACATTTTGCCAGATTGTTACTATTGTTGCCCAAGAGTCTATCAGGTTTATGTGTGAAGTTAATGGTAGTGTAGCATGGTGAGTCAGGACAATATATACGTTGCCTGGAAACAAACGGTTTTGTAGTGATACAATTGAAGTGTGATGTAAGGTTTACAGACAGACTTGTGTTTGATGAACTCAGATATGTCAAATAAGGAGAGTATTTGGACAGGTGTGCAAAATAGCGGACTTTATTGGTTTGGGACATTAAGAGAATGGAGGGGAGTGCTTCTACAAGAGGTAGCTGGTCCAGTTGGTTGAGGCAAGCTAAACAACCCATTTGAAGAAGTGAGAGGGAGGGATTAGAGAGAAAGAGTCACTCACTTACAAAACCCTTCCAACACATGCTAGCATGGCAAATAAACATTAAACCAATTATTGTGAAGATGATGATGATGGTGATGAGGATGATCATGATGGTAAGGAGTATGATGATAATGATTACTATACGCTACTAAACCCGGAGCAATAACAGCTTTAGTTACTTGGTGGCAACAACTTGCTCTGCACAGTATTTTCTATGAGATGTTAATAATATTCCTACTTGTTTAGAGTTCTCGCCACTAAAATGGATTTCCTCAAAAAATATACTTGTAAGTTAATTTAATTTATCAAAAGTCTTTTGAGCATCTTGCCTGATACTTGCGACAGTGTAGACATTTTGGCAGCGGCATTAAAAAAACACTGCATTATAAATGTTGTTGCTACCACGTAACCAAGGTCGTTATGGACTCATGTGTGCTTCCGGTTTAGTCGTGTATAGTGTCGATGATGATACCTAGTATGACGTTTACGATAATTTTGATTACAAGTTTGTGTATTTGTTATTGACCACTTGGTGACGTGCCTTAACTTAAATTTGTAAAAAGGATCATCTAGCCAGTTACGGAAAAGTAAAAAATTAGGAAATTATATTTATGGGAAATCAAAATCAGATAAAGCAACAGTTATTTGAACTTAAATAAATAAAAGATAGAATCTTAACCGTGACTTAAGTATGAAGTTTTTAAAGTGAACGACTGGTTGTTTTCTGTTTGTTTCATGCTCACCAAAAACATTTCACAACCAAGTCATAATGTACTAGTATTTATTTACACAACTATGAATAATTGTCTCACTTCATATGATATACTGTATCAAAGACAATAATAGACATTGTGTGTAATGTTGTTCTCTGGTTATCAACGTGAAGATGTTTGTTGACATAGTAAACGTAAACAGGCAGGTTATTGTATTGCCCTCTGGACTTTGGTCTTAGCTAGATATGGAATCTATCAGTTTAGGGACTAAGGATTGTAGACTTTTAAATTAACATTTAAATTTTGATAACATTTTATCTTTTTAAATGTTGGCCTTACTTGATAAACTGATAATTGTCAGATCCAAAGGATATGATCTCCTTGTTGCCTGTCTATCAAACTGTTTACCATTTTAAACTACCTTTTTCCTTTCAAATTTCTCCTCCCTGTAATTTTTGCTCCCTTTAATTTTTGCCCACTGATCCTTCTTTTTCCCCCCCTTTAATCCCCCCCCGGCAAAAATTATAGTCAGACAAAATTTCTTGCAAATGTGACACACAAGTATAAAACTGACAACTTCAGAGAAGTAGGCACTTATGCAGCTACTACTGAAACACTTTCTTTCTTCCCCACCTCGTAGTCATTACTGCTCTTTTTATAATAAGTAGAGATAAGTAGAGATACAGTGGCAGCTGTGTAGTCTGTCCTTGTGTTATTATATGCACCACAGCACTACCACAATTAGCTGAGTACATATATTGCCAATTTCTTGGGAACTGAAAAAAGGGCCACAAATTCATGACAAGTTTATGTTGTGCCATTTCGTTTCATTATTATTTGTTATTTTTGCTTTAGTTGGCACCGATACCCCTTTATGAAGCAAAAGTAATTTTTGTTTTAAGAAGACAGTAGAAAAATTGAGAATTTTTCACCACTGGGACTGGGATCAAGTCAAAATCAAATTCAAAACAAAACATCTTCCCTTCCCTCCTTCCTTAAGAGCCAGCCTACCATGGTTTTATTGGCAGGGGAAATTTTGAATTTTTACAGTCCCTAGAAGGCTCAAAATTGGGGGGGGCAAACGTGGGCAAGTTTTACCTATTGGAGGCACAGCCCCCCATGCCTACCCTTGGCTGCGTGCCTGATGTGTAGAACGTTCAAAGGTTATGTGACAAGTCAATTGCATCACGTGTATAAGGCCATAAGGGTCTGGGCACTAACTAGATCTTACAATGGTGATGTAACTACTTTTTATCCGAGCATGTCAAGAGTACACATTTCTGAATCAGATGCAACCAGAAGATGGGACTTAATTATACCCTACTTTTGGTATATACTATAAGTATACTTTTTGTATATACTATAAGTTTGAGTACTTTTATTATGATTAGTATGACTATTTTTAGTACTGTTAACGTTAGAACTTGATGCACTATTATTATTTATACTTTAAGTACTATTAGTGTTAATGCTTTTGGTACTATTAATATGTGTACTTTTATTAGTATTAATATTAGTACTTTTAGTAGTGGAAGTATTAGTACTTTTACTGCTATTACTATCACTACTTTTAGTACTATCAGTAAGGAGACAGTGTGGCAGTGGTAGTTAGTTTACAAATGAATGATTCTATGGTTAGAATCCAAGTCATTCCTAATCCTATAGGTGCAGATATTTCCGAACTTTTTTGACTAGTTGAGACTTAAAGTTGGAACATGAGGTTAAATATATGCACAGACATGTGTTTAAAATTCATCTTGCTTTATTTTGAGTTGAGTTTTCAAATTATCCAGAATAACAAGCGTGAGGCCTTAGTCCTTGCTTTTTTGTTACGATGTGTTTTACTGCAATCTTATTGATCTGTCATTCAAAGACCCCTGATGAGCAGTGGGCCTGATTTTGAAGCTACCCTAAAAAGCAGCAAAATCAGTAGAGAGGCTGACTAATAAATAGAGGGCAGCTTGGTCCTTTAAGAGCAATGCCTCCCAATTTAGGCTGCCACTCTGAGAAGCAGGCTCCACTGTCCAGTTGGACCGTCTGTCACCGTTCCTGGATAGAATCTGTCATCAATGAGAACAGACACTGGGTTATCGCTGGAACCTCACTTCTGGTTGGAGGCTGATTAATCCGTCCCCATTCCAATCATTTATGTAATCCGGCGATTCTCAGTGGGGGTCTGAGGACCCTATTAGGGGGCATTTGAGAGGGGAAGGGAAGCAACCTAAAGGAAGACGAAGGAAATCCTGGAACGAGACCATCCAGGGGTACCTGCAGGCCTGGAATCTGACCATGGACATGGCTGGGGATCAGGACGCTTGGAAGAAGGGACTATTGGAAGCCAGTAAACAGTCCAACGCCCTTGGAGGGTCCAACGGAAGTTAACCGCATAATGAATGAATGAATGAATGAATGAATGGAATTGAGACAAGGGATACTAGGGAGATACAATGGCTAATAGCATGTTTCCTTGCTTTGCTTATGTCAAAATGGCACAACCAAAGAAAGGGGTAGATGAATATTGTCTTTGTTTACTCCCTTGTTGCACATTTATTTGCTTAAAATCTAGTAAGTGATGACTCTGTTATTGACTGTTTATTTTATGGTGTACTTGTTTATTATCGATGATGTGAAACAATGCCAAATTCCTTCAGGCCCAGGGGGTACTGGAAAATTTTAGTATCTCCAAAGGATAATTAATCTGAGGTCGAGAAGCTCTGATTTAACCAATTCATCGTCAATGAGAACAGATGTCACATCCATTCCTTGCCCAAAGACCGAGCAGCCAAGACGTGTCTTAAGGCACAGTCCCTTTTTATAAGCGTACCAGATCATTTAATTGGGGCCTCAAACTTTATTGTGGTACACTTAATAAGACAGGCTCGTTTCAAAGGACATACCGACTCGTTACGAGCAAAATGACCCATGATATCGCTGGCAACTGACAACCGAAACTGCTATATCTGAACTACCATAACTACACTTTGGCTAGCTTTTGTTTTGGTTAAGAAGAAATATATTGGATCTTGTTTCAAAACACAGTCATGCGGAGCAAATTGATTATGCATTGAGTGGTTTTGATTTTGTATGAAATTTCGTTGCCAAAGGACTTGAGTAGATGTCTCCCTCAAATGAATTCCTTTCTTCTCTTAATGAAAAGAAATAACAGAATTATAATAGATATATAATTGACATTTTGCTTAAGTAAAGAAATTAATCATGCTTAATGACTATGAACAGACACTTATATTGTGATGTATTGAATACCATTTATTTTAGCTAGAGCTATTTCGTTTCCCTTTGAAATATGGGTCACTAAAATGCATGCCATCACGAGTGGATTAATTGAAGCCCATTTCCCCGTATTCGAGAGCTGTGTTAAGAAATTGGCTTTTGAGCCGCAACTTTAGCGCACAATTGACGCATTGAACAAAAATATTCCTCACACACGAAGTGTTCTTCTGAGCTGTTGAAGTTTCAGTAGTTTGCATATGACGTTGAGTGTTCTTTTGCTTTTCGTTATCATTTTGAGAATAACAATCCATGAAAAGTATATCAGATTTAAATGGGGTTTGTTTTGGTTTGTTTTTTTTTTGGGGGGGGGGGGGGAAAGAAAGGGAAATAGGATAGATGCAATGTTAAGTGGAGAGACCCAAACAGCCCCTCTCCACGTTGGAAGTTTTCTTCTGAGCTTTTAAAGTTTCAGTAGTTTGCATATGACGTTGAGTGATCTTTTGCTTTTCGCTTTGATTTCAAGAATAACAATTCATGAAACGTATATCAGCCTTAAATGTTATTTAGGGGGTTGGGGAAAGAATGGAAAATAGGATAGATGCAATGTTAAGTGGAGAAACTCAAACCTCTGCATTGGCCGTATGCATCAGACTAGCCTAGTCTAAATATAAGGCCTGCTCTCGGAGTAGCTTTTCCCAGACTTAAGGATTTTCTACGCAGGAGTTCCTTTGCACAGGAGGAATTTGTACCGCATTAGAAGTGTGATTAAATTGGAACACGTGGACGGTGTTATCGTCTTAAGTAGGCCGTTGACCCCTCAGACCCCCCTCTCTTTCTTCTAGCCGTTTTGCTTCCTAATGCCTCGTAGATGAAGACAGTTATGAAGAACGGCAGGGAGCAGACTGTCATCGGAATCTGTCTATGTGTTAAGACGAAGTTCTTGGACCTCTTGAGACACCCGCAAGTACAGTCACAGTAATATATAACATCGAGAAGAGAGGATTTGAAATGTTAGTTTTGAAAAGAACACTAGAGAAATAGAAAATATGTCACGGGTCCAGCAGTCGTGTTGGGGAGACATAAGCCTTAGTGACATTAAGACCCTGTTTACACGGGTACGGATCCAAACTGGTACGGATCCAAATCAATCCCGTACAAACACCCTAGAAAGGGAATCAGATCCATTTGGATCCAGAACTCTGCATGCTAATCCAATTAGCAAATCAACGGTTATTGCCAAACATACAAGCATTGAACAGTGGGACAAGACTTGGCTATTCAAACACAAGTACAGGGGCGTATATTCTGGGTGTGCTAGGAGTGCACCGGACACCCTACGAAAATTAACGGTATTCCAAGATTTATATAAATTATACATTTCCCCCAATTTCTATTTGTTAATTCCATCAAGGAGTCCATTTTGCAATGAGAACGAATCTTTTGATTGCATTTCCCTCTCAAT
Organism: Alatinidae sp. Z8VKAUB7J3; assembly: GCA_010016025.2. Taxonomy (NCBI): domain Eukaryota; kingdom Metazoa; phylum Cnidaria; class Cubozoa; order Carybdeida; family Alatinidae; species Alatinidae sp. Z8VKAUB7J3. The sequence goes on along the minus strand of JAAAKM020006971.1, from coordinate 150,988,397 downwards.
TTGCATCAATGACCATCAAGTCATGCTGAGGGTTTGCAGCACGTCTTGGGCTATTGTTAGGAAACAAAGAACCAATCACAAAGTCCACATAAACAAAGAAATCGCTGTGGGAAAATACCTTCAAGTTGTGCAGAATCTCGTCTGCTTGACATCCGGTTTTTGCTTGATTCGAGACAGCATTTTTCGTAAAAAGGCATGCTTGCAAATTTGGATCCCCTCATTAAATACTTTGCTTTAATACTTTTCGCTTTAAATTTCATTATTAGTTAATGCTGTCTTATCATTATCATTCGCTATCCATAATAACGATAATTACTACTTAATTGAGATTCTAAAGCTCCATCAACTAATTTATTGGCCCTCCTCCCTCTCAATAGCTCTTGTTATATAGGACGTTGCATAGGAGTATTAAGTATGTTGTAATTTTATATACCCAGGGTCTAAATAACATAATTTAGATACCCTGATATGGACAGCACACCCATAATGAATGCGCACCATCCGCTACTGCATAAGTACAGTCTATCAAATGGGCTACGACAATTGCCATCTCCCCAATTTCTAACATGGACTTGGTTGGCTCTAGACTGTGAAAAAGAGAAGTTCTAAAAGTTCTCAAGTGTGAGGACCTGGACCCCAGTTGATGGTATTCAAAGCAAGGTTCTAGACCACATAACCACACACTCCACATGTACATGGGTGGTACAAATGTATGGAAAGGTGAATACCTGTTCCATGTAATCTCTGGCTCTCTGCTGTAATTCCTTCAGAAGTTTCAATGCTTCAGAATGGTCTCCAGTTATCTTTAAGGCATCTTGAACATCATAGTAAGCTAAAGATGACTGATGAAGAACAGGTTGTATCAGTAATATATGCACAAGCAATGTTCCTGAATACAAACATAATCAATTTACCGAGCTTAAACATAATAGAGTAAATTCAAAATACCAAATGAGAAAGTACAGACCAACAGCAGGGGCACCATTAGCCAAAATTTAGTGACACAGCAAACAGAGGAAGTAGCAGATGCATAAACAGGAAAACAGACACAACTGTACAAACACAGAAACAAGAATACAAATTTAAAAAATTAACAGACAAAGACAAGTAGTGAAAGATGAACAAAGGACATTGCTCAACAAACACTTTTAGTGAAATATATGAAGCCGAGGGCATCAGAGAAATACATTACAGATATACCAATCTTCCCTTCTAGTCCTGCGTTTATATTCCTCAGTGGAGGTTGCCTTAGCCTGGCTTGTAGCCAGCTGTGACTATCAGGTTGGGGGTGTTATTTTGGGTTGAACATGATAATGAACAAAAACATTCAGTTGCCTATCATTAAACAAGGATACTAATGTAAATTTGCATTCATACTAATAACAAAATCCATAATTTACTTCTTTTTTTAAACTTACATTTCCAAACAATTTGTGAAGCCTGGCTCTGACAACAAGTAAGTCTGGATTGTCCTTTTCCACCTCAATTCTTTGATTGACTATTGCAAAGCACTCTCCATACCTCTGCTGTGCAGCCAAACATGACATACTATAAAATACAAATATACATTATATGTATTAGTTATCTATGGCATTTAAAACTGCACCAAGCTTCATGATTCTCACACCAGTGAATGATTTGAAGCATATTTGGTAACTAAATTAACACAGAATGTTGCTAGGTCATCATACGTCAGACTACGCTAGGTTTTTTATGCAATTCACACACATTTTCGTGTACATAGGCAGCAATAAACTTGAAGACACCTGATCTTAATACGACAGTTGCGAGATTCACCATTCTAGCTTTCCAGGTCTTCATTCCAGGTGCTGCCAAAATTTAATGAAAAGTGGAAGCCCCAAAAATGACTCTTTATTTTTCTTGTAATTGCCATCCCCATAGTTAACAGCAAGAAAAGATTATGATTTTTTTTAAAAGGATGACCTGAAACCATGTCTGAAATGTTTAAGACATAGATTTTGACCTTACATATATTTCTTTACATTTCTTTCTAGAATCATTATAAACAGTTGTTCACATTAACATCCTAGGTTTATTCATTAAACCCCATTAATGACTGCATTGAGTGGCTTAGTAAATATCAGAAACAACAATACTATTTTATATTAATTTGTGTACATCCCATGGGGTTTAGGATCCTGAGAACGTTAACTAAAGAAGTGATTTTAATACATGTAGTTGACAATTATAAGTTACATAAATTTGAATATTATATTCTCATAATTGCACCTGCTAAAAATGAATGAATTAATGCCAGTTCAAATATAAGACATCGATTAATAGATGTACTATTTTTGGTATATGAGAGTAGACCTACTACACAGCAATAGTGCAATGACGAAAAAATTATGAAAAAATCTACCAACCTTCTAGTATGATATGCCCAAACATCTGGCCGTATCTCCACAGCCCTTGAAAAACATTCCAGGGCATCATCATAGCTGCTATTATTATAATAGCATTGTCCTTGCAGAAAAAATATGTATGCAAGTCTTGAGAACAACTGCTCACCATCAGGCTGTAGTATACATGCTTTCTTGTAATTGAGGATTGCTGATTGAAAGTCACACATTCGAAGAAATATTTCTCCTTTTCCAACATAACATTCAATAAATTCTGGATACAGATTGATTGCTTTCGAAAAGCAACTTAAGCCATCTGTGTACCTTTCATGAATCATGTGACGTTCTCCAATTGTATACCTAAAGATTACATCGAAAAAATATAAATATATTATATAATTATGCATTTAGGTATATTTCCCTGGCCCCACCTGCAGGCCCTTAAAAACTCCAAATTCACAGTCATTTAAGGCCTACCAATGACTCTCAGACTTCGTGGTTTTTTCAAGTCGTCATTATCAAGCCATAGTTTGCAAGGGGGTATGGACCCCCACCTAGAAAAATCAACCCTCACCTACAAAGACAACCCCACCTAGAACTCTAAAGGCTAACCCCCACCTGCAAGAAATATTTTGGCATAAATTTCCAAAAGTTCAAATTGCCACTTCCCACCGATAATGTAAATAGAAACACTAATTTGGAGTTCTTCCATTGAAACATTTCCTCACTTGAAAGGTTTCAAAATGCCACTTAGTTTAGACTGGTTTACAACCCCCATCTGCAAATATCAACCCCCACCTTAGAGGCCAACCTCCACCTGTAAATGGGATTTGTGCCAATCCGCACCTAGACAAAATTTTTTGAAAATGCTCGACCCCCCATCTTCCTGGGCGGTGCGAACTATGAGACCTCTTGAGACATAGCCCCTATGTAGGTTCAACTTATTCTGAGTTGTAGCCTAGGGTTTATTTTCAGTTATAGCCTAGGGTTTATTGACGGCTTTTCGTAGTCTTCGTTTTGCTGGCGTATTTTATTGCAAGTGGTCGCATTCTTTACTTCATTAACTAGAAGAGGCAGTTACATTGATTTCTTTTTAGCGATAAGATACGAATTTTACTGTATGTTTAGATCTCCTTTATTCATCTGATTCATGTTTACGCTAATGTAGTAGTAGTCCCTTTAAAAAAAAAAAACCCTCAAATTATTTCACTTAAGTTTTTCTCCTGCAACGCCCAACAAAAGCTTTCAAGTCTAGTTTAATAGGGTTTGCTGTTCGTAAGATGTTATTTCAAGATTTATGTACCCCCACCCCCTCCTTATTTATGTGTTTCTCTGGATTTTTTGTAGGAAAATTGTCATTGTTGTGATGCAGGGTGATGCCGCCGCTTTTCATGCTATTGTTCGTGGAGCGCTTGGTAAATTCGGTGCATCTTCAGTCTTAGAGTTAACCTCGTACTCAACTTACGCTTTCATTGGCTACACTGGCCCGGAAAGAGTTAGTTGGATAACGGAGAAATGGAAACCGAAGGAGCTTGGGCCGACAGATGTGTCAGTGTATATCAAAAAAGGTAGTGCATCGTGATCGTTTATAGCTAAGGTCAAATGGGCAGTCTACCCCTGACATTGTGAATTGCATTTAATAGTCATCTACATACAATATAACACTTCAGAGGGATGACCGTTTTGTGGTCAAAGTTACCACGTTACCAGTAAGGTGTGTGTCCTGGAATATACTTGAATTATGTCCTCTTTTATCTTTATACCAGGCCCCTACTGTTACCACGCCACATATTTACCTCAATTATCTTCTTCGTTCAGGTATTCTGCTCTTATAAGAAGAAAGTGCCATTCAGTTTTCGTGAGTGCTATATCAGATAAGAATTTCGCATAACCCGACAGAAACAATTCGCGGCCGTATGAAACTACTAGTAGATGTACTAACGGCCGCACCTGAAATTTTTCAATATTGGGCTACACGTATTATTTAGTTTCCCTTCGTGGTTTTACGGCACTAGCCATCAGCCATTAGCTAACTGCTCCCCTAGCTTTCAAGTTTACTCGCCATTGATATTGTACTTCCGTGTACATACAAAAAGTTGTTTTAAACATAGCTAAACAAGTTGGGAAGCCCATTTCTTGCTTCGGGGAACATTGATCAATAAGGATTTACTAAAGCAAAGACAAGTAAAGAACAACAATGCATTTGTTTCTCGACGTTTCGGTGTCAACTTGGTTCGACTTTCAAAAGAAGTAGTAAATTTTGTACTGCGATCATTTAGGAAATTTAAAACAATAAGAAAAGTACATAAAATTTTTGCTCAGATGGAGTCTGCTTGAATATTAATTCAGGCTTGAGCATGCGAATATCCATCATATCTGTTGTTAAACAATCGGATTTATTGCTGCACTTTGCAAACACTTGAAAATATTTGATCAACTGAGCTGGAACGTTACAGTTACTCAAAGCAGCATAGGGTTTATAAATTTAATTGGAATTTCAAATCATTTTCTTTGAAAACAAGTAGCTGTGAATGTAATTCTGCAGTGCCACGTTTTTCATATGATTAGGTCTCTATGTGTGTGGACTGCAGTACTTTCCGCCATTGTCACATAGTCCATTCATCGTTGGTGGAACAACTGCAAGGAAAGGCGCTTGGCCGTGGATGGGTGCCATTCTTGATGGAGATGGTAAATTTGTTTGCGGTTCGACGTTAGTTGCTCGTCAATTTGTCCTTACTGCTGCACACTGCCTCGGTCTCCTGCTAAGTAGGCCAGGGCCATACAAGGTGAGTAATTTGAGCATCTCTTGGTAAACTGCTTAGCCCCCTGTGGCTTTATTTCTCAGTAGCAGAAAGCTTAGTATCTCCCGAGAGGATTAATAGACAGAAATGCAATTTATCTACGTAAGATGAATAAAACAATGTCAAATTGAGTATGAAATATCACTTTATGGTATTCAATTGTAGCAATTTGTTGCTTAAAACATTTGCGTAGGCAGCTGTTTAAGTTCGATCAAGGTATTTTTTAAACTCTTAAAACAACAGATCACCACCACCACCATCATCATCATCATCATCATCATCATCATCATCATCATCATCATTATCATTAGGAACATCATCTTCATAATCATCATATTCATCTTCATTATCATCATCTTCATCATTATCATCATTACTATCGTCATCATCATCGTCGTCGTCATCATTATCATTAAGGAGTTCATTCACACCGCTGACACACTTCAAATTTTTGTAAAAACCATTCAGAGAACTAGAAAGTTTTCATCAGCAGATAGCCCCGCTGTTTTACTGGCACGTATACGCTGTACCCATGATGTCCCCGATTTCTACCACCCTTCGGCGACATTGTTTCCCACATTCTAAAACCTAAAGAACAAAATCTCTCATCGGTTATGGAAGGTCAGACAATTGTTCAAGCAGTCGAGACATTTGCATTCGAGTTTAACGTGCTTTTAAAACAAGATAGACTAATTTATATCTTACGATTTCCGGTTCAAATCTATGGAACAATACTCAAGTGATAACTACGTTGAATTCCATAAATATCATAGATATTGTTAACCAACGAATTGCTGCTGTTAAGTTATGCGGTCATTTCCTATGTATGCTTTCCTTAATTATATGAAATAGAATCTAGTGATACTGTCCAACGATAATGCCAAGAAATACGGGGCTCCCACTGCAAACAGCGGATGAAACTTCCTGGTAACTTAAGTTCTTTCAGTACTGTAGCCAGGGGGATGATGCTTAGTATGCTTAGCATCCTCTAGAAGTGAACTTCAAGGTAAAATAGCATCCCTAGTTCAAGGTCGTCTGTCCCAGAGTTTTGAAATGTGTCAGAGCATTTCTCACACTTGTTGAATACCCTGCTCCATATATTTTTTCCAAGATATCAAATCTGCACACCTAGATCTGTTCATGTCTTGCCCCTTCATGTTAGGGCCCTCAAAATGATTCTCAAATGATTCTTAAATTCAGAGATATATCGACAAATGTCACACCAAACTTAGAAGAGTTCACCGAAGGATTTGCAGAAGGGTTTACACAAAAATTACGTTTGCTGATGAAGCATGCCCTAAAATATGCTCATAGGTAATAAGCATGCCCTACAGAGATAATCTGGATACGGCACTGAATTCTTTCCCTGGTTCACTAAACCAAAATTCCCGGATGAAAACCAAAACAACATTTGGGCTGTAAGTGGATGCGCCATTGAGCCCAATTCAAGACTTCCGGTTCAAAACAAGGACTGCTCGATCTTCCGAACCAATTTCCGATTGGGTTTTTTTCTTCAAATATTCAAATAACTTGGGTTTTTACACAGAGTATCCTTTAAAAGCTATACCAAATCTCTGCCCGCATGGCTAACCTTTGGACGTGCCCGAAAACCAAAAGGATTTCTGCCTTTCTCCGTCAAATGCAAGCAAAACAATCACTTCTCGATTTTTTTTCGTCTCAAAAACATCGTACTACACTTGATAACCAAAAAGGCACGGGTGTATCATGCACCGTTCTAAGTTTTTATCCCCAGGGACGTGCATCCCGGCACGTTAAAATAGTCATTGGGTGAGGCGACCAAGTGTAGTTTCATCCACTGCAACACACGAGTAATCAGTACGCAGCACTCTGGCTGTTTATCGTTTGGAAAATTGGCAAGTCGCTTCCGTAAATTCAGAAAAGATCCTTCCCACCCTTAAGCATGCTTTATTTGTTCAACTTAAAATTTTGGCCTTGCAGCTTTCCGTTCGTTAACTGGTCCACGCTGCAGTGTGCAGTCGTGATAAAAATAAAACCGACGGCGATTGTTTGGTCTCCTAGATTATAATCCCAGCTGTATGTTTTGAAACTAGAGAAACGCCCGGAAATTGTCTGCCTATTTTCAAGGGTTGCCTATAGCTGTCTCTAATGTAAACAAATACTGGCTGCATCATTTCTCCCCTTTAATTTGCATTTATTCATAATCCCTAACTCTAAGCCATAGATGGGTCAAGACATCTGACGTCACTTGAATGACGCCATTTTGTCTGAAGATGAATTTCTCTTCCTGAAATCGAGGCAGTCGTACTTTTAACACTGTAAATCTCCCTTGACACACTTAATAATACTGCGACCCCCTGGTATTAAGGGTTTAAAAAGGAATTGTTGTAACTCCAGGGTATACAACGATAAAACTAAAAAAGAAAATTTGAGTGACTTTTGTTGCGAAGTGCCGCAGATCTAATTTCTTGACAACGATAATTGCTTTTATCCCTTTCTGTGATTGGCAATATCGAGTCATAGAGTCATGTTTGTCTTAAGCAAAATTG
>JAAAKM020006971.1:150969719-150980605 GCA_010016025.2 Alatinidae sp. Z8VKAUB7J3 | reverse complement strand
TACCAAACACGTCGTTTCTACGGCCGGTCTTTAATTGATCAACGATTTAATGTCAAAAAGCACTCTCTGAGTGTTACCGTGCATTTATCATGTTATTTCTTAACACACGTCTGGTTGTAGTTTCTCCTTCAAGGTTCTGTTTTTAACACCGCAAATTAGCTACACCTATCGGAGACAAAATTAATACACCTTCTTCTTTCCGCAGATGTATGCAAGCCCTCACTTTTCTACATAAACCTTAGCACGATAGCTCAATCAATACATGATAGTCCACAGATGACATACCTTAAACTTCTTAGCCCGTGGCTAACATTGTGTATTCCCTTAACCCAAGCTCCCTTGCCTAAACAATTGTACTCCAGTATACGAATTGCCCAATATCCTTGCCTCAGAATTAAGTTTCAAACATTTGGGTGACATTTAAGTGCTAATCAGAGTTCTTTACTTTAAGAAAAAGCTTGTGGTCTGCTCATATTTCGTTTACCTTCGTCGGTGTAAACAAGAAACACATCCTTGCTATCACCACAAAAAAACTATTGTTATGGAAGACTTAACACAATAAATTACGGGTACAACTCGCTTTTTCTTCTAAAAGCATTCCCAAATGACAACTGATATTCATCTACACGCGATAAGACGTGTGTAATCAGTTAGTAGACATTTTTGACCAGTTTAAAGAAACTGGTCACTGCAGGCAAAACAGAACGATTGCTGATCCTATCTCCAATCACTTCTGCGAACAAAAGAAACATTGTGACTTCATTTGCGTAATCTTTGGAGAAGAACATTTGAACTTAAAATTGTGAAGTTCATGCCAAGCTGTACTATCAAGAAATCAAGTCCCCTTATTTCAATTTCTGTGCCGTTGTATTTAGTTGTTGGCGACCTTTCACGCGACTTTACCGCCATATTTACATTGACACAACAATGAATTTCTAAAATGAAGTTTGAAAAGCCACACTCAAATTTTTTACTTAAGACTGGTTTTAAACTGCTCATATATCTGATAAGAGAATGATTTAAATTCATTCATGAACTGTAGTATAAATCGCACAAACAAGGCAGAAAGAATCGATATCCTGTCCTTCAATACTTGTAACAACGTCCCTCAATAAACTGGTCTTCCACTCCTCCTCGCATTACCATGAAAACTGGAGTGGAGTTTCAGCTATAATAAGTTTCTAGGTCGGTTCATTCTACTCACTCTAGTTAAACCTACTGTCCAGAGGTAATATTGAATACCTTTCTAGTGCAAACGACCAAGCCCTTCCTCCCAAAATGTTTTTTTCTGTAACGTAAGCTATTAACCCTTGAGATACCTTTCTGTTTCTGAAAAGAATAAACCATCGAACAATATCAGGTTCATATTTCACTCCCAAACCAAAGCTGCTTAAATACTTCTCGCAGTTTCAAATGATCTCCCCCCAAAAAAAACAACACTGAAGAATAAAACATTTGCGTACACTGTGTCTCCAGAAAAACGACAACAGATTTACAGAAAGAAGAATACGGTGAAAGGCAGAAATGGCCATCTATGTCTGCAATTGGGGTATCATGTTTTCAATGCAAACTGTCTGCAAGAAATAGGCGTCTTAAAAATATCTCATTTCATAACATTATACGAACATGCCACCCCAAACACAATTCTTCATAATGATTGTAATATTCAGTTAAAATTTTGAGTTTCTTGCAAGGGAAGCTCTGAATGTGGCCAGCATGGCTTCTGGCCATTGTTCCAGAAGGCCATTTTTACGTTGGAAACCAAAATTTTACAACCATGTATTCAACCAATACTATCAGGTGAAATGGTTGCAGAAAATTGCTCAATTTATAGGCAATATTAGGGCTAATTTTCACCTATTGGTAAAAGTACAACAATGCTAGCTTTGTTTGATGTGAAGGGGCTTTTTAGAGGTAAAAGCAATGATCTCCCCTTCATGTTTTTAGGTGTCTTTTTCGGAGGCCATTTTTTTTCTCAGGTCTTGATGTGAAGCTTTTTCAGCTCAACCTGGACAAGACGAGCGCAGCACGAGGAGTAATTAGAACATGTGATGGAGGGGGGCAACATCGCATTGATCACTTTCTCTGTTGTCTGTTCATAGCCATCGATTCTCACTAACAACACAGAATAACAGCTGCCTCCCTACTGACTCCAAAGTAACACCCTTAGTCACCATTCTTACTGTGGATAATATAAAAGTTCCTTGATGACGCCAAAACATTAAGAACTGGCATGGCAACTGGGTGTAAACTTTCACAAATATCTATATTCGAAGTCATCCTCACCGCACTTTCATATGACAACCGGTGCTTAAGAAACGAAGACCACTAACGAGGCCAAAACCCTTCGGAAAACATGAAACAAATCAGATATGAAGATTAAAAACAGTTTGGGTTTAACTACTTGTCCACATTTGAGCGAATGGAGCTTAGAGTTTGCAAGAAGTCGAATGACATGACCGTGTTTAAACAATATGAGAGAAAGATATCAGTGAAGTTGGCGACTTTAATGACACAGATGAACGATTTTCTGTTCTTTTGGCTGTGCTAAACTTATGTCAATTTCGCTATAATTCTGTTCCAATGAGAAATTGATAGTTGTGTGACAGTTTTACACAAACTTGCGAACTGTTCAACACGGCCATATGCTTTCACATTTAAAATTTTGATATTTGTGTTGTCGTTTAAAGGGCTATAGGCCCTATAACTTTTATATTTGAGAAGAACATGATATGAAGAACATGATCGATGGTAATTTTTATATTCGTGATGAAAGAGGCCTCAGGTACAGATGAAAAAGGCACCTGAGCAGGGTTTGAATTCGTCCTCGATCTTTGATCAGAAGTTGAGTCATTTTTTGTCAAACTGTAATTCAACCCCCGGAATAAACACAATACAACTACTTAAAAGCATAATCAGTTCTGTTTGAAAAAGGAATCTCTCTTGTCTCGCCTCTATTACGATTTACTGTAAACATTGTTCAATTCAATAGACACCACGAACGACATATAGTGCTATATCGGGAACCTTCACGGTTGAATTCAATCAAAGATGGTTTCAAAGGAAGCGTGGCACTGCAAATAGCAGTAAACACGAGTAAACGCGGTGGAAAATTTGAGAACAACCTTCGACTCATAATGCACAACTTCAATACGACACGATTCGACTGAAACCATAATTCATATCCCTACAATTCTCACAACACTTGAAATGAAAGTTAAAAACCATAATTTACCAAATATTCAATAGTAACTTGAAATAGTATTTGATAAGGTCTCCATTTTTTAAAATTTCTGTTGTGATTCGGTTTGTATGGTCACTGTTACCATGACAGAGTCCAACTTTGTCTTAAATAGCTGCTAAAAAATTGTTCTCAGTATGGTACTCCATTTTTTAATTCCAGTTTTAGGTTCGTTTATATGGTCACTGCTACCACCACAGGCTTGAAATTTAAAACCTGCGAATACAACTCAGTCATGAAAAGAAAATTGACTCTTCGAGATGTGATTCAAAGTGACATCTATCGACTTGTATACATCCAAAATCAAGCACAATTTATTTATGAGATTTTCAGCTTGAATTTGCTTACATAGACCCTTTAGATTCAAGCTCCAATATATATGTTAAGAGCACTTTAATTAGTAAGGGGAAAGATCAATCAATAAATCAAGCAACCATTCAATCAATCAATCAATCAATCAATCAATTAGTCAATTAGTCAATCAATCAATCAGTCAATTAGTCAATCAATCAATCAGTCAATCAACCAATCAATCAACCAGTCAATCAACCAATCAATCAACCAGTCAGTCAGTCAGTCAGTTAATCATTAAGCCAATCAATCAATCAATCAATCAATCAACCAATCAATCAATTAATCAATTAGTCAATTACTCAATCAATCAATCAGTCAATCGACCAATCAATCAACCAGTCAGTCAGTCAGTTAATCATTAAGCCAATCAATCAATCAATCAATCAATCAATTGATCAATCGATCACTATACTTAAACATCGTTACAGGAGTAAAATCAAAGCCAGAAACTAAAGTGACTTGAAGCCATGGTAGAAACAATATAAGAACTTACTGTTGTAAGATTATGAAAAGTAGAATAAAGTAAATATATTTAATAACAACAGAGCATATTGGTATATGGCAATAATATTAATTACAACAGGCTATGTTAAATCTTTATAAGTGAGACAAGTTGCTTAGGTTAGACATGCAAACACTATATTTCGATAGGAAACTGCCGAATTGCGAAAATCGGATATATAGTAAAAAGATTTACGGACCATTATTCATGTCGCCCACTTTTTGTTAAATCTTGTAACGGCCTCTTAAGTCAAGGTTAAACTAACATCCGTGTGGAGTGACCGTTACGTGAAATTGTATTCTTTGTATGCGTTCCATTTAAAATATTTAATTAAGGTCGTCTAGCGAAGTGAAGTTGCTGATATCCAGTTTTCTTCATTCATTATTCGATTTTCTTATGAGCTGAGTTTCTTGACCAACTGTAATGTGCTCCGCAATATGACCCAGTCCAGTCAAATTCAGTCCAGTCCAGAATAGCATACCACAATCTAGTGGGTACAGTCTAAGCCAGTAACGTACCGTAAGGGGTAGATCAGTCTACTGCAGTTCATTCAAATACATTCTAGTATAGAGGAGTCCAGTCCAGTCCAATCCAGTACCGTATAGAGGAGTCCAGCACAGTGCAGCACAAAAGTGTTTCCCAGCATGTGAGATACGAAAATGCTGCTAAAGTAGGCTATATTTTGGGGAGAAACAACAAAATGTTATTCTTTGTTTCTATTAAAAGCCAAGGTAGGAGCGAAAGTGGAGTGGACAAGACTGGACATTGGAGTTCAACACGTTGTACGACGGAACATTATAGTATAATGTGGTCCAGTCCAGTCAATTTTGGTCAAGTCTATTATAGGATAGTACGGTTCGGTATTGTACACTAGAGTGCAATTAAGTGCAGTGGAGTAAAAGATAGCAGAGAGTTGAGTGTAGTCCTGCATAGCACAGTGCATTACAGAGTGGCATTGGATAAACTGGCACTATGCTGTAAAGCATGACACGGAATGACATGGCACATATGACATAACTCAGGAAGCAGCAAGAATTCAAGAGATAGCACACCATGGTAAAATATATTGTAATATTGGCCGCTAACATAACCAAAGAATGGTGGCACATCATCTTGTGTTCATAGAATAATCACAGTGGTCTAGACAATAGCACCCCAAACAAGAAAGCAAGTATAATCAACTCAAACACCGAAAAACCCATGAAAAAAGCTCGTTTATTTACTCCACCAAACTCCAGTGGCTGTGCTTTGCTTCATCCCACACTCCTCATTCACTCACTCGCTCGTTCGTTCGCTTGCTCAAGCACCTGCTGAGGTATATAGGCATAACTAAAAGGTACATTGAGATATGAAGGGTATCTGAAGAAGGCATTGGATTTAAAATACAGCTTATGATAAGATGTTGACTCAGTGCACTGCCGCCTTAGGGGCGCCTTTCGCAGACAGTTTCTGAATATTACTGCTGCAGTATGGGATTATGCGTTTTCCCTGATAAGCCACAAACCCATCGATATCTACCATCAGATTTCTTACCACGTATTTAAACCCTTAAGAACGTATGACTCAAGATATAAGAAACCGCATATGCCTATTAACCCAGACAGAGCTTGCTTTAATAGACCAGAAATTTGGGCTAACTTGAGCCCTGCTTTTCTTAGCAAGACAACAGTGAGAAAAGATGATCTTGTTATTCAATGAGGACAGCATCACAATTTTTGTAATACCAGGCTTATCTTAAGTTGTTGAGACCTTGGGAAGCCTAAAGTTTCAAGATCGACACAATCGAGTGCTTTAAGTGATTGAACCCATACTTTATATACTGGGAGCAGAGTTAACTTTCTTCAAAAATTTTATTTCAGGTCGAGTTGAGAACTGGAAACCTTTTTCATGTTCCAGCAGATGATTTTATCAGACGTGCATATTAAAATCGCCATGTTAGAGTTTGATTGCTGTCTATTTATATATCAGCGATTATAAAGGATTAATAATTTGAGTGAATTTCGGTGAACATAGTGCTGTTACCAAGAGGGGATTTATCTTTTCAACCCAATTTAAGTTCATTTTTGGTCAAATGGCCGGGAGACGTTTGTGAACGTACGGGAAATTACAAACATATAGACACAATTTTAATAATTTATACCTTTCTAACTGGGTCCTTACTGCAAGATACTGAGAGAGTGTGAAGATATTGACCGAGCTGGCTAACATTTAAGTGACTTTTACTCAGGACCGACCGTGCCGTTCAGGACTAATGAAAGTGTGCCTATGTTGTCATCGTCTTTTTAAGACAACGATGGCTGTAAGGATATGGGGTTTAGGGCGATGCAGAAAATCCAGGTAGTGAAATTTAGGAAGCATAGGAGTTGTGAAATATGCACTTGCGTTAGCCTTTCTTCGTTGAGGTAGTAGGGGCTATATAGGTTGTGTACGATGGTATGCAGACAGTTTCCGTATTTGTTGTGTGGCATTGAAACTTGACGCGGATTAGAACGCCGTTGTGATTAACTATTAACTATCATAATCATCTTCCTCCTTGTTGCGCAATGATGCGAGACTGGGCATTTTGTATCTACTTTTTCCATAATTGCCTGCCGTCCTTCACATGTACCATACAACGTTTGCGTGGCCTCGCCCCTTGGGCGACGTCCTTTAGCATTCATCTTCCAGGTCTGTCTAGATATCCATACCAGAGGTGTTGCCCCCTTTGCAACACACATTCAACGTTTATATCTCTGCGGATATCGTCATTTCTTCTTCTGTCCAAGATGTTGCCTACATGATCCTGCACATTATCTTCATAATATAATAAACTACAATTACTCTTTCTAAGGGATATTTTGAATTTCAAAATATTCTAGAAAACTGTGGAATGTAAAGATGGGGGTACGAATCAGGGGTGCTTACTGCCGTGACTTTTTCTTCCATCATCCTTATAGTCATTTGATGAACAATTCCCGTTAGGAAATATTTACTATTAGTTCAAGACGGTTATAAGTAAAGTCTGAAAAGAGAACTGTAATGCTTGCTCACTTGCATTTTATCATACTGGACATAGCTCCATGGTACCTTTCCCCTTGTTTTAGACCATTTTAAGTAAAAGTATGTCTTTTATCATTTCAAATAGTGTTTGTAATAAAATGGCAATAGTTGTGGGCAAGTTTCAAATAGCACCAGTGTAGCCATAGTTAGTCACAATATAGTTAAAAGCTGTTTTTTCAAACATTATAGTTCAGAAGGCTATACAAAAGCCCTTTTCAGAGTGATTCTAAGAAAAGAGTCGCATTGACGTTTCTGTAATATCTCCCAGACTTGCACCAGGGATTGTACAATTTATGAGGTTTTAATTCTATTTCTTATTGCAGTTAATATTTCAACGTACCTTTTGGAGCGAGGAAGAGTCACCAATGTAAAGAAGGTAGGGGCTTGGTTTGTTTTTAGGCATCAATTGGATAGTGCATGTAGGGACAACTATGAAAGCAGACTTTTGCTTTATTATGAAGTCCAGTTCGATAGTAATATTATTCGAACAAGGGAAACTTTTGTGGAAAGAAAGAGCTGATATTGAGTAATTGGTATTGAGGAGCTGTATACAAGAAACACTTTATGAAGTGCTTAAGAAAGGGATCGTGCTATTGTCACGTGGTGGGAGCTGGTGGTTTTGATTGGTCAAGAGGAGATACGTACGTATCTCGCTCGCGTTCGTAATGATGCAATGTTTATTTTTCGCAGTTTGTAGCCGTTCAGAATGTCTTCCGTAACATCTTTCAAAAAACGTAAACATGAAAGGGCTATGTTTCGAAGTGTTTCGGATAGATCAATCTCTAACGCATAAAGCGTTTAATATCGTAAAATACCTTTATCCTTTCTTCGGCTTTTGACCTCTAGAATTCTTTTTTGTCTTCTATGGTTGAGGTATTTTGTGTCTACGGCAGACTTCAGCTTCCTTCCGTGTTTCTATTGCGCCCTCGTTATGCTAGGTACACTCAAAGGCACTTTACAACTGACATTTACTCCGCACCTCAAACCTGCTGTTGATATTTGTCTGATGCATTCCCTTTAGACTCTTTGTACATAGCAGCCGCACATCTCGTATACATTTATTTTCCCCCCATCATAGCCACCTCCAAAACATACACCCTGGCACGATGAAGCACAGCACGGTTCATGTCTTGCTCAAAGACATTAGAGCACCACCTGAGCTCGAACCTCTGATCTCATAACCCTTCGACTATGAGACAGCTGCTGTAACCACTCGGCAATGCTGGCCCGGATAAAGTATTGACGGTGGTTGCAGAGCAAAGATTTGCATGTTGAGTTACCAACGTACACCGTTGTCTAATGCAATAATACTATTTTCTCTTGGCAGGATGGAAGAAATTTTCATATATTTTATTACTTATTATCTGCATTGGAGGAACACGAGGCTGCTAAATTATTTCTTCAACTATCAGATGAATATAGGTACGTTTATCCCATCTTGTATTATTAGCATACTGTCAGAGTAATGACCAGATGAAGTTGAGTACAGTATTTTAGTGTCGTTTATAGATATGAATATGTTAACCTCGATTGTATGTTTGTCGTTGTCTGTCTGTTACGGTAATGTGGCGAGTTATCGAATGTTTTTATTTCCTGTAAAGTTGCAAAATATAGCCCCTTTAGGTCATTACGAGGAAATATTTCCATGCTGGAAATTCCATCGCCATTGCTAGTGGATTGACCATAATAGAGGAAGGAGTAAAAAGAAACACCCTATTTGTCACAGTTCTCATGATTGATAGAATGTTCCTCTTTAGTTAACTAATGTATCAGGGCACTATGTACATACAAATTCAAAAAACCCACTGATGATGAAAGTCGTACGTTTTACGTCAGTTACCCCACGGTTTAAACGGACGTTCTGTTAAGGACACGGTGCGTAAAACCCACGGGTAACTATGGTTACCTAATGCAACTTGACAACGAGCCATATTATCATCGGATTGCTGTAGCTCAGTTACTAGAGTAACACCCAGACATATGTGGATGCCGCGTTCGAATCTCATTGGTAATATATCTTTATTTAACTAGAAAGTTTTAAAAGTAAATCTGTTATTCATTTCTTACCATCGCTTATTTGTGTATTGCTCTCTACTTTGTTTTATTAAGCAGTTTACCAGAGGTTACGGAATCTGACTTGTAAATAAGACTGAATAAAGTGAATCTGTTGGGTTCAAATGGAGAGAACCAGAGGCATTCAATGCACGATCCGCCAAATTATGTAATAAATATAATAGTTTGTTTGTGGTACAAAATAAGAATATATATCACTAATTTCCACTCTCATCTCTTTCTTTAGGTTTTACTGATCGAGTTTAAACCAAAACAACCGATTCTTAAGCCGGATTAGGCCTTGTCACACTCGCCACTGGGCATCCTTCCACCATTTGCTTTCAATGTTGCCAAGGAGACAACAGACACTAATTGTAAAGTTACTTCGCAGAGTTTTGAGTTTAACGTAAATGTATTTAAGAGTCGTGTGTGGAAATTAATCGATCGATTTTTGGCTTCCTCGTTTTATAAATTTTCCATAATTTATTGATATTATGTTTTAAAAAGCTGTTGCCTTATTCCAAAGCGAGAAATTTGTACAGAGCAGGATCGAGTGGGCAGCGGTGATGTTTAGCTTTATTAACCTCGCTTTGGAAGTAAGTAGTTGTGTAGGTAATATAATGGGCTTGTTATCTGTCAGTCAACGACCAGTTGTCTAAAAGTATTTACATGAAGGGTGTTTGTAGTGAGGGAGCTGGGTTCTAGAATTACTACAGGAGGCAGCCTGTAGTCAGATTAGTATTCTGGCTTCCTGGGAGAGGGAGACTGATTTTTATACCCATGGGGTGATCTCTTTTCGTGAGGTTAGAAAAAGCCGCGACCTCACTTTTACTGTACACATGTATGCAGTCGAAGGCCATCCATAAGAATGTTTGGCGATGGCTAACAAGTGTCTATAGTAAAATAAACTCTCTGTAAGGAGTACTCTGCCTTTTGTGATATAAGCTATGCCAACCCATGAAAGTACAATGATTCTACCATAAAAGGCGTTATGTGGCCTCTACGACATTAAGGTTTTTCTCAGGCAATTGTACAACAAACTTGTGGCAGTATACTACTACGTGATGCTGCTGCGCATATAGATGAGCCAGACGATCGCTGACCAAAGGGACGTTTTAGGCGAGTGATAGTATTTTGCTATTGTACAGCCTGCTTCAAATTGGTTGAGCCTGCTTCATAGGTTGTCTCTCTGTCCGGTAGCCTAACTCAAGGGACGTTGCCCATGGTGCCTAGTTGCCTGTTATTTATTGGTCACACAGTTTGGCGGTTTAACTGTTTATTTAGGGCAGTTTTTAAAATCGGGCCTACTGCTCATTACAGGTCTCTGGTTAAGAGATTGCAACAAATTGCAAATTCCGAAGGTAATGACAGTAGCCATTTAAGGGAAAGATGAATTTATTTATTCTAGAATCCCGTGTACGGTACAGCCGAGATTGACTAAAGCATGAGCCTAGTGTGGTAAAACGGCCTCAAGTTTATTATTAAAAGACATGTTGTTGTTTCCCATCTTATTGTGTTATATTGTAAGCTTGTTGTTGTTATATAGGTGTATTGTAATAATATCTGTGCTATAACTCATTATGACCGTCCAATTTGTGTGATAGGATTCCAATTTAAAAAATCACCTCCCTTAATCAGCTTAATAAGATTCACGGGACATATTTTGTAAGCAGGTGACTGCACTTGATCTTGGAAGTG
>JAAAKM020006971.1:150940502-150962947 GCA_010016025.2 Alatinidae sp. Z8VKAUB7J3 | reverse complement strand
TTTTGTTAAACGTTTTCAGCAGACACGAGTCGCTGCAGTCCTTCGGAGTGAAGCAGGATAACTCTACCCGAGAATGTGTAGGAACGAAGGCCCTTACTGCTTTGGAAGCTGCATTCATCAAATCAAAGAAGCCGTGTACTATCGACGAAACAAAGTTTTTACTGCTTACAAGAGTATAAAAATGTGTCGCTCTTATTTGTCTGATGTTCTACGACATATTTCGATCCCCTCTTTTCCTGTAAATTCGTCGCGTAAAGTTTTACTACTACCCGTCAGACAATCGCTGTAACCAGTGTCTGGCGAAGACGTATAGCAGAATGCATGTGGTGTTAATCTTTACTAGTCTGGGCTTCAGCAATCCTTTACTAACAGTGTTTACTCGATAAAAGTATTCTCAGAGCAAATTAATTGCCTATCTGGTAATTTGAATTTGAATTTTAGTAAGTTGTAACTATTTAGTGCAGATATTGGACTCAATGGAGATTGGGCACCTTTCCTTATGCGAAGCGGGCAATAAAAACCTTGTAATTCCGACAATAGGCCTTGAAGAAATTCTGCATTTCTCCCTAGCCGCCCCTTCACACCTACCCACATACCGCTGTAGACAATTTACAAGCAGACAATGTTTCATTGTAAAATACGTAATCTCCAGTGGAGAACTTGGCTCTTGAGTGGTATACAACTTGCCTAGAAGGCCGAATTGAAGGGGGTAGGCGCCTTGAGTGCCCTGACTACCGTTCGTTTGTTAGTTAGCGTGTGTTGTAGCTTTAGTGTTTATTTAGGGTAGATCGATATTCCTCTACTACTCATGGAGAGCTTTGATTGAGGAACTGTTAGGGGCCTAGACTAATACGGTCTATGTCTTCATGAAGCAGCAATCGTCAGTGGCTGAAGATTGTACATTAAGAACTGGGCCTTTTTTTGTTCTTGTTGCGTTGCACCTCTTACTTTTCAGTAAACCAGATCTGACTTTAACCGTCAGACGCCCTCGGTCATCGAGTTATTCAAGTCAATCTTATAACGTAATTTAAAAGTTACTAAGGTACTTACGTACGGTACACGTTGCCCTACTATGTTCTCAGTTCCGTCTAGCAATAGTTTGATTGCTTTACATACTAAAAGCTTGCCAGAATGGGCAGTGAGGCTGGCTCACATCTTAAGGATTAGGAGACCCTAAGGTTCCGTTTCTTGTCCTGCTGCTTAATCTCAGAGCAAGATATTTTCACTGCTGTGGTTCACTGTACCAAGGTTTACAATAGGTGCGTGGTCGTAACGGAAAGCCCGACAAATAATATATCAGCACCGTCAGTGCTTGGCATGTGTTTACATTCCCTGGAAAGTGGATCAGAAAATTCGTATGTATTAGGGTGCTGTTTGAATACAAAATGCTGTATTTTTGGTGTCACCATCGTGATGGGAATTATGGGAAATTTATTGGAAAGCAATTCAAGTATTATTTTGAAGCATCTGCATAGAGTTGGTTGATTCTTATACTTGTGTTTATGACAATATCGCTCTGAACAGCTGAAACGTATGATGGTTAATTACTTTAGTATCAATAGCCTAAGTGTGACAGTTTAATGCTCTAAATATAGTTCACTCGGTTTTATTTTACGTCGTACTTCCATGATACAGTTTATAATGTTTTAGGAATCTTCTATTGATTTTATTTCTGAGTACATATTTTATATGGGTTTGTTTTTCTGAGCTATGGCTCCATTTAGGGATGATTTCTGTGGTAACACTTTGATATTGCTATTGCTATGAAAAATGGTGACCGTTTTACTGATCCAGTAGGGGTTCCTTACAGTTTATGCTGTGTGCGGACAAATCTAATACTGGAGAAACCAACAGCCTAAAGTTATCTTTGGTGCTAATGAGGAATAGCAATAACGATTGATTGTTAGGAATTCATATTTAATTTCCATCCACCCACCCCTACGTTACTGCTCCGTGACAGCATCAATCCATCATGCAGAACATGGGACTTTGCATCATGGCAAATCCCCTGGGTAGTGAATGTTGTAATTTTTCTAAATGCTTTTACATTTTTAATTAGCTTTGAGTCTTGCAAAAACCATCTTTACCAGAAAATTTGATGTAAAATAAAACAAACCAAAAACCAAGTGTATATTCTCAATAAAGATAGTTTTCCTTGAATTTTATATCTGAAAATCAGGAAATCTTATTATTCGGTTTTTGTTTGTTGTTTTTTTGAGTCTTCTGTGGGGTTTTGCTTGAGGTATGTTTAGAGTCGTATTAAATTCGAAATTTATGAATCAGTCTGAGTTGGAAACTCATCATTTTCAGTTATCCTTCCTTCCGAGACTAACCCTACTCGCTGCGCCACATTTTACGACGACAGGCTCGAACGTCACGATCAGAGGCTACTACTCCGCGTATTGATGTTTATGCTTGCCGTGTGTTTTTGTTCTTTTTTGATGAGTTTTTTGTTTTGTTTTTGATTTATTTGGTTAACCCTTATATATACTTTATACAATGTTGTTGTAGAGGCTTGCTGTTATAAATATTTCTATGCTGTATTTAAAAGTCTTTGTTCCTAACTTAATTCCTAACTTAATGCGACTTGACTTTATTTGTTACTTAATTTCAGCCCTACTGCGACGGGAGTCATGTTTTTAAAGGGAAAATCTTTCAAGGATTTATGCCGCTAGCATTTAGAGCTGAAGAAACTGGTAAAGTTCGCCTCTGTGCTTGCAAACAAACAAGTACACCTCCCTTCTGTGACGATTCACATGAGACAGATGCAGTAAAGGAGACCGAAATAGGGAAATCAGTAGCGTCATAAAAGAGACTTTCAATTGACAAACATTTTCATCATTTATTTTACCGATCTGCGTCTGATTTTATGACTATTTTATTATTGATAGGGATATTATTTGTATTTTTAATGTCGTTGATACATTATGTAATGATAGATCACAAAGAGAAATGAAGTGCCACTGAAATCATGTGATCAATTGATATTTTCCCTCCTGAATTCTATACCAAACTTGACCACAAGAATAAGAGATGAAAACGTCCAAAACAGAATGGACGTATAACAACGGCTCAATTTAATCATTCAGAGGAAGAAGCATGAATACTTAGCCACATCTTAAGATATCACACCTAATAAAGAGCACTTTTGGATGGAAAATCAATAGAAAAGAAAAGCGCGGAAGACAAGAACCTGGATGCCTTCGAACATCATCCAGTGGAGCAGTGTGAACTACGGGGCGGACACTATAATGTCAGTGAATATAAGAATAGAACTATTCATGATGATGATGATGATGATGATGATGATGATGATGATGATGATGATGATGATGATGATGATGATGATGATGATGATGAGATTTGAATGCGATATTTTGTGTACAGGATTTGGTGGCAGGGTTAACACTGTGATAAAGTTATAACTGCGGTTCATCAAAAAATGTTTTTGTGACATCATCACTTTAGTACTCTATAAACATTGCTTTGTTTCAGACCAACAAAAAGTTGTAATTCACATGTTCTGCACTGAATATGTAAAAATAGTTAGGAATACTGTCAACTCTTTGTATCAAATAAAACCATTGTCAAAATTCAAATTAAAGTAGAAGATGAAATGATATATATGCTGTGCAAGCATTGTCTTACATTTGTAATATCTTGTAAGTGATTAGTCAGTGTCATTTAAGCTAAACTGATTTTTACTGATATACTTTCAATTCTTCATTCTAGCTGGTCAGATGTGTTCCTCCAAGTACATACTTCGGATTTACTATAAAAGAAATTGTAACATGGTAAGACTGGATCCATATTAGTTATTCATTGTTAGTATTGTGCTAAAAAGTTGTAAATGGAAATCGTAGTATGTGTCAGCCACTCCGGCCACACAAGAAAATGAAGTGGTTAATTAGCCTGGAACTGTAGCCAAGATCATTGCTTGAAAGATGAAGATTATTGATTGACATTCATTGCAAGGCAGCAGTATCAGTGCTCAAACTATATCCACTCAACCCCTACCCAAGCTACAGTTGCACTAAAGTTTTCCATTTAACTTATGTGAGATGGCCGAGTAACACTTTGCCTTATGCAAGTTGGAAGTTTACTGGGAACTTCTCACTATGCCCCTAGACTCACAATTATTGTCTGTTGCAATCACTGTTTGTAATTATTTCTTTATGCAACATCATGTTTGTTTTTGTTTGTGCCCACCACTGTGAGGCAAACAATACCCTGTGACGTACTGGCGTAAACATTGTGTTACAACATTGTAATTGAGATTCTTCGTATGCCACAGTTACTCTAATTTAGTGTACAGTTTGCATACTTTGCTGTGCAATCGTAAATTCCTCACTCTGTTTATGTACAGTGTAATGTAGTACCTTTCAGTCAGTTGTGTTGCAGTTCACACTCAGTCAGGGAAAGCATCGCTGCTGAATAGTCACAGTCTTATATAGGAGAATCTGCTTCATTAGGATTGCATTTTGCCCTGATCTGGTCGTGGTTATTGGATAGTTTGATTCTTTCATATTGGCATTTCTTATAATAAAACATAAAGTGATACAGACAACTCACCGCCACTTGTATCATTGTTGCTTCTGTTGCGCCCGACCGCCGCCACCCTTACACTTATTTAGTATGATGTATTTCCTCTGACTGCAAATCATAACGACAGTACACAGAAAGTTAACTGTTGGCTCCTATGTCCTAATTTGAGCATGCTTTTGTAGCTCAAAGTTCGCTTACCATTAAGACAAGTTTATTTCTTATCTGAACATCCACGCTTAGTTAATTAGTTATGCCTGACATTTTGTACCTGTGCACAAACACAGTCTACAATGTTACATGTTGTACCTTACTTCCACTTTCAATGGAATCATTGGTTTCTTTTAGCTTGAAGGTCTCTTTGGTTAGTCCATCAAAGGAAATACGTGCAGCAACATTGAGAGCATTTCGGCACTTCTTACAAACAGAGGAACACATGATGGGCCTTCTACAAGAAAGAGTTGACATTTTCATAGCCAAGTAAGACTCCAAGGATGCAATTATTTAATTCTTTGTACATGAAGTTATCTTATGTAAAAGAGAGGGTTTATCATGGACCAACTGCATGTGGTTGAAATGATGCATTCCACTTTTATTGATTGATTGTGTAAATCATGGAGAGTAAGGCGTACTTTTTGCAGTATAAATTAGGTAGGGCCATTCCAATGGTACGGTTCAACATTTAGCAAGAATGCCCTTGAAACTTGTTAAGGAACACCTTTGAGAATTCTACTCTTCCCCCACTCAACCCACCCTGTAAAGCGGTTTAGATTAGAAGTGTTACAATGGTAATTCTAATTAGGAAATTGTTAAAATCATTCAAGGGTATTGTTCACGTGGCACAGGGTTTTATCACAGAGTTAATATCTGTTACAGTTGAATAAAACTTTCTGCAATAACAAATTTTATTTTGGTATACCCAATTATTGTTGTTGTACTCTAGTTTTCTTCATGTTTTCCTATACTTCAGGAATCAGCTTACAGATTTTTGTAGTCATTGTGTTGTTTACTATTAGAACTGCACGCCACAACTACAGAATATCATCATAGAATATCTAAAAAGTGTTATCTTTTATCTCTTATTTGAAGACTTCCTTTTATATGAGAAGAAGCATTGCAAATAGAAATGCTTTAAGTACAGAAAAATATAAGAATGAAGGTTTGTCCCATCTGGAAGGTTTGGGATGAGGCATCTAATGCTATACTGTTACGTCAGAAGAGGCTTTTTGAGCCTCCCGTGACTACTTCTAATTTGGTCAGCAGTATTTCAGCAAGGAATTTCATATAGTGAATAAGAGAACTAGTTACAAACAGGGATGAGAAGTAATTTATAACACCTCAAAGAGATCTATAAGGGCTTGAACTTAGCTGTATGGGTTTTACTGAAGGTGATTATTTTTTCTGTCCGAACCATTTTTATGTGTTCATATTTACTGAAATTGGAGTTAAGACAAGACCTAAACCTGAGTTCCATTAATCTTTAAAATTCAATCATATGTAATAATTCACCCTGCTGCTAATTCAAACAGTATTGTATAGAGGTGGGAATTTCTTCCTTATCTTCCATGAAGACGTTTTACTGAAAAATGGGGAACAAGTCAATCCCTCATTGCAATTATAAAAAATGAGCACCTTCATTGATTATGGAAAACAGTATAGTTAAACAGGCCTTCTAATATTCTGTAAGGAAAAGGAGGAAATCAGTCCCACAAACACTGGAGTGAAAAGATTGAAGATCACAGAAGCATCCCAATAGTTAGTATGGAAGAGCAGGTCCAAAGTAGAATCTGTTGAATACATGATATAAATACCTAGTAGGCAAAGTCTAAATGTAGAGATATGATATATATCTCACATCAATTAATTTAAGATAGGGAGAGGGGATTTTAAATTATATTTTTGAACAGTTGCTGCAGACAGTGAAATATGTCACCACCAGGATACCGGACAAGCAGAGTGTTTTGCGGAGTGTGTTGTGCTGCAAATTGAGCTATGGTAGCCCTTATGATGATATACTCCACTCTCTCTAGTGCCCAAATTAGCTCTAAATGCTCCATTACTAGATATCTACATACCGCTCTACTCCCTTTTTGCTGTCTCCACCTTGTGACATGCTCATGGAAGTTGGCATGCAAGCTAACAATCTGCCCAAGCCCTTTGCCAATCATAGATTTAATCCTTCTTATAATTTATTTTCACTTCCTGTAGCAACTTTTTCAAAAGTGTAAAAGAGAAAGTGATGTGGCCATGTTCTGTTATTGTTGTGTCAATGCCAGTTTAGCAGCCAATGAATGTTCATCCCAACCTTTCTTCATAAAGTCTGGATGATTATTGTTGTTTTCGTGCTCTCTGTAGGTTTGGAGAACAAGTAACAAGTAGTAAGCTGAACAGTTTTCTATTTTTCTTTCCTATTGTAGGTCCCTTGATCTTGTTCCAATGCATGAGGTAGAACGAGTACAGGCATTACGCCTTGTTCGAAAGGTAAACAGAACCATTCTAATGCCATTGGGTTCTTTTGATGATGAATCATTTTTAAAGGAAAACTGAATTTGTTAGTAGTCTTAACATTTTGCTATTGTTTCCGCTTGTGTCTTCTTCAGGGCATGGGGATGGAATATTGACCTCTTAACATTTTTTTGGCCATTGCAGTTGCCTTCAATAGTAAATGCATGGAGAGGTTGCAAAAGGCTGGTTGGACTCGCTAGTGTTACCTTTGGAATCTTTGCAACATTTTATAAATTCAAATGGGTTTCTTTTCCAAAATCTTGGTGACGAGTGTCTAAAATGCTGTTTGAGCCCCCCTCCCTAACTTGCCCCCTTACCATTTGACTAGTGCTATATCAGATTTTATTGGAGTGTGTTGTTTCATTCCAGATGGTGTTCTTATGCCCAGGATTATTCCCCGTATCGTTGGGAATGGCATTAGCTGCTGTTAGTAGTGACACTTCTCAAGACAAAGACAGAATGGCGACTGCATCACTGGCCACACTTTGTGAACTAGGTAAGGTTTTTGCTATGTAAATTGAGTCCATTAAGGTGCACATCGCCACTACATCAATGAATTATTTAAGGTGGAGGAAACTGCATGCAGTGCAAAGCAGTCTAGCGCATGTTAGCAGACTGCGTGGCTCACTGTAATACCACGGTTGCCACATACGAGTCTCAGGTTATTATTTGTAATGCTTTTCTGATAAAGTGACATCCTAATGGCTTTATGAGTTACAGGATTGTAAAAATTACAAATAGGCCAGTTTCATGGGCACAAAGTATTAACTGCCTGTGTACACAAAGGGAATTTTGCTATACGGTCAAGAACATAGAATCATATGCAATTATTTGGAGTATAATTTTAAATTACAGAGAGCTGACTTTTTATACTGGTCAGTGATATGCCACTAAATTTACGCAGTGTCAAGGGCCCAAACCTTTTAGATAAAGTACTTTTGTATCATTGGCAATTGAACAGTTTGCTTTTGTTCACAATCATCGCATTATTTAACGAGGATAGATCGTTAATGAATTATTGGAAGGAAAGGATACAGATGAGCCACCATATCATGATGTTGGAAATTTGTTTTTAGAACTTAGAAAGTATTCATTTTTAAATAAAGTACCAAGGAGATGGCTGTTGCCATAGCTCAGCCAAAACGTACTACATGAAGGAAGCAGAGTTCCTTTCCTTGGTTACTTATATGGTTGTCTCTGGTAAATTATGAAAATCATAAGGGAATTTCTATCTTCCAGTCTTCGCAGTTACGAATTTTGCTTTGATAAAGTAACTGTCGGAAAAGCGGCATTTCAATATTTAAGTGGCATGGCATAGAGTAGCTGACCTTCAATGTAAAGCTGGATGCAGTGACCACGGGCTGTGTGTAAGCTTGCCTTATTATCATTTATGTAGATGTCCATGATTTGGAACTGATATAGTGATCAGATGGAGGATAGTATCATTAGGGTCATCATATCTCAGTTGATACAGGAACTCCTAATAACAGTATGGGTTCCTACTGTACAGATATTCAGTATACCTCGCATTCACAGATCGGGGGGAGGCCTCTTTTGCAAGTTGCGTCGGAAGATCGATCGTGTTCAAAGTGCTGGGAATGGAATACATCAGTGCTTTCTGTAGGTGGTGAAAGTGCTCTGGTCACAACAACAATGAAAGGTTTATACTTTGTTTTTCCTTGTTTATACAGCAATCAAGAATGCAGCAGTGGCCACATATTGTGGAGCAGTAAATGCAATTGTCACAAATATACTGGACTGTTCGGTAAGCAAAGCCACGTTAATTATCTCTCGAAACCTCGTCACCCCTGTATTAGCACATTACAAATGCCTAGTACCGGATACTTCCTTTTCATTCTTTTAGTTCTTTTCATTCTTTCCGTTCTTTTCGTTCTTTTCGTTCGTTTCGTGCTTTTCGTTCGTTTCTTGCTTTTCGTTCTTTTCGTGCTTTCCGTGCTTTTCGTGCTTTTCGTTCGTTTCGTGCTTTTCGTTCGTTTCGGTCTTTTCTTGGGGGTCGGGTTATGGAGAGGGTGCTGTTTATTTCAGGCTTAATACTCAGGGCTGTTATTGATAGAGAAAGAAACGATTCCGTATCGTTAGGTTTTACTTCCACTTCAAGGAATGTGTATATTTACATACAAGGATGGGACAGTGCTTAACTAAGAGAAAATGCAAAGGCAATAACCATGACCTCTCGCAAGTGGTTTTCATTGTACGATGTACATAACGAGATGTGGTAACTGTTCGTGCGATGGTGCGAACTTTCTACAATGAGATGATGTAAGTATTCCCACTTGTCCAATAGGACTGTTCAGTAGACTTTGAACTCCATGTTTCCCGACAGAGTAAAACAGGATTGTAGACATTCTGCTACGTTATGAGTAAACGAAGTAGCAGCAGTCAAAAGGCAACGGAGAAGTGATATACGGTGTTAGAAGGAACGTACGCTGTAAAATAGTTCACCTTGTGATAATTTCTTAAGCTGAGTTACCGAGCAAGTCTTTAGTGGATCTTTGTTCGAGGAGATGGACGTACTACAGTGCTCAACACTAACACGTCAATGAGCTAGCTTGGTTTGTTTCGCATCTTTGGAAAGGGAAAGAAGCAACCATGGCTATGGTTTTCGAACATTCCGGTGATAGCTGCTTCTACCTTGGTTATAAATAAGGTAAGAACATTGTTAAATTCGATATGTTCAGAACGAGTTTTACAGAAATATATACATTAACCTGTCTGATATTATTAAGAATAAATATATGGAGGTGGAAGTATCAATGGATGGAAAACAAAATTTTGTGTCCGCGAGATTTTGCGGCAACTAGTCTTCTGTAACTATATAGGCATTTATATACAAATAAAAACGCCGGTGCAACAAATATCATTTCAAAAGTGAACAAGTGGGGGTTGGCTCGAATCCCATTTACAGGTAGGAGTGGCCTCTAAGGTGGGGGTTGTCAACCATAGCCTAAATTAAATGTTGTGCCTGGTGGTATCCACTTCAAATTAAAAGTTGTATTAGCGATTCTGGTATACCTAATGTCGTAATGAGAGATCACGTTCCAAGACGAAATGAAATATAAATATTGGTATACTTTTCCATCACTCTTATCTGATCGCTTCCAAACTTCAACCTTCTACAAACAATTGAACATAACTATTTATGTTTACAAAAGAGACTGGTACGAGCTACAACTTAATTACAATGAACACTAAATCACGTGACCTTGGAATGTATGACATCTAACGTAAGGAAAGTTTTTCTCTCAAGAAGTTAGGCGTTTGGGTAGTTTTTTCTTCAAGGAAGTGGCATTGTGTAACCTTTCAAGAAATGAAATGTTTCAATGGGAGAACTCTAAATTAGTGCTCTGTTTCTTTTTACAGTATTGGTTGTAAGAGGTGATTCGAACCTATTGGAAATTTATGCCCCTAGGTGGGGGTCCAGACCCCCTTCCAAACTACGTTTATTGTACCTGGAAACATGTTTGTGCCGTATTTGTCATTTTTTTTAATACAAAAAAGTACAACATCGATAATTTGATTACATACTATTGTAAATGACATAATTAAAGACTTTAGCAGCAAGAAACAACTTTTTATGACCTGAATTGACTGAATGTCAAGAATATTATCAAGCTCATCATTTTATTGTGAAGAAATACATGCTAGCTGTAATTCTGAAATACAAAAATGATTCCCAATGTCTCATAGTTTTGTTTTCAAGAGTGTTAGCTACATGTCGTCAGAATCTTACAAGTCAATCCATGAAGTCCTCAAATAAATGACCATATCATTAATTCTTTCAAACATGTTTTAATGTCTGTATTGAAGGGGTGGCTATGAAATCAATAGTGGTTGTGGGGATATCCCACTATAATCCCCCAAATAAGAATACAGACTGTCCCTGTTACCCTCTGCTTATAGGGCTTGCTTAACTTGCATTTTTGTTCAAAATCGTGAAGATGTTTTAGGGTAATACTTATCCTGTAAGAATTGAAAAAGAATGTGTGATTAGCCTTAATGACCTTTTATGAACTTCATTTGTGAGTGGGAAATAAAAATATGTGCAAACACTAGCCATACAATTACATTTTTCTTGATGTTTGTACTATTGTTAAGTGATTTCTTCTTTCTTTTAGATTCTTCTAATCCAGAATGACCAAGACGTAAATACTGTACATTTGCTTGTAATGATGTGGTTGTTGAGGAGATAATAATTGGCTGCAGAAGTAAAAGTGAGTAGAATAAGTATGTAGTTTCTATGTCTGTTTTCAAATGCTTAAGCCCAAATCAGGCCTGGAGCTGAGTGGGATCTGTGTGAAGCAGCCCCCATTATTTAACATGTCGTTCAGTCTCTTCAGATGTCAACACGAGGCATCTTTGGGACCATAAACATACACATTTTTGTATTCCCCTATTCAGTATCTGATGTTAGATGCGAAGTCCCCTCCTTGCAGTAAGGCTCAGGCACTGACCCTCTCCCCTTCACAACTTATGCCAGCTCCAGGGCTGAAATATTTGTATCCCATGGTAATAAATGAAAACCACATAAACAGGGATGCTACAGCGTACAGCTTAATTTGTATTTAGCATTGTTAACAAATGAAATAAATATAAGGCAGAATTGTCATATTCATCACTGAAGTGAAAATCAAGCAGGATAGGAAGATGAAATGTGGCTTCACTTGTCTTAACATACAATGTAACCATTGAATTGTCGGGAGTTGCAAATAAATATGCCAGGATCTTGTAATAAAGCTTGTCATTTTGTTTCAGACTTCTTTTTATTCTCAATCTGAAACCCCACTTTTATAAACACAATATATAAAATATTTCCTGAAGCTTTAATAAAAAAAGAATTTAGTCTCGATGTATATATAAAGTATGAAATCCATTAGACTTTTTGTCAGCTTCAGAAAAATAAAACCCCAAGTATGAACAATAGCAGGGGGGCAGAAACAGTGGAAATAAAATTGCATGGCAAACAGCAAGATGCGAAGTATCACCTAATATTGGTAGTTCCTTAGGCATATATCCGGACACTGGGTTTTGGTATAAAATGTATGCATATAATTGCTAAATCAGCATCAAAAATAATTTATTGCTTATTGCTATTAAAAGCCTTTGATTTGAAATAAAGGACAGAGTCAAGATAAATACTGTTCTACCAGTGTAATTGTATGTCAGGAGGCAATTGAAGCTCTATCAAAAACCCTTTGCTTACCAATCTTCTACAGAGCTGCACAACTGCAATATGTACATATATCTGTGTGCATCTTGGTTCTTATTTGATTGTCTCATCCAATACTACCTACAAAACCACAAAGCAACCAGATTAATTAAATTCAGTCACTGGTAAGGCAAATGTTGAAAATAATGGATCAGACATTTAACCTATTTATGGTATATTCCTATATAAATTGCAAGGGTGGAAATTGGTATACATGCAATCCTTTTGTTTTTATGAGTATGTAGTTACTAAATTGTCTCAACTAACTTAGTGCAAGAATTGAACAGTAAAGTCATTTGTTTTCAGCCCCTCTATACACCAGATCAATTTTCTCTATAAAAGTTTTTCTACTCTTTCCAGTTCAAACAATACTGCACAATACTGCACCATGATGACAAATGATGTGTTTGATGAGTTTGATAAAATTAGATAAAATGAGGGCTGGTCCCTCTTGATATGTTGAAGCTGAGACCTACTGTGTCTGTGATTCTGACGTAGATAGCATTGAATCTTAATAACTGGATGACATGGGAATATGAATGAAAAGGTGCCCAAAGCAATCTTAGCCATGTCCACACTGGTGAATACAACCATTTTCAAATCGGTTTTGGGTGAAGATTTGAAAGTGAATTGATATGTGCAAAAGAAGATGCAGGCCTGTTAATTGCAGAACCTTTTATTCAGTCTATTCAGTCAGATTGGTCTTCAGTAGTTTCAAAATGGTTGTAGAATAAATCGGTTCTGGAGTGGGTGGGCCAGTCATTTGCTGCTGATATTGCGATGGGAAAAGTCTTGTCTAGGGGCATACCTGAAGGTATCTTCTAGGCAGGAGGGGGGCTGGAATAAGGATGGAGAGGTTGGAAAATTATTCAAAAATCAACTTTGAGGGAGGGGGCAATCAAGTACCAAAGTGCAGGAGTAAAAGACAGTAAAATTGCATCAAAAGCTGAGGTCCTACAAGGGCCATTAACATATTTACCATTTTCTGGCATTTTGAATTTCTTAAATTTTTACATATTTGAGGAAATATATTATGAAATTTGAAGAATAGCAAAGTATTGAGGCATTGCCAAAACAGGTTTCATAAGTACAGGAAATCCTTGTTATCACTGTTGTGATATTGACCTGAAATAACTATTTTCAATTCATGTGTCTGAATCTATGAATAGGCTTGTCAATACATAGACCACAGAGACAGGGGCAGGAGGCACAAGCCTCCTACTTTTCAAGATGTGTATACTTAGCCCTATACAGTATATGAATTCTTTTTATGCTGCTGAAAATACATGCAAACTCGTGTAGATCAACTGGCTCCAAAAGCTTGGGCCAAGGATTTTTATTTGACGCTGGTTTCCAACTGCCTAAAATTTGAGGGCAATTCTATTATCAACCGGCAGTGCTTAAAGTAACTTGGTACTCTGTTTGGAAATCAGCAGTGCGTGTACATGGCATAAATAAAAAGTGTTTACTTTGAAAGAAGCAAGTTCATGATCCAATCTTTGTTATCTGCTCATGTGATGTTGTGTGAAAGTCCACTATCCTCGCCACGGAAAACTATGATCTTATGAATCAACAAATGGAGAATTGTAATTATCACATTGCTGGAGCAAGAGTTAAAGAAAATAGCAACAGTCTATGCTTTTTGTGTGATGATTCTTGGGTTGAGAACTGAAGTGTTGTTGCAAAATGAATAAAACCTCTTCTAATTCTAGCATTCAGCATAATTTTGCTGTGATACTATGGAAACAAACAACATTCTAAAACAATGGTTAACAAAAGTATTAAAACTTTGCAGCTAGCATACACCATTTTGAACCTTTTTTACCCCCTTGTTCTGTCAAAGAATTGTCTTGGTCTCAAGTAATTATTTTAAAACCATTCTTCTTCAGGGAATGATAAAGTCAGAGTTTTACTAATAGCCTGTTTATTCTTGGTTCATTTTATCACTGGCAGGATAACTCTAGAGAAATAGAAAAGTATGTCACCACCGGGGATCGAACCCATGACCCACGCTTTCGCAGCATGCGCTCTACCAACTGAGCTAGGTGACCTCCGATGTTAACACTTTTATTTCTCTAGTCGCCACATTAGCTCCCAATCATCCACCGGTGAACATCGACATCCAGCTCTACGCAATTGGAGACCAGGCTCTTGGAAACTAACATTTCAAATCCTCTCTTCTTGATGAAACAAGTTATATATTATATATATATATTATAGCGGCATTTCATGATTATTAGTTCACCCCATACACCCCCATAAGCTCTTAGTTTATATACTTTTGAAAATTCAGCTACCAAACCATGTTATTTTACTCTGAAGTTGAACTACAGAGACAATAGTTTAAACTACAGAGACAGCAACAAGACAGAGAAAAAATGTATTAAATTAAAATTCTAGGGACTCTGCCCAGTGGCTACCCATAGCCCACCAGCAACTCCATAGTCCACTTGACATTTGAGACAGGTGAAGTATGCAGTTACCAGTAAAGTGAAAATGAGAAATCATGTGCAAAATGATACGTAGGCTTTCTCTTCCCCTTCCCCTTCCCCCTCCCCTCAAACAATGCAAAAGTGGTTCCGTTGTGCAGATGAAAAGCACATCAAACTAAACACCATATTTCATGTATTAGCCTGCAGCTTAGCCAATGGATGTGAAATATAAGCATGGGACAAAATGAGCACAGGAAAAAACTAGAGAGAGAGTGTGTGTGTGTGTGAGAGAGAGAGTGTGTGTGTGTGTGTGTGTGTGTGTGTGTGCGCGCGCGCGCGCGCGATGTGCATGACTGTGAAAGTGAAATACGTTTTATAGGCATTGCGCATTAGAATACATTCAAATTCAAATTCAGCGTGATAATATAATCACAATGGAAACCACGACACAGATAGAAAACTTTCCGAAAATATCTACACATTGCCCTCCTTGTTCTACACAATTCATTACATAGTGTTGTGGAATATTTGGAAGAATAAACCATACAACAAACTCGATATTGTAACATAAATAGAATGAGATAGACCTAAAACGTCTAAGTTAAATATCTAATCTACATATAGTATCATTAGAACCAATAAATTACAACACTGACCTTCTCATTTTCCATTTCGTCTAAGATAGTCTGACCACAATCTTTATTTTCCTCTTTCCCTGATTTTTGTTTCCTTAAACACAAATAGCCAATGGAAAATTTTTCTTTTATATTTAAACTTCACAGTAATCCGAGATTTGTGGTAAAAGAAGTACATTTGGTAATGTTTTTCCAATCACAAAGTTAAAGCTTGTCTCTTAATTGAAAGAACAGTTTGCATTCTTTTCGAAATATTAGAATTTCTAGGCACATTGTATCATTGTATGCATATTACATGTAGATTACCTCTTTACATTTATTCGGTGACAAGAGATGCCTGTGCCCCCCAGGAAGTTATTATTCGTGTAAAGCAAAGGCGAAATTTAACGTTTGACACAGGGCATATGGGGAAATTCACTGAGGTGAGAGAGACTCCCTATAACTAACTAATAAAGTAAATAAACCGCTAAATACCCAACTAACTAACTAAATAAATAACTAATTAGATAATTAAATAAATAAATAAATCCATAAGGGGTTAATATTTCATACTAAGTCGTATATCCTGCCAGACCTGTATAGCAACATCGCAAAGATTGATGAATGACAACTTAAAAACTGCACCGTAAACCATTAAGAATAAGACCAACTTATACACTACGATTACAGACATTAGTCGTTTGCTCAAGGGTATTTGTCATCATTGCAGAGCGATTTTCAGCAAATGACAACGGTTTAGTATGATAAAAAGTCTTGCAAAGCTGTCGTTCTCTCTAAGTGCTTTTGGGAGACAAATGTTAAAAACTCTGCACAGGAAAAGTCAAAGAAAGTTTCCTGACAACTCCTGTTATATATTATCACCAAGAGCGTATGTGAAGCCAAAGTGTCTACTCAAAATACTGAGATATTTAGTTTACTTGAGGTTCTTGGATGAAACATTTAACTTTCAATTCTATTTAAACAATGCAACATGGTACTTCAACTTAGCCTACCTCTTAGTACCTCTTTGAGCTTTCTTTTCCGGCGTCAACATTGGGGGCTTCCACGACGATTCATCGAAGTCAAAATTTGCAGGCGGAGGAAGAAATGACGGGGTGACTTAACAGAATAAATAAATAAAGAGAACATGCAATACATAAGCCACAATTCTCGATCATTATTTGTACATCCATCAATGGTGTCTCACGACACTGACAAAACAAATAAGTTTATAAAAGGAATATAAAAGGAATATAAATTGTGGCAAGAGTCGGCAAGGTCTAGTCATCTAGTCTGAGCTCAAAGCATTGGTTGAAGATGCGCTTCCATCAACTTCGTAGCATTTCTATCTTTATCAATCCATCTCCATTTTTTGCAAAACTGGAAAACGCAACCAAAATTGTTGCAGTTCTTAAAAAGGAATACATCATTGGAGTATTAATCTTTCTTCTGGAGGCGGCATTCACGCATATTTACACTTTCACTTAATGTCTTCATTTGCGGTCTTTTTCAAACAATAAAAAATGAAACAAAATAGAACATAGAGTAAGCATTAACCCCTAATTTTCACAGCTCCAACATTTCAGTATACTGTGTGATTGTACATGTCTTTTTCAAGGCAATTTATGACTGAAAGTAATATTTTAATGTCTTCATTGTATATGGCTACACCTACGTTACTAGACGCGATTCTATCGTGACTCTGCTAAAGGGCTGCACTAGCTTGAAAACCCAGACTGAGCCATAATTTACACGGAGGATTGTTTCTTGATCATAGGAAAGGTCAGGTCTACATTGCATTCGACTGTTCTGGAGTCAGTCCACATAAAAGCAAGAAAACCTTTTCTTTGCAAGAGAATTCGTTTTCTTTTTGGGCCTATTGAATTAATCTAGTTGTAGTGGACGCTTGATTGGTCCAAATTTTGATGGGCTCTTTGAAAATACAGTTGGATGTATTCTTTCCTACGTTTCATTTCGATCATTTCTGACGATTATGCTCTGAGAAGTGTCAGACGTAAAAAGCTTTTAAGCAGATCATGTTTGCGCTATTTGGTGCAATGTTCTCGTTTTATATCGCAAACAAACAATTTGACAAATTAGTTCACGTGAATTAATTTTTAGAGTTAAAACATCACAGATTTGGCATTCAAGTATTTCCATACTCATAGGGTTGATGTTCAATACAGTAGATACGGGCATCACAGTATTTTACAACACTTCTTCGTGAAGGTCTCCGGGAGCAACAATTAGGCGTACAGGGGTAACGCCAAAGCAGGTGCAACTCTGCACAGCAAAATCGCTGGAAAATATAATTGCAATATGAAAATCTACCTTTCCTACTAGAAAATGTTCGATCAGTATGCCACATCATTTATCCGGCGTACGACACAGTATAGACCTCAAAATATATTTTGAGCCTCGAGTTTTTTTAACTAGAATTGTCTTAAAATTGTTAAGGTTGTGGTTTAAGTGCCTGAGCATTTAGCAGAAAATGATCTTTAATATCTTTAAGTAGCTTGTAATCAAATATGAGTATATTGCCTTGATATGATTGTAAGTGTAGAGGTGATGAACGTAGGGAGGAGGGATAGGGGAAATGCAAAAAACACAACCAGGTATGTGTCTTAATCAAATACCTGACCTATAAGTGATGTCATGTTACGCCGTATCATAAAAAATTTCACATTTATCGCTTGGAAACGACTGTTTCATCTACTAGCACTCTTTGACATCTAAATTATTATTATTTTTAAAGGCAATTAACTGTGACAAAATCACTAAAGGCAGGTATCTTCAAATATAGTATTGTCAACTTGTAGTTTTAACGGAAGTATATTCGAGGTAACAGCCATACATTTGACGTTTTTCAAATCTGACTTAGCTGCTCATCGCCAGTCAGTTCAAAACACATTGCCCTAGAAACAAGAGCTATTTCCTTCATTTTAGAAGCGCTTCATGACCTTTAAGAAGGGGCAGTTATTTCGAAATATTTGTGATTTTAACCTTAGAACATCTTCCGACTCGGCGGGGCCATGAACTCGTAAAACACAACTCTACGACCATAGCGGCGGTACGAGGTAGGGTGGAGATTTGGCGTTGACACAACATCCATCCCTATTCAGGTTACCCAGATACGAGGACCTATCATTGATAGCAACGAAGATTTCACATACCTTGTAAACATTTTTCTAACATTTCATTCAAAAATATTAACGCTTCCAGCCGAGACATGATTTTGGCTTTAGTTTCTGAATCCTTCTGTGATGCAAAAGTACTTATGACCTAAGGTCGACAAGAGATGAGAACAAAAAATCATAAGACGACTAATCCTCTAAAGACTAATTAGTTGGTACAAAGACTACGAACCCCTAATAATAACTACGCGAAGGAAGTATGCTCTTCCATCGGTAAGTAACAACATCCGGCTGCCGTATAAAATTTAGAAGGAAGTTGTGTTGCGTGACCAAGTCTAAATACACTCTTAAACATAAACAGTTTTCCTACTAAGCGCTAAATAATTGACAAGCCAGATTTTCCGATAACTGAGCCGGAACGACATATACCACATAGTTGTGAAATCATTGAAAATTTATTTTACATAAGAAAACAACTTTTTAGAAAAACATGACAGCTAATATCACCTCATGATAACCCTAGAGCCCCTATGGATCAACGACGTAGGGCCCATGTTGAATACGAAGGATGAGTACAAAAGCAGGACTTTGATAATTTGGTGATGGTCACTCCACCAACATTAACTTTTGCACCCCTGGGAATTGAGTGAATAATGCTGACTGATTATTATTACTACTTTTCTTTTTCATTTTTAGTCTGAAGATATCAACAAAATGACGAAAAGATTTACATGAACAATGAAATGGCTTTCTGTAATGCTTTGTTGACTCATAATTCGCAAAACAGCACCTCCTTGACACTTTGAACGCAAAACTGAAAATTAAAAAACAACAACATGATCTGTTCTCCTCCTGAAGTTATGATACTTTCAAAGTGGGTTCCAATATCACCAAATTAGTTAGAATATACTGCTAAATACGATACATTTTTTCCTGCGAAATCAAGACAATTGCAACTGAAACAATAGCAATCCGGCATCGAAGGAAGTCGGAGTCACTAAATTATGTCCGTTTTCTCTGATAGAGCTTTTGAACACAGCTGTGAAACTTTTACGACCTTCAGCGCGTCACTCATTTCAAATCTCTTTTCTTAACTACAGCACACTTTCAAGCGCAAATGCAGTGAAATCAGTTTAATGAGGAGGAAATGGTAAAAATAAATTGCAATTGCCACTAAAGTACTGAAACTCACAAGAAAATTCAAAACAGAGGAAGCGACTTAGATCGCTAAATGAAAATAAGACGACTTAATGAAAATAAGATCGGTACAAAAATCAAGGTATCCTAGAGATCTATTTAAAGCTTATAAGCAAATATATTACCTCGCGAATCCAATTGACCGCCGTAAACAAAGTGCAACAAATGATCTCTCTGTCGCGACTGTTCAGATCCTTTAATGTTTCCATCACATCCTTCTTAAATATGACCAAAGGGCAACCTGTGCAACATCAAAATAACAACATGATACATCAAGTTTGGCACTTTTATATTTATACCGATATCAGCAATGTCAACAGGTATAACCCTTCTTTCTCTAACAACAGCTGCACTGTACATAGTACATAGTACATAGGATATATGAGAAACTGAATGACAAAACGTTTTCTTTCTGTACAGGCAGAAAACATCCAATAAATGAGAACAATGATCGAATATTGTCCCGAGCAAATTTGCTAATACGTTGTACCTTCTGTAGAAGCAGTACAGTGTAAAATGTAAACATTGTGTGCTACTTATTTTGACTATTAGTTGCAAGAGTTGAAGACTACCTTGATATACTTTGGTAGTAATAACATCGAAATTGTGTATTGCGTATTATGACTAGGTGCCATAGTGTGCACACCCCCTACGATTGGGGGGGGTGAGACTTTTTTCAAACAGCCAACATAGGTGGGGGTTGAGAAAATTTCAGAACTTGTGTGGGAGTTGCCAGTGGGGGTAACTTTTTTTATGTGGGGGGTGGATTTTGGTGATGTACAAATTTTCTAGCTGGTAATGTTGCAAAGCAACACTTTAGGAGAGCGTTCAGGAACAATTTTCTTCTCACTTCACCTTCTGCTTCT
This sequence comes from Alatinidae sp. Z8VKAUB7J3, assembly GCA_010016025.2. NCBI lineage: Eukaryota > Metazoa > Cnidaria > Cubozoa > Carybdeida > Alatinidae > Alatinidae sp. Z8VKAUB7J3. Next base: position 150,942,430 of record JAAAKM020006971.1, on the reverse strand, counting down.
CAGAGGTAATTCTTTGGAAAGGTACAATTGAGCGCACGTTTTAAATTTGGAACTGTCCTATGTATGACATGCATTCCAAAACCTGACCGTAACCCAATCGATGGCGAGTAATTCAGTAAGTTATGTGACTTTTAGGTGAGAAGCATGGCGTATTAAGAGTGAAATAACTACACAGCATAGACAAACGATAAATGAAATAAATTCATTACTCAACAGTTTATCGAACTTGAACTATCAAGATACCTTCTTTGGCTAACTTAAGCACATTAAAGGAATTCTAAAATGAAGGTTTGTAGAGCAGGTCAGGCTATGCTCACTCAATGATCTACAATATCAGCTTTTCCATGTAAGCCAACCTAACATAGTACGACAGGTAATATTAAAATACACTTTCATACTTTAAAGGAAAGGTGATTCGGATAATAAATTGATAACTTACATCCATTACATCGTCAATGACGGCCAGTTAGTTTGGGATCAGGTAAACAGAAAGAAACCATAATTTGTTCATATCATCCACATCTTATGAATTTAACTCCCTTCGGTAGCTATTGCAACCTCCTTTCCTTCAATATCCTGTTAAGCAGAAATGAGAATATGCACAGTTATCTAGATAGTTTTAAGTCGTATATTATTAATAGGGCAAACTGACACATAGAGATTCATCGTGTTACATAGTTGATGAAACAATGCACCAGCGGTAGCAGCTTTCAATAACACACAATGTTTACAAATCCCTATTATTTTCCTTGCATAAAATAATATCTTTGTCCCCACTTTGTGCTCAAACAACTTAAAATAGCGATAAAAAAACAAACAATTAATTCACGTCATGTGATACTCACACTTTACTGTTTACTTATTTCTGCAGACAAAAATCATGCTAGTCCGACATCACACCTCATTTATTAAGACGATTTTCTGGGGTTTGGATTAAGTGAGAATCCAGCTAATAATGTGAAATTGTTTGCAAAGAACATGAATCGTTGACTACTAGTAGTATTCACAGGTGCAATTTCATCAATCATATGATACTGATAGTGAAATGAAAAAGACGGCGGATCACCTGGAAGTCCTAAAATTTACATGTCGTGGAAAGAAGATGATCAAAAGGATCCAAAACTGGACATCGTTCACTCTCCATAGGCATGACGACCAACCACACCGAAAAGATACCCAACCGCGAAGTAAGAATAGTATTTTCCTTGATCCTGTAAAACTTCTGCTTGAATCACAGCACCTACTTATATTGTACAGGAAAGGAACAAACTTGATCATTGGTTTGTATTACGACAGCTCCTCTTTAATCTTTACCTAGTGCTGTCTTAGAAACCAACGATTAAACCTTTGTCTAGAGTTCCATACAATTCACCATGGCAACTAGTACTCTTGCAGGAGAGTAGATTTAATCTTAATGTTCGTCTAAATATCCAGAACTGCTCAGTTTCCGAAGAATTAACCAAAATAATCTAAATACAAATAATATGTAAGAGAAGCAACTATTATATAATAATACATCAACTAGTTCGTAAAGGGCGAATGGGTTGGCAACCCTATATCTCTTGTAGATGAAATGAGTTTAGATGGGGGGTATAAATAAAAAGAGCAAAAGCTGGAATGTAACTTGTTTGGTGTACATTTAGGTAGGATTTACGTAGTCCTGTCAATGTCTACTAGTGGAAAAGATCAATCTAACTCTCCAAAATGTCGGGAAAGGAAATCAAATAGAGTTATATTGTAAAAACGTAAATGATATCTTGTGCCAATAGAAAAAAAAATCAGTAGGTGCTTGCTGGCTGTTGATATTGCATAAGTAACTTATCGACATCTTCTACAGAGATCAGTAAATTGAGTAAAAGCAACCTTTTGAGTACACATTAAAAGATTAGCAACGGGCGTAAAGATGATGTTTGAGTCATCAAAAGCAA
>JAAAKM020006971.1:150873720-150930623 GCA_010016025.2 Alatinidae sp. Z8VKAUB7J3 | reverse complement strand
GAATTTAACAACAAGATGAAATATTTTGCATGTGCATTCAACGACAAAAATAACACGATCTAGACTACATCACAATTTACTAAAACGACTGGATATTCTTTTTCGATTCATCGTATGTACTCAGTGAAGACAAGTTGTGCTCACTTTGGCTTCATTCAAGCACCTCTTCTTCGACCTAACCTAGCGAAAATTGCTCTTAAACTGCCTTCAATCTCTTTTCTCTACCTTTAATTCTTTCAGCGAATAACGAACTTTAACTGAAAAATGTAAATGTGATCTCTTTCTTACTTTGCTAAAATCCTTTAATTTGGAAGTGGATTCTTCATAGTGTCTCCTGTTAATTCCGCACGTACGTTCGTGCAATACGTTCGTACGTACGCAGAACGTTCGTTCGACCCCCATAGTGCGCCATATTTGGTAACGCATTCAATACCGGGAGAACAATAGAATTTTTCTTCTAGACTTTTAATGTATAGTTCAATGACACAGACTCGGGCATTGCCATAGATGGTACAGTTTATCATGTCTTGAGTCTCTCTCCGTTTACGTTTCGAGATAACTTCTCCCATATTTCTGATCCATTGGCAATAATTTTAGGAATCATCATTTTAAGCCCAGCATAAGCTAGAAACTGAGCTGATAAATACTGTTTATCATGTTTCAGTGACTTATGGTCTAATGTTCTCTCACCTCTATGAACATTAGTGCTCTGCGCCGAGGAGTAACCCACTCACCAATAAAGGAGGCCAGTCGCCAAGGGAAGGTCAGAGGAGCCACCCCCCCTAGATGAGGAGCTGGCCCCTGTTGGAATGCAAGTAGCCTCTACATTACAGAGAGACAATATTGAAGTTTTCGGTAGCATTAGTAATTTGCTATTTGAAATATCGCTTCATTCCTATCTCTCCACACTACTTGTCCAAACGCCTATTTTACTTTTATATTTCTTAATTACCTAAATACTTTTCGACCTAAAACGGATTCCTAAGAAGATTTTTTAATTGTTTAACCGGGAGGCTGTGCCAGTGGAAACAATATTACGGGAGAAAATACAGGTAAAAGAAATCAAGTCCACCTTATCAGCTAACTCTAGAGCGGCCTCATCCATATACAGCGCACTTCGTCGTGAATTATTTATGGTTTATACCACGTAACCTGGGATACTGACCTTTGGTACTGGTTGAAATGTCTGCTAGACCTACTTTTCTATGCTCACTAGTGTTCGTATTCCACACCGGTTGTCTTTGGTGCCATTTTTGTTTACTTCTTATATTGGGACAGTCTAAGAACTTGGACCGAAACAATTTGGTTACGATTTTTTTGTTGCAAATTTCTGCTATATAAATTTAAGTTTTCCTCACGGTATATTGAGATCGTGACGATACCATTTTATGACAGGAAAGAATTAAGTCTGGGCTGGGAACCAACTTTAACGTTAGCGCGATTGGTACTGTTAGAACCGCAATTTTATGTTGATTGATATGGTCAAAGCCTGAGCGTTCATGATTTGGGCGCAAAAAATTGCGCAAATATAAAAAGTTAAGGGTAACATTATCGATTTGATTTAATTAAATTACTTATATCAACCATACATTTCAATACTGCGTAACCAGGTGTAAATTACTACTAACATCGTGTAGCTTTAACTTTTGCTGATTAAATGTCTTCATTTAACTTCTATCTTATACTGAAATTTGTGTTGACTGCTCCATAGCAGCATCAAACCGCTGCAAGAAAGGAAATTCAAAATATGTTTGTTAGCAGAGGGAAGTCTGACAGTTTGACCACCGGCGCGGTACTTGGAGTAAGTTGAGAGAGGGCGTGGTCACGCCGTCGTGTGTTATAATAATGCACAGAGCATAATGCTTATTGCTTAGGAGGAGTCAGCAAGGTGTCATGGGGATGACGGTAACGGCTCCTCCTTTTACTAACGAGATCATATTATAGCTCATATTATAGAGGAGCAGCCTTAAGTTTCACTAACAGCGCAAATAGAATATGAGCAAGAGCAGCAAAGAGCAACAAAGGACAAAAGAAAAGATCAACAAACAGTAGCAAACAGCACCAAACAGCACCAAACAGCAACAAAAAGGAGCAATAAAGGGCAGCAAACGACAACAAAGCAACAAATAGCAACAAAAAACTGAAAAGAGCAACAAAGAGTAGCATACAGCAGCAAAAAGCAACAAAGAACAACAAAGAGCAACAAGGAGCAATAAGGAGCGTCAAAGAGCAGCAAAGGATAGCAATTTCAAAAATGAATGACAAAGGTGAGAGTTGATTTCAATGGCAGAAATAAAAAAAATAAATCTCAACTCTGTACTTTACTTCTGTACTTCATTGTATTTGTTTTACTTTTCTTTACATGAACAGTTATGAAACTGTCTGGTTCACCGTACAGATTCCCACAAACTACGATGTATTACAAGGACAATGCGAGATGTTATGATTCGGAGTCTACAACATCCACGTCATTTGAAGCAATTTATTCTCCTAACTTGTATTGACGCAAATGATACTCTAGCAGGAACTTTCTTGTATGTACTGCGTATTGTATAGCCTCTTCACAGTCAAAACTATTCTCATCGTCTAGTTTTTCCACAGTTTGCATGATCTTCTCATGTATCGAATCTTGCTCCATGTTATTCCACAACTTTAGATGGATCAGATAGTCTGTAGCTACAGCCCGATGTATCTTTGGGAACAAACACCTTCTTGCACTTTTAAGTGCATTTCTTGTAGTTTCTTCGTCAGCTAATATTGGCTCTTAATGCTGCTTAAAGTCCTTGGGGTAAATGTTGTATGAGCGATCGATAAATCCCATCCTTACATGTTTCTCTTCTTGCTCCCTTTCACCCAGAAACTCATCTTCATGTTAAATTTCTTCCTCGGAACTATCTTTATCATTAGTAGTGTCGTTACTCTACCCGCTTATTATCTCCTCGTCCGAAGTGATACGTTTTCTTGTATTGTCGTGAAGACTTTAAGACGTCTCTTTTTGAAGACGAGTGTAGTTAGCAATCAGCTCTATCATGCAGAAAAAAGTATGAAACGAAATATCAAGTGCCTTTTCTATACTCCTGCTCAAACAAATGGCGTTAATATGTGAAAAAAGCTTATATACGATCAACAGTCCAGTTTATCTAAGATGTTCAATTGCGGACATCAGCAAGACTTTAATGTCCGATCTTCCATACATTATGTGACGATAACTTAACTTAGAACAATGAACAAACTCTTTTTCACCTGTACTATTTTACTACAATCAACATGAATCTGCCTGAAATATCTTGTCACTAAACCCAGTTTTACATCGTTTAAAACGTTTATACCATCCCTTGTAGCAGTCAACTACTAAAAAAAATCCGTTCTGCTCAACAACCCAATTAATTTAAAGGGGAACTTGCTCGGTCCATCTTTCATGGACATAACTGTTAAGCCCTCCTTTACCACCACCCTCACGGGGTAGGCCTTATCCCTCATTTTAAAGTGGCCACGTTCGGGGTTGTATCAAGTAAAATATATCTGCTGTCATCTCTAAATAGCTTTCAAAGAGAGTCTGTGGAGGGGCGATCAAGGATCGCAGCGCTTAAGTTTAAAGGTTCAATCACTTATACTTGTAAAGAGGGGAAGTGAGCGACGGTGTGCCTAAGCTTCAAAGAGATGGGGGTGGGGAATCAGCGATCGTATTATGCAAGTTTAAAGGTACAATCATTTGCACTTGGGGGTAGATGGATGGAGGGGGGTAAGTTGGAGAAGCTGTGCGTGAAAGAGCTCAGTGATACAAATCGAGTGCACTTACCGGGGGTGAGAGCTTAGGTAAAAACGGACTGGGTAAGAATCACACAACAGATTTAAAGAAGGTACATGTTCTTTCCTTCAATTATCTTTCTTTTTTTCTTAAGCCCCTTTACTTTTGCATGACATCAAATCAAGAGCACATTACACATATATCTCTACAAACGTTTGGAAAGAGAGTACAACGCATATAAAAAGTCTAAAGAATTCTTTTGATAAAAATGTAGTACTTTACTTTAATCACAGGTAGGTCGATGACTTAGGACAGTCCCGGTACAGCTCCTTGTCTTTGTAATGTATCCGATAACTGGGCGTACAGAAAAACAAGTTAACATCTGCCTGCTTTGCAGTGAGTGTCGAGGTTTTACTCCTACACTGCTCCTTTGGGATTTGGTCCTCGTTTTGTATCTAGGTTCGATATAGCACCAGCGATTTCCTCTTGTTCCACTAGTAGGTTAGATATCATCGTCTCCAGCCCTTTTTGTTTGGCTGTGAAGCCATCACCAGCGCGACACTCCTAAGCCAAAAGAGGTTTTCTACACAAATACCAGCATCGTAAAGTAATATCTCGTTTAAGCGCTGCCTGCGTTCTTCTAAGTCCATAAAGTTGGCAAGGATGCTTGGTCCTTTAGGTAAGCAAACATTGATTGTAACAAGGGTTATTCTTAGGACCTTAATTGTAATAGAGCAGAGTCGTCAGGTACAAGCAACTGAGCAATAGTCTCCATTGTATCAGCTGCCATAGTTCTCATCATGTAGACGTACGCATGACGCACGCTACACGGTCACAAACTTGTTACTCTCTCCTTGTGCGGCTGAGGTTGTATAGTATACTGAGTTTTTGTAGTGCACGTTTTCTTAGCACTGCTGTTAACGTGGTCGTCACAAGAGCTGCAAGGGTCTAATCTCAGTTACCTCTTATGTATTGACTACGTGTAACGGTTGCTCTGTGATGGTACCATTCTAAGGTATGTAAACAGTTGGCACATTTCTATCTTTGCTGTAACAAATTTTGTATTTCTGCGATGGGGAAAGAACTGTCGATATGTCGATATTAACTTTGACAGTAGCTATAATAATGACGTCATCAACTTTTTGGATCAGGATGTGTGGTGCTTTCTACAAGGTAAGAGAAAAGATACCGGATACTTGATGTAACGGTAGCAAGCAACGGTTGAGCAGGTCATGCAAATTGGTCCGTTTCTTTGCAGGTCATGAAAATTGGTCGGTAAAAAGTGTAGTACACAAGGATTCTGTCTACAGAGACGATGATGGACTAGTAGCATAAAAACTTATATCAGGGCGACTAGCAGACAAAACAAGAAACGAAGCGCTTCATCTGTTCTAGGGGCACGGCTTGACAATTCCAGCTGCAGCTAATAAAAGAACGGCAAACTACCTAAATAGAACATTCGGTCTCTCTACTGGAAGAATAACTATCCATACCGAAAGTAACAATGATGAACCCTTCGACATAAAACCGACTCTGGCCATCCGCCAACAATAAAAAAAAGCTACTTAACCATAAAGGTCATAAATAGATGACTATCGAACTTGTGCTGCCACGAGAATGCCTTTACATAATACGCACGGCTTTGCGACATGCATTGCACGTTCGCGGTTTGGACTACATAATACGATACAAAACGTAAATAAAACTGAGAGGGGAATACATAACAAACAAAGAAAACGAAACATGATCTTCTTCCACCCGACTTAAAGTAAAGTTAAAATAAACGTACGTAACACATTCCTTAACCCCATCGAGAGACCCTTCAAAAATTATTTAAACGGAAGGCAGTTAAATAGAGTTACCTTTGTTTCAATAATATGATGACTGTCATTAACGGAAACAACAAAATAACACTAGCCACAGAAAAACAGGTGAACAAATCAAAATCTACTCCACGTACATAACGATTATGTTTTAAGTGGTCAGTGCCAAGTGGAAGTGGTAGTATACCAGGCCACAATCATCGCAAACAACTATAACCCTGTGAAAGATTTACATAGCCGTGAAGGATATATCAATAATAACCGCTACGTAACAGAATCTAATAAATGAAGCACACTTCGGACTTAAATTTATCTATTTATATATTTATATATATATATATATATATTTGTTTATTTATATATTTATTTATTCATTTATTCAATATATATATATTTATTTATTTATATATTTATTTATTCATTTATTCATTTCTTAATTAATTTAACCATTTGCAACACATTTGCAAAGAAAATTGAACTACAACGTTGATCTTTATGAGAATTCTTTATAAATACCGTAACTTGAATTGATATAAGGGAATTGATATATTGATATAAGAATTGATATAAGGGAACAGTTGCCGTATCATCCGATGTCACCGTTTCTGTTCCTCTTCTATCGCGTTATCGTAGCGGTGAATATAGTGCAAATTTTCAAATACCAGGTGCAGAAATCGTACTGCAGAGATGTTGGCCCACTGTTGCCGAAATCGACGCAAGCTGTACAAGCAAAGTAGTTTCAATCCATTAGCTGTAATAGCACGATATTTTACATTAACGCCACCACTAAATAATCTATTGGGGAATTTTTCGTGTTTCAGCAGTTCTCTTGTTCTCGTATACTAAAATGCAGAACAGTTGACACTCAATGTAAGGAAATACTTGGTCTCCGAACGAATACACTGGAACCCTAATAGCTGTTACGCTGGTGAGAAAACGCCTTGCGTAGAAGATTCGTTTGTATTCGATCCCAAAGTGTCATCATAATTTCCCAGTTAATAACAAGAGCAGTTGGTAGTCAGGTCAACCCCACCGTGTACTGTATCTCAAAGTACCGAATCGCGTAGCCTAAGATAACCACAATGCAATGAAAGGACGTGTCATTAGAGGTCACTTAAGTGTATTTCTAACGTCCAGGTCCACACTTCGTGAAAGTGAAGGAGCTTCGAGTAGAAGAATTGGCTTGATGGTAATCAGAATTCCATTTTTTCCCCTTTTGCATTACGGTGCAATGTAGACAGTAACAACAAGTCTTATGTGTCAAGAGTTATGTTGAATGTACTTTTATTGCTGACGTCACGGAATTTTGATTGCGGGTGTTCACTTTCAGACGATATTGTATGCCTAAGCCGCTTTCAATGAAATTTCGTCAACATTCATCATTTCTCTTTCAGCCGTCTGTAGGACTATCCCCAATTGCGTCATTTCAAATTGATCCCGATTGGAATCAAGGTGGAGAGCGTCTTATAAGGTCTGGTTCTGATGATGCGGTAAGTTATCTGTACTTTCAAAAAAGTCATAGCAATGGTCGATAATGGCGGATGATAACTGCGATCGGAACTTGCTTTTCCATGCTGTGGTCATAGAATAGGGAATCGGTTTACCAAAACTACATCATCGTTTAGTTTTTATTTATAAGTCTTCAATTACGTGAAAGGAATATTTATAGGAGTTTCATGGGGTTTTTTTCGTCAACTAATGCTACAGTTTTTGGAAGTCACTGAAGTCAGAAATTTTCTTCTTTGTTCAAGCTCAACTTAAGAATCATTCATCAATCAAAAACCGACGTCAAGTTTAGACCTAATCCCAAATTCCCCACATTTTGACAATCCCCATACCTAGGCTTCTTTAAAACAATGTCGAGGCGATCTCCATTACTGATCTAAAAAGTACATCGGTTGTAGAATCATTTTCGATACGATTTAGTACAAAGTTGGCCAGTGTGAACCGTTGTAAAATATGCAACGGTTGTCGAAACCTTTTTATGCTTTGCTTTGAATGTAGTAATTGCTAATTCAAATCGGGGTCGGCGTTACCCTTTCGTTAAAAACCCAAACAAAGTTCTTTGTAAGGGTCTGCAAATCAGACAGAGAAACGTCGTTCAGGCTTTCACAGTCACGGTGCTTGCACGTGATTTTGTTTACAAATTTTGCTTTGTTGGTACCACTGTTTAGGACGTTCACGTGAAAGGATTACATGTCTTGAGTGTGATATGCATCATGGTGACAATGTATGGATTGATCAACTTTATTACATACAAGTGAGCTTTTCTTTGTTAAAAGACGCTTGATTAAAGTAGGCTGCGCGGGCGCTTCACGAGAAACTTGTGAAGCCTGGACGACGTTTCGCTGTGATACGTAGGACGAAACAAAGAAGTAGTGACGACATTTATGTTTTCCATATTAACAACACATTTAAAGGGTGAAGACGAAAATAATTATTTTTCATGTGTTTTTGTTACATTACGATTAATTGATATCATTATCATAGGTCATGCATGATGTCAACACTCCGCCGTTAAACCATGTGCAGCTGTATGTTTAAGCTTTATACTAGACACAGCGACAGTGTTAGAAACTCTAAAGCTTGCTCATTTGTAGAGACCTTCATAATCACACATTCGTACAGATTGAAAAATAGGAGCTATGATGATTCATGAATATAGTACCGATCCATAAATATGGAGATTTATTCTGACAACTACAAGGAAATAATAATTCTCAAGATTCATCCAAAACGGATTCAGACAAAAAAGATCTACAGTAGCGCAGGGTCTAGTTTTAAGAAGAGTTGTAAAGCCAACACTCATTCAGTGGTACTTAGAGTCATTGGTTTGAAGGAGGCCTTTAGTCCATCTATATTGGCAAGATGTAGAAGATATTAAAAGCATGTGGTATTTCGCCGAACGTACTACAAACTATACATACGATGTGTACAAAAAACCAAAATGCAATCATATTTCCTGATGGTGAAACTGATCTATATAATTATATACGGGAATATTAAAAGGGGATACTTAGGAACCGTGTATATTCATCGTTGTACTTGACTATGGACTCACACCTGCTTTACAAGGAAATGAAGAAGGGACAGGGTTCACACTGACACTTAGGAGATGATGAAGGCATTCTATAGAGCACTCCCATATTTGGCAGGTGACATTGTTCTACTCTCTGGTACACAAAGCGCAAAACTACTACTCAGAACATAGAGCTGGTGCAGGGAACAAGGGTTGGGGTTCAACCATAACATACCAGATACCTAGCTTATAACATTGATAATCCAGATCTTCATTACACTGCTGATGATGTAGGCCATAAAAGAACCGATGATTTGGGGTGAATTAGGTCTTTGGTGGATTGTAAGGAGAAAGTGATCAATGTACGGAAAGCCGAGAATAATATGGCTAAGATCTGAAGCTTTAAGTATGTCCTGAACCCTCATGATCAGATCATTCATCACCAGCATCGAAATAGTACTATTACATGGATGCGAGACCTGGACATAAACAGGGACTCAAGAAAGATCACTAGATGGGGTCTGTACAAACGTGGCAACACACGTAAGCTATGAAGAGTTATTCCACCAAATGTTAGAACCAAAACTGCGTCTAGAAGATTACAGCCAGCAAGCCATTACTACGGACAAACTTAACTGAGTACCAAGAGTTTAGTGTTTCAGGAACCGACACATGGACTTTGAAAATAGAAGCAGGCGTAAGCAGGACTTAATTGTAACAATATAGAGGGAAACTGGACAAAAACCCGTCAAGGAGTGATCCAGTCTGATGAATGATCGCAGAGTTCGGAGAGGCTATATGGTTGCCCGCCATCGGGAGACTAAGTTTATTTATTTTACCTTCCGTTACAAGATGGGCATTTATACAATTTAGTGAATCTCAATGAAAATGATTGGTTAATGAAGCAGTGGTTCACGTGATCCATAAATCAGCCGTTTGAGCGTTGTCTGAGTAAATATGCTTTAAACTTCAGAGTTCTGAGCTTTTCTAAACGTTAAAAGGTCAAGGGGAAATGGCCTCTTGACCTTAGCACAACTTTCAAAATTTTAAACAAAGGTTGTGTTGCTTGACGGACTTCTGTCGATAATTTGTTTAAAAAGCGTCTGATCAATATAGTTAAGGCTATTTGTACGAGTTTAGGGTACTTTGTCCTCCAAAATCAATATACTCTATTTTAAGTCAAAAATGAGAAATTTCCTTTTGTTTATTTTACTTTGAAGGCGATAACAGGGTTTTAATGTTACGTTAAAGCAATATGGACCTACATATTATGATGTAAATCATTACCAAGGTCTATCATACTTAGACACAGAAGCAACATTACCTTATGCTAGTATCGTTTTGGCTAAAAAAATATATAAAGAAACCCTGGATTCTGTTGTTAGATATTTAATTCGATCAATGGAAATAGCGGAAAACTTCACAAAGCAAGTAAAAGATAGGAGCAAAGCAACTTAAGGAGTTAAGTTACTACATCATCAATGGGGTAAATTTATCAATTGGAACAAGTTCTCGTGCCACCATTCATCAGTTGTCCTCTCCGATGGTATTGAGAAACTACCGGGAGTATGTTAAGTTAGAACGCCCTTAATTCATCAACGGGTAAGCGAATGTGTAGCGATTTTATTAAAAGTCTGACCAGTGTCTGTCAGAAAATGATTCCTGGGCAAAAATACAACGCTATGTACTGCATGATTACGGCTGCATCCTTTGATTGAACTCTCAGAGGTGGGGATCCTTTAAATTCTGTTTGATAGGCTACGAATTAGGGAAGACCCATTTAGAGGACTTTTTACCGCGTGTGGCAAACGCGATTTGATCGGTGTCGAGTAAAATTCAAAAATACAACTCATTAAGCGGATTAAATAGGCCTTAAAATACCGGACTAATCTAGCAGTGGTATGCCTCATTACAAGGCAGCTGAAGTAAGCGCTTCCACAAAAACCATCTTGTTTTGCACAAGGAGGAGGTAGTTAACTACCAGACTAGTCCGCGTGTAAACAATTTTTATACTTATATGATGAGTACATTGCATGCTTGATCCTCTTTTTCGTGTTCAATACCTGCTCCAAGTTTGATCAATTTCCATAACTAGACCCTATTATGGAGAGTTGCAGTTCTTATTATCCATATTCGATATTGAGTTTCGGAACTTATTGTACTATGAAAACACATACAAGATCATACTATGGATACTATGGATTAAGTATGGATTCTTTGCATGGATATATTGCGAATTCATGCAAGTTATTTATTATTAATGTCACTGCGTGGATGCTCAGACCTTCACCACATTTTATTGGTCTCTATTTGTCTCCACTGTCAAAACTTTATCTAAACATTTTAATATTTGAATAAAGGTGTATGCCCCCATTTTTGAGTATTCGCACAACAATATATTTTTAATGGACGATGTGAACAGGTTTAAAGTTAGTACCTCAGTATCTTTGAAGCAAACTCTTTGAAGCCGGGCTCTAAAATCTTAAGCATAGCCTACGGTTAACATTGATATTCAATACAGTGTACCCCAGGTATGAATATGTAGTACAATATACGCTGAGTGCTCATAACGAATGCAAACGGCCAAGAAGGTTCATGTCATTGAACTCTTTCCAACGTAGCTGGATGATGTCGAAAATTTAACAGCGGCCTGGTGTTCAAACTTGGATTTTTTCTTGGTTCGATTAACATTTACGTATTTTCTTAAAACAATAACTTATGTTGTAACAAGGGAGGCATTAATTCCGTTTCATCTTGATGCAGACACAAGAGAAGTTTATGTAACAAGCAAAGTATAGAATCCCTCACTTTTAGTACGTTCCACTAAATACTATAATGTGAATATACACTTGACCTTTGTAAAGTAACATGTGAAATCATTTAGTCCTTTGTCTATTTCCGTATGTGTTTAGTTAGTTAGTTAGTTATCTAGCTAGCTAGCTAGTTGGTTAGTTACCTGGCTAACTAGCTAGTTAGTTAGTTATCTAGCTAGCTGGTTAGTTAGTTAGTTATTTAGTTAGTTAGTTATCTAGCCAGCTGGTTAGTTAGTTATCTAACTAGCTAGCTAGTTAATTAGTTATCTAGTTAGTTAGTTAGTCGATTCGGAGTAATTGTGGTAGCTTTGGGAACATGATTCAACTTGGTCCTGTAATGAAGTCAATGAGGCTTGGCGCCCTTGCTGTATTCGGTTTGTAATTATTTTATGCGTACTTTTTCTTTGATGGTATATGAAAGTAAGTTTAACAGAGACGATTCTACTTTCTCTTACAGGTTCGATGTCCTCCCAAAATATTTAAAAGGCGCTATCTCTTAGACAGGGTAAGAATAAAAGTTTATTTATGTATTGTATTCGTGAGACATATTCAAATTTTCCCCTTTCTACTGATTGTGACGCAAGAGATCGCCATACGGTAGCACCTTCTAATTCTTTTTCACTGTCAGTATTATTGTTCGCCTGTCTTCGTACTCCAGTAAGTTTTACTTTAACAAAGAAAAATATTATTAATCCAGACAAATATACCAGAAAGCAAACCTTATGTCTATAACAGTATTTAATTGCTCATGACGGAGGGTTGTACCTAATGTAATCGGGGTTCACAGCAAACCTGGAAACCAGGGAGATCAAGGAATTATCAGAGAATTTCAAACTGGACTCATTTTGTGAGTAATGCCAGGGAATTTTCGGGGAATTTTGGGAAAATTCAGGGAAATTAGGGAGAACCTGATTATTTCAATTTTCCAGGAAAAGTGCCTTTTCCTTAAAATTATTTTGTGTGAATGTTATGAGATATATGACCTTGGTGTAAATGGCCTTCATACGATATATGACGCTTGATATAATGAAATGCTAGATTTGCGCAAGTATGGCAATACTTGGGTGTAGAATTGTCAAGAATTTTTCTAAATTTGGTCAGGGAATTATCAGGGAATGTTTTTCCAAGTTGAGGCTGGGAACCCTGCTAATAACATTTGGGGTATAACCAACCTTGCGAAAATGGTTGAAATGTGCCCTCGCCCCCTCCCCACCCTCATAATTGATAACTTTCCACCGCTGATATTAAGAAGGTACAACTCGGAAGTTAAGGTGTACTCTTCCATGCACTTTTGACCCTGTCACTTTACACACAGTATGACACGCCCGTTACCCTCACGTTACCCCTTTTGACCTAGCCCTAGCTACTCTTAGAATTTCTATAATTTAATTATATATCTATCCTATTCAAGTGACGCTACCGTTTGTTATTGCCGCCCAGCTTGTTTTGTGTCTCAAGTTTAAGCATCACTCTGCGTCTGTTAACTTATTTGGATTCACTACACATTCACGTTCATCCTAGTATATTGTCATACTAGTGCAAGTGACTTGTTTACTAGTAATTCTATGACCCCTGTTGACTTTTTTCACATCTTTAGCTACTACTAGCACATAACTATCGTTTCTTAATCCAACATTATACTTATTGTGACTTGGTATATTTAAGCGTGTTTTGCCAAGTTCTAGTCAGTTGAATATGCTGATTATCATCAGATACGTTGCTTCGCCTTGTATACGATTCGCCTTGTTTCTTCGTCACTGTTTGCTGGAATAAATTCGGGCTCCTGTCACTGACTTGAAACAAAGTATGTTCCATCAATTCAAGTCTGTGTAGAATGCCCCTGACGCAAGCCACCCCGTACGCACTCGCCAGAAGCTGCAGAGGAAGTGTAAACCTTTGCTTGGGAAGCACCGTTTCCGCAGCTAAATCAAATTTATGACGGTCGCAGCAGTTATTCGGCTCACAAATTTTCTAGACCGGAAAATGAGACCAATATCTATCTTTTCCATGTTTATTTCTTCTAGTATTCGCAAAATCGTGATTATGAGGGACCACCATCGTAAGTCTTCCATTAACTTTAATTCATTTTTATCGGGTTTTTTTTGTGTGTTTCAACAGTTCCCTACCTAGCCCTAGCTTCAAACGCTCTTATAAAAAGGGCTAGAAGAGGGAAAATCAATTATAGTCATAACTACGTATTTAAAAAATGTACATGTCATGAAAAGATATTTTAGAATGAATTATTTATCCATATTAATCAGACGCCGAATGTTTGCTTCAGTAGTATGAAGTTAAGTCGAATTTCAATTATTCGGGTGATTTTGTAATTTTATGACCCTGCAACCTTCATTCGAATATTACGTAAGAAAGTGCAAAGGCTGTTTAAATTTGACTGTGTAGTAGTTGCGAGAAAACTATTTTCTACTTCTGCCGGGTAAAAAATGCGCAGTATCCTCACTATGATACGTTGTGCTACCTTTGCTCTGTTTCTTCGGTGTCCAAGCACTATTGATGGAATGCCCCTTCACAATAGCACCCCCAAATCGGTTGCTCTTGGTGCCCTTCAAATCTTTAAGCACATGAGCATCCACTGGTGTATATTTATAACGAGGATCATGTAAGTTATTGATAGTGCATGGCCATTATATATGTAGTTATGTCATCTGTATTTATACGAAAAGAGGCTAGATGAAGGCGCACATGGAAAACTGTAATCGATCTAAAGCTAACAATTCCATCATGGGAAGAGGAGAAAGTCTCGGCCGCATAACACTAGCTGTCAACTGCTGTGAGAACGTATAAACCTATGTATAAAGGGCATCGAAAAGGTGACGGACCACGGGAAGAGGGAAGAAGCTGCTGAATTCTACTATCTGAGTGCACACCAAATTAATTATGTACGTATAGTTCAGTGATGCAGCAGTTTAAACGCCGTAGCTGTTATAATATCGATGAGTTTTCTTTGAGCATCATTGCATCATGGTGTGACCCTGAAGTGTTCATCCTGATCGGGTTGACTAGAGAAGATCTGCAATGATATATTTGAAAAGATTTTAGCAAAAAGATAACTGTGTTACTGCTGGGATTCGAACTCTATGGAGATACAGAATCTTCTTAAGGAACGTGTAAAGCCAATAGTTCTCTCTTCTCAACTCCATAACTTTCGATGGAATTTGGACACATTAGTGCCACAGTCTGTAGTCCCGCCGTGGGCACATGGCGCGGGGAGGCTGGTCTCCAGAATTATGTATAGCTGGATGACTATGACCGCCAATGGAGGATGGGTATATAATGCTGTGAATAGCGGAATTGAGTATGTTATCAACGACTTCACATAATCGCTCCGTTGATAGAGCAATGCCCTGCAATGACAGGTACCTAGGGTACGAATCCTGTGATGGCACTTTTTTTGTTCTGTATTAGCTTTTGCATTTGTATTATTTATGAAAACATTACATGCTAATGCCACTCTACTGCTTGATTTAAATATGAGTTTTACAGATACCACAAAAAGACTTGAATAGGTTAATGAATTCTACTTTACCATTTCCATTCTAAACTAGGAACTCAGATTTCGGAAGGCTGGCTCGACGACTCACTGGAACGTCGATTGGCTTAGTACTTGGAGGTGGGGGAGCAAGGTAATGCCAATTTCATTCTTTAAGTCTAGTAATGGACGAAGAATATCTATGAAGCTGACAGAGGTGTAGAGTGAAACTGGCTGTTACAATTAAATTGTCATAGACAATTTAGTAGAATGGTAGAGGAGTCATTAGAAAACACCAAAGACGCGTTTTTTGAACTATCATCAGTTTGTTTCGTGAAAAGAACTATTCTTAAGTTGACTGCAATAGATTGAATTGAACCTAGTCACCTACTTTATTACGTCATATTAAGCCGCGTATTTAATCAAGCCCCATTAAATTAAGCCACGCTTTGATTGAGCTACACTTGACAAAATTAGCAATTTAGTGGGGTTTAATTAGGCCGCAGAAGTCAACGGACAGTTTGACATAAAATGTTTTTTAAAAGTACTCCTTCTATTTTCTCCTCAACGCAAATGGGTCAAATGACAGTTCCTCTTCGCTCCTTGCTTTCCGTGCAATATATAAGCCGCGTTTTAATAAGCCGCGCCATTACTTAAGCTGCGTTTTTATTAGGCCGCATTTTTGAAAGTGCGGCCTATTTAAGTACGCGACTTAATTTGACGTATTAAGTGAGTTGTTATAAAAGAGCTTTTCTTCGTTCATGAAATATCTTTGCACGAACGATGCTGATGATAGTGCAACCCATCGCGTCTTTGGTGTTTTATTTATGAATCCGCTCTTTAAGGACGTTAACAAATTTTACTGTGACATTTATTTTTCGAATGAGAGAGGAGCGACTGCTTATCAAATGATCACTTTGATCTTTAAACGTACATGCCCCAGCTGCCCTTTAATTATTAGTTAGCCTGTTTGGTGGTTTTTCTGTTTATATAGGGTAGTTTCAATGTCGGGCCCACTGCTCATCAGAGGTCTTTGATTGAGAGACTGCGACTACTTATCGAATGATTACTTTAAACTTACATGATCTGAAATTATAAGCAAGAAATGAGAAGCCCCAGTTTTGAATTTGTATTCATGTCTTATATCAATCGTTTATCGTTAAATTGGTTTCAAGTGTTTGAAATGGAGTATCCAACCTCTTTAGGATGCCCTTGTGGAATACATGGGCTCATTCCAAACTCCATGTTGATAGACCTATCGAAAGTACGAAGAGTATTGATTCTTTTTACTGTTTTTTACCTTAGGGGATTGGCTCACGTGGGTGTAATTAAAGCTCTTCTTGAAGCAGGTGGGTGTAGCTTTATTTAATTCATATATTTCAAATCGGAGAATTTAGTGGTAGGCGAGGAAATTCTCTGCTGAAATGTTGATAGTAAGGCAACGATTATTTTGGAATGTTGAAAACTGCGTCGAGTAACGGATTCATTTTGCAAAAGGGTATCTCCAAACACTGGACACGGTATATAGTCTGCGATAAAAGCAAGTCTATTTCCCCGTCCAGACAACTCAAGACAAATCCAGACAATTTCCTGTGACCAGTGTTTTAGGCAAGCTTCAGAAAAGTGAACCCGCGTCTCTATGGACTTATAGCTTACCAGAAACTAGCCATTTAATTTTTAGCTTAAGTGTTGAAACTTGTCGAATGGCGGCGATTCTTATTGGAATTGCTGTACCCTAACCTTTTTGGTATACGTGTAAGCAGTTTATCGGTTTAGGAACTATTGTAGTTAAATTGGTTTTTTTTGTCTATTGCTGCACGCTCGTTGATACCTTTTGAAATACTTTCAATTTTTTTTTCTTGTATAAGTTTACACAAAGCGCTTTTTGACACGATGATCAGTTTCTTGTCTTTGAGACACAGTACACTTTAGTTCCGTTAAACTAGACGTATCATCACAGTTTATTGCTTTATTTTAAGGAATTCCAATTGATATGATTGGTGGAACAAGTATGGGTTCCTTTATTGGAGCGTTGTTTGCTGAAAACGCTGACATTGTCAAAGTAACACAACGAGCAAGAGAATTCTCTCAGGTAAGAGCTATGCGCTGAACTCCTGCTGTGAACTAAAAAGGCGAGCTCAATCATTTCTACTCCTTGCTGAACATTGGAATATCAAGTTACCACTTTAGTATTAACGGATTAAGTGACTTGACGTATAGCCCAACTGTGGAAATATTTCAATATTGACATTTCAAACCACAGAAGTGTGTCTAGTGGTATAGATGTTTCTAACACCAAGAGTGTGTTATATTTCCTCGTTTATTATACTGTGCTTTTAAGTACCTTCAGAAACTACGATATCAGAATCACTACATGTGAGTTCTTCACATGTAATCTCTCGCGTAATATTCTTTTGCAATAAATTGGTTTAGTGTTGAAAAAAATGATAATGATCCATGATAAAGTGGTTTACTGCAACACCTGCCAACTGTTGTCTGCGCTTCTTGCAATTTCATGTATGTGTGTATGTGTGTAGGTATGTGTGTAGGTATGTATGAAGTTATGTATGTATGTATGTATGTATGTATGTATGTATGTATGTATTTTAAGGCCTTTTTACAAAATTTTTGAAATTTTTGAATATTGCGCAACATTTCATAGCCATAGATGACGTCAATCACACCAAATTAAAACATTTTTAAAAATTTGTTGAAAGGAGTTAAACTATAAACGTGCCAAACGTAAAAGCGTTAGCTAATAAAAAGCTATAGTATTTGAAAGTGCCACGGGCCTACTAGCCCCCCCCCTTTTATGGGAAGAGCCAAAAAGCCCATGTAAGATAGGGTTAACGTAACAATAAGTATTAGGAAGAAATTTTTGCCATCATTACACAGTAGCCTACTATTACAGTGATTTATGTTCGTGTAAATCGCTTTGTCATCAAAAATACTTTTTTTGCTTGTAAAATTGGTCTGATTACCCTATTAGGTTTCTGAGATTGTGATTAGGGAACATTGATAGCTCGTTTCTCGCTTACAACGACTAGCATTAGTGCGCCTCGGAAAGACTCTATATTCTTCAAATCATTGGAATTCTTGATAATTTCTAGGTATACTCCGGGCTCCATATAAAGCAGGGGAAAATAAAGAAAAATTCAATACGATACGATACCAAACATATTACTGACAGTTCTTGTATGTTTTGATTAATGGTTTTATTCATTGAAAGATGTGTTAAATGGCACCAGTTTAACGTGATGCACACTCAACCAGCAGCTCCATTAGAGAAATAACACTGCTTGTATATCTGCTCTGATAACCCATGTCCTTGTCACTTCACTTCACAACATTATAGTGCCACGACTGACCTGCAGCACTAAAGCATCAAAACAATTCCCTTGACTACAGGTCAGCTTGTGTTTTTAGAGTCAAGCAACATTCAACAAAAGAAATATTAATCACAACAGAAATACAATTGTACTAACAGACGAAGCAAGAAACTTAAAATGTGAACACAAAGAATGCTCTCTTTAAATGTATTTTAATATACTTACATTTTACCTGTTGATGCCAGTAGATTGTGCAGCAGTACTGTGGTAATACCCTCTCTGAAACAACTGACTGGTGCTGGATTCTACTGTCCTTGCCCTTATAAGTAAACGACTACAATACTGACTTGCAGCCTTGCAACGTGCAAAATCACCAAACTACCGAAAGTCCTTTGTTTTTACATTAAGACCCTACAAAGCAAAACTTAACAAAGAAACATTAATGACAACAGGATGGCAACGAAGGGGACAAACGTATCAATAGACGACGGTAGAATAATGTACCTAAATACAAAGAATGCTCTCCTAATATATGTGTTGCTTCCTTGGTATTTTACTGAGACCTTGTTTCCTTTGTAGTTATATGATGTCTCTTTTATTTTCACTAGACCAATGATTTTGAAAGGGTTTTGTAACAGTTTTCAGAGCCAGTTTTACTATCATTCGTTGATATACTATGGATATTTCATTTGTATTTTAATATATAATAATTTGTATTCATCTTCGAGTAGACTTCAACTCCCCATATCCTGTCATTATTAGAATAATAGAGATAAATATTTCGTCAATAAACAAAGCATATTTTTATAAGATCTTAAACTCATCAATATATTATATTTAATGAAATTTAAGTAACTCTTAAACCTTAACTTCATGGGAAAGTTTTCAGACATTATCATGAGAACGTACAAATTATTATCTTTTAAACAATGCTAGCAGATTTTTCTCTAAACTTTTCCCAAAGATTAAAAGATTTTCTTTTTGTTTTGAGGTCGAGGATACTATCAGAGATTTGATTGATTATTAAGATCATGGATTAGCAAAGATTTAATACTTATGTCTTAAGTAACAATCGTACCATGATTAAGTATATGGGAAAGATAGCTCAAGGTATATTCGTGTATGAACGTAGTCTTCTGTAATTGTATAGCTTTGACTACGTTCTCTAACTTGGTAACTGCTGTGAATGTATATTCTGTCTATAAATTATGACATATAACAGCATTAAAATAGCAGTAGTCACCTGTTTATGTAGTAGATCTTAATAGGAACTCGAACAGTTTTCATCTGTTATTTAGCCAAGCCTATAGCCAAGGGGGGAATTTAGGGCTATCCCTTCTTTGATACAATACCCACCTTTTTCTTAAAGTATTGCCAAAGCACATTTCCGATTTTATTTCTATTGTCAATCGATGCCATAACGATGTCGTTTATTGGCAAGAATTTGATAATACTAATGGAACTCGAAACTTCATTATCTGACAGATATTACTATTTTAGGTTCTGTCTATTTATGTGAGTGAACATAAATATCTCACATAAGTAGACAGGACCTAAAATTAAAGTATTTGCTAGCTAATGAAAGTTTCAGATTCCATTAACTGACTTATAACCCTTTCCTTGATATCTCATTAGCCTCACAGATTGCCGTGGCTAGCTACCGTCCTGTATTGTATGTACGGGAGGAGGAGAAGGGGGGGAGGCAAAGGAGGGGAAATGTTTGGTTCTTAACTCTCTCTTGTTATGCAAGAGGCAAATATCGAGGTATCGTCATGACGTTATATTTATTATGTTGTAAATATTGAAAATTGAATAATTAAGTGATGCAACTCTTTCTCTTTCAATAAAAGTGAAACATTTGAGACCAATGATATGTTCCGCACCCATTCAACAACATTTAGTGCAGTACCAGAATCAGCTTTCTTATTAGTCTTTATGACTACGTGTTCCTTTCTCAAAATATTAGTAACCATTGTTGAGGTATCATTATGTCACATAATGACGTATTTCGTACATATCATTGCTACCAAATGACTACTCAGTAAAGAACAATCTTCTCGTCTCAAATGGGCAAGAGTTTTTACCTACAGTAATGCTATTGAAAGATATAAACGTATGTTGTTATGCAATATATGGAGAGGCAGTGTCAAGCAGATAGCTTTCTTATTGGGGTTTAATGAAAGAGGATGCTGCTGCATACAACGTGACGAGTTACAATGTCAAGTTCGTGATTTAACCTAAGATCACCCACTGCGTATGCTTCCCGTAACGCCTCATTTATTTCAGATCTATTGTTCGATTTCGATATTTCTGCTGCTTTTCTACGACGCTATACAAAACAGTAAAACAAAGCTTCCCAGTGCCAGGACTACAGAGCTGACAAGAAGAAGGTCAAATGAAGAGAATGATTGCTTTTGCATATTTTAGAAGAGACTTGTTGCTAGTTTGAGGGAGGTGTTTCTCTCTGAAGACTTCCTCCTTTAATGCGTTTCCAGTTTCCTTTTTTCATCTGCATTTTCAATGTTGGAACGTTTGCGCGAAGCCAAACAAAACCTTTTGTGGTAGTCCCACGAGGGCTATTCTTCGAGAATATTCTCATTTTGCTCTACAGTGATAAATTTTATGCTCTAGAACGTGCAAAATTACTTATTTTCTGGGGTAAGTGAACGGAGGCTCTCCCAAATGTTGCTCTCCCAATTTCCTAAACAGAGAAAATACTTCACATTCGATATGGAAACCAACATACAGCATTGTCCTTCGGCTCAGTTTTTACTAGTTTTTTCTTGGTTTTGTTTACTTAACACCGTTTAGCTACGACCTTGCATACTTTTGGCATTATACATTGTCGCTGCTGTATAAGCCAATTAACCTTTGACCGTAATGAAAGACTGTCTGGAGCACAGTCATGTCAAATGGTATCTACCTGCGCCATCTTACTTTAAGAGCAAGCTACCTACAACGTCTGCAAACGACGAGATAAATGGTTGGTTTCATTTTATTTGGCTGTTCTCAGTTTCACAGATCTTGATTTAGGGGAACTGATATCATAAATGAACGTAAAAGGATGCCGAATTTAACTGACTCGAACACTTTCGCTGCCATCCAGCGAGTGGGCTGTTCTGCTGATCTTGTGGGCTGTTCTGCTGATCTAACTGGGCCGATATCTTTATGAAAGTCTGCTTTTAGAAACGTAAATTATCGTCCCACGCCGAAAGCAACCTCACTTTAGAGCCTTAAACATTTCATAAACTAATCAGACACACATAAAGAGTTTATCTTGTTGCTTTGCATTGAAGAAACAAGATTCTCTTTCAAAATGCTTACCTGGTCAGGCGTCTGTTTACTTCTCTCAACTGCGTGGATGCATTACTCTTCAATACAACACACCAAGTTTTTTAACATTTGAAAATCAACCTTTAAAACCTAGAAACAGATACTATCGGTTTTAACGCCTTGTATTCCTATTAATATTGGAACATGGACAAATATGTCCATTCAAAACGCTACAAGAAATGCTGCTGACCGGCAAAGATGGAGGAATCTGATGGATTCAGTCAAAGTGCACCTACGGCCGCTTGGCTATGGAACGTGAACGAAATTCCTATTAATAAGGGCTAGGGAGGTGCCCATATATACTTGAATCTTTCGTTGGAGCACTTTAAAACCCGTTGCCCTTCCTGTCGTCGCCAATGGTCCTTCGGGGAATCAAACCCGTACCATGTAGCACAGAAAACAAGTGAACTATCCACTTTATTTAATGAACACTCAGTTTGATTGTAAAAAATGTTCTCAAAAACAAAAACAAAAAGTTAAAAGAATCATGATAATCCATAAGCAACTAGGGCTTTTGATCAGTTCTTAGTTTGCTTTGATTTCAAGATGAAAACAGTACTAAAGTTTGCTTAAATGTTTGTTTATTGTTTGTAAAAGCGTGTTGGTTTCAGCATATTCCATTTATATGATGATTTTTGTTCAGTAATATTTCACTTCAAATATTATTATTTGCTTTATACGATTTGTCTCAGTCCAGTATCACGTGCCTGAAGGCATACCTTTCTTGGTCAAGTTACATGGTGCAGAGAGGCTGGTCTCCAATATCGCTTAGATGGATGTCGATGTCCACCGATGGATAATTTTGAGATACTGTGGCGACTAGAAAGATAGAGTGTGTTAACATCTGAGGTCACCTAGCTCAGTTAGTAGAGCGCACGCCATGAAAGCGTGGGTCACCGGATCGATACCCGGTGGTGACATATTTTCTATATATCTAGTGTTCTTTTCAAACTGACATCTCAAATCCTCTCTTCTTGATATATATATTATAAAGTGCACAATTAAAATTTTTAAGTTGCTTACTGGACAAAAACGTCAGTCTTAAAGTTGCCGAAAATATCAATCACTTTTTGTCAAGTTGCTTCTGAAGCAATTGCTTATTTTAAAAATGGTGGAAATCAATGCTTTAAAGCTAAACACTAGAATATAAGGCATTGATACTAAATAACTTTCGAAAACGTTTACAACATGTAACCTACTTAAATAGGGGACAACTAGAATGCCTTATCCAAGGAATGATAAACGGAATCCTCTTTACTTATTTACCATTTTGTCAACGTGCAGAACGTGTGATGTTTCTGAACTTTTGACAATGAAACGAGTGTTCGTAAGGCTACGACTATCAAAAGGTATTCTCCACCTACTAAGTGTGTTTTGAGTAATTGTGGTATAAATTTGAGTATACTCTAGTAGAGTAACCATACGTCAGTCTGTGAGATAGATGGTCAGTTCTTTTCCATACACCTTTTCAGAATGCGTAGCAGACTTTTCATAACTATATGAGACAAGACGAGAAAGACAGGCATTAAAAAGAAAAAGACGAGAAAGTGAGGCACAGAGATAAAGACAAAGTAAAGGAAGGCATGAAAAAGAAAGGTACAATTGTAGAACGAAAGGCACCGGTGAGAAAGGCACAGGAAAGAAAGAGACTAGAGTAAGGAAGGGACTCCTGGAGAAAGAACAAGATAAAAAACAGTGAAAATAAAGGCACGGAGAAGACAGATATTGCAAATAATGTTACTGGAAAGGATTTTTTTTTTGTATTGGGAGGAACCGGGCAAATTGTTAAAAGCGCGGGGGGAGGGGGGAGGGGGGGCGCGGGGGGGGGGGGTGGGGGGAAGGGGGGGGGGGGGGGGGGGGGGGGGGGGGGGGGGGGGGGGGGGGAATGAAGAGGAACAAGAAAAAGTAGTATGCAAACAGAACAGATAAAACCTAAAAAGGATCTTTTGCAGCAAAGAAAAGGTATATATTTCCAAAATACTTATTTCATAGTTTGGTTCTAAGACAACAAAAATAAAGATTGTCACTTGTACGTAGCTGTCAGATAATCCACCCTGGGTGTGATATTGCTGAAATACGTTTAAGTAAGACACACCGTTTTAATAATTAATGGTAAAAGAAAGAGTTAAAATTTCGTACAGGAGTCGCCATGGGTCAGTTGGTAAAGCATCGAGTGGAGAAACGCGAAAACTGTTTGAATTTGAATGATTACATGATTTCTTTTCTGGTTTCGTATTTTTTTCATACTTATCATTTTAAATTGTCTCTTCTCAAGAAAC
This sequence comes from Alatinidae sp. Z8VKAUB7J3, assembly GCA_010016025.2. Lineage (NCBI taxonomy): Eukaryota > Metazoa > Cnidaria > Cubozoa > Carybdeida > Alatinidae > Alatinidae sp. Z8VKAUB7J3. Next base: position 150,906,792 of record JAAAKM020006971.1, on the reverse strand, counting down.
ACATTGCAAGCTTCTATGGGCATTGGACAAATAGATGTGCTGAATGGAAGTCCTTTCGTGGTCAAGTCACGTGTTGAATAGATGCTTTCCTCCGAACATGTGTAGAGATGATTGTCACATTCCAACGGTATATAGAGGTTTGGAAGCTAATGTAGAAAATAGAGAAGATAGAGTGTGTCATTACTTTGTTCAACATAGCGTGGGTAAGGGGTTCAAACCTCTTGGTGATATTTTATATTTGTTAGTATCTACTCTCAGCTCTAATTGTTAGATCTGTGCCAAACGGACATTGTATACTTGTAATGACTATAACTGGCAATAGAGACTAGCAAGATTATTGAACTTGGTGCATTAACAAAAGGCTATTAGAGTGCATCTGTTACCCCTGCACGCTTGCCTATAATAACAGCAATTGGACAACAGATTAGCACTGCAATATTTTGTTTTAATATCACTTAAAGCTCTATCAAGGAGCAGATGCCAAATTCCTCTCGTGGCACTGAAGCCAAGTAATAAAAAATTTTGTTCCATCGCCAAAAAGGTACAGTAGTACTGTACACATTTCATTCATTGCAGCTTAATAGGAACCGTATTAGTTGTAGCTATGTTGTCCTACAGAATCAGTTTCACCTACGTTTGTTGCAGCCATACAAATTTTTAAAGGTGGCTTATTCTAGCACACGAACATACTGATTCTTAACTTTATTTTCTTTGCTTTATACATTACTGTTAATGTTCCGTAAATCTCGTAAATGGTGTGAATTCTCAACTATTCTTTACAATAAGAAATTAATGTCTCACTTAATGAATATCACAAATTTGACAGATCAACGTTTATTCGATTTTCAGTTGTTGTCTCTAAAGCTCCAAATTTCTTAGAAGAGCTGATTCCCTCGTGTCAACCCCCTTCACCCACCCCTTGATGAGATTTGCAATGAACCATGGCAAACTGGTTAAAAACCACGTTCTTGAAAGAAAAAATACAAGTTGTTCTCTTGTTTATCTTATCTTAAATGCAATGCCTACACTCCTTCATTAAAACACAGATTTAAAAGGTGAACCCACTCCTATTGTCATTATTAAAACGAGCACTCAGCTGACCGAATAATTGAACTCTGACCCGGCTGCGGAATTCTAAAACATTGTTTCGTCAGTTTTCAGTCTAAAACATAATCTGTCATTTTCAACATTTGATTGTGCACCACAGAAAGTCTCTTTCTTTGCATCTTTTGCCAAAAAGTTAGCGAGAATCAATCAGCTTTCTTACATTGCTTGCTAACCTATAATACCTCTTGACCATTTTCTACCAGTGTGATTGCTCTATTGGTTATTGATGCTAGTGGAACAAGTGTTTGGAATGATTAAGAAATGTTTCTAAGGTGGAACCATCTACAATTATGCTACCTATAGCTCATACCAATAATATTTCTCTCGTGAGCATACCCTGTACAATAAGGCATCTACTAATGCCAAACGTATACCAAGTCAATCTCACCAGACACAAAGGTTAACAGATTCTTTAGCTATAATCCGTCACATTATGTTACCCAAGCAGTACGCTAGAGTAATGTCTGAGAAATTTTGAAGCTTGATGATGGGGAATCTACGTTTGAAGAGAACATTGACGAGGTCCATACGAACTTCTCCTAGATGTCTTTATTCTGCCTTTATTCTCGGCTGTTTTACAAGAGTAAGTAGTAGTATGTGGATTATTATGATATGTCAATTTCTCAATTACTAGTTTGATTTAAAGCGTTTCTGAATTAGACATCAAAAACCCAGACAAAACTTCGTTTGGTAGCGACTTCCGCACTGAATTCACATTTAGCGAGTACAAGCCATGCATTGTATTGTGCATTTATAGGCGAAATTGGTATACGGAGTTCCTAAACCAGACAAGATCCAGCTCGTTCGCTAAACCTCATTAAAGAACGACAGTCTACTGGAAATTCATGGCGTCATTTCGCAATATATTCCACTAGATTCAGATTTCTCCTTCCTTCTTGTAGTTCACAGTGATCTGTATTGTACATAGTATGCTTGTACACATTATTGGAGATGCATGGATGTTTTTAGCATTTTGGATTCCTGAATCTGACATTAAAGAACAAGAACAATGCATGTCATTGGCCAGCGACAGTCTTTTAAAAACATATGACGTCAGTTTACAATATTTACACTGGTTTCAGATTCCTTCGTACAATTTTTGTATTTGTATACTAAGGAAGTTTACTTTTTCTGAGGTATTTAGATGGTATAGATTTTTGAAGTCCATATCGGAATTTGGGCAGACGATGCACCATTGCGTTAGACCTAAGAAAAGGTTCATGAATTGATGTCTAGCCACATGTCTGCCTTTTCTGTGTAAAACAACAGACCAGTTGCTGGTAGCACAACCTCAAATCATCCCCCCTAACCCTTCCAAGAATACAGGAAAGGAGACTCTGACGTATATGGAGATAAATGACTGCTAATAGAGACAGTAGTGTAGACTACTTCAAGTAAACACAGCTAAAGACGGTTGGTCGGTAGTTGGACTTTGACCCCCACGGCTTACCTGTGACAACAACGTTTTCCAGATTGCACTTGCCGCTGGTCTCTTTAAAGTACTCGTTAGTAATTTTATCGCAATTTTCAGGATATTCCTAAGTTATTTCTTTTACTGTAAACCAGTTTACCCCTTTCAATAAAGAAAATACTCATTTAAACTTTACTATATTATTGTAGCGTTTGTGTTTCTTTCTTTACGTTGAATTATATTTTCAAGGCCTTCACAAAAAGTAACCCTGTAGTAAGCTAGCTAACTATATTGATTGTGCCTTAATTCTTACAAATACCATCGTCCTAGGGGCTTGAAACAAAAATAAAATTTTATTGCTAGTAGAAGGGGCTTTAGGATAACGAGGTATATAATAGCATGTCAGACTCTGCAACGGATAACAAGCAAATTATAAATTAGAACATTTAATGGACGGCTGATCTACTCCTCAGAGAACAGGTGCTACTTAATTTAAAACAATAATGAGTACAATTATACTTGTAGAAACCCACTAGCCTTTCCTCTAATAAATTGTAGAAATACCACAAACTCTAACTCCTATTCGAGCTCGCCACTGAAAAAACTTTACAAATCAACTCTGAGAAATGGGAGACATCTTCAGTGCTATACCTATTGCTAACTTCGGTGTTCCAACTTTTGTAACTGGTTCATACGTTTTCCCATATTCACATTTACCTTATATCAGTACCTTTGTAGTTTCCTTCCCTGTTCTTTGTTATCATTTACACTAGAATAGAATTATTCTCGTACAAATTTCAAACTCTGAACAGTAGCCCACAGGCGAGCACTTAGCTACTGACTTACCTTTTAGCCTCCTTTTCATTTAAAATTTGTATACGTTTCAACTAGGGGTGAGCAGGGTGTAAGCTTAGCAAGTAGATACATATAACTTCTTTTTATGATATCTTTGATCTCCCTTCTCCTCAGATTCAAAGGCTCCTGTACGGAGATGCTGAACATCTTTCTTAATGCTAACGCGAGCACGCAATGTTGATAGCAAAAATATTTAAAATGAAAGAGGTCAGAAAAATAGGCTCTTGTTACAAAGGCACACGTTATGGTATACTTAAAGCAGAAAGAACAGACATTTATGACGCGAAAAGAACACATTTGCACAACAGCATGCGCGCAACTGGTTAAGGCCACAGTTTAAGCATCAAGAGCGTAAGGTAGGAGGTCACGTGCCAATAGACCATATCTAATTTTGGGTTATTGCTCAAGATGTCAAACTTGTTAATTGACATGCAAGCTAAAAGGACACTTTTGTCTTTCTGAGATTGTAAGAAGGAGAGTTATCTCAGTATCCTTCCTAGGTACAGATCTTACCAAGGTTTCTCTGTCCAAGTGTACATGTGAGACGAACTGCAAGTTGCAACATTAACCCTAGGCATACGGACCTAGGCATGGGATTACAAGCTTGAGCCTCCAAATTTGTTTAGTAAATTGGGTCTGTTGAGGGGAAAAGTAGCACTTCTAGGCAAAATAAACATCGAAGTGTTCCAAACATCTTGAGTGCAGTTCGCTTATGATGTAAACTGTTGGAATCAAACTGAAAAAAAAGCAGCCATCGCCATACCTGTTTAACTAGAATGCTACCACGTGACTACAGTAAGTTCAGATCCTCTTGTGGATATCAGTTTTGTTTGCTTGCTTCCTTATAGCCTAAACCTATAAGATCTGAAGCGTTATAAAAATGTAATTTAAAATTAGCAAGTTTTAAGGGACAAAAGGGTTCACAGTGTAAAAATAGTGATTGATTTATGTCCTAGGAATTGCAATTAAACGAGAATAAAGTACTTAAATTCTATTATCACTCTCTGTGATTTCTAGTGGAAATTAAGATTCAACGGCACAACTTTTAAGGATGTGTTATTACGTATCTGGCTCCTATTTAAGTGTTTACACTTCTGGCAAAGTAAACTCATTATGATGCCACTGATCACATGAGTAAAATTTAAATCCAAGGTATTATATATTTTTTAAGCAGAAGGAGATTATGATCAAGAAAATTTGATAAAATAAATTACAAGTGTTATGACGGTTATAGTGATATACACTGTTTTCACCCGAGTATACTACCTAGGTGTGAACACGGCTTTCCATCGCAGCTGTGGAACTCTAGGTCCCCAATTGCCATCAAAGTTCAATTTCATCGTCAATGGCTCTCTTTATGTACTTGTATATTTGACAAATACCTTCAGTCTCCAAGCTATATATACTTTAGAGGAAATGCTTTTCTACCCCGCCCTGCTTCTTTACTCACTTGGAGATTTAAATCTTATACATAAGAAGACTGGCATGCATACCTTAAACAATCAAAGCAGACACATTTCAGCGCAGAACTTTGCTAAATTTCTATTGACGTCAGAAAAGAAGTAAGTAGAAGGTAGGTCTGCATCGTTGGTCATAATTTAGAACAGATTCTGTACTGGTCACAAGAAAGCTTAGAATATGTCAGAGATATTGGAAGGGAAAGATAATTTGATCGAAAAAAATATTGATAAAATTTGCTTTGTTAAACAAAATATTTACGAATTCAAAAAAAACCCTTTCTAAATCGGTAAATTTATGATGTTTAAGATGACAAAAGTAGAAGCAAATCACATGCCCAAGTCAAAAGTTTGAGATGTTTATTATTACTGCACACAACTTACTCCCAACTTCCAATACAATTTGGGAAATCTGGATATTAGTAATTATCTAAGGTCAAAGTTGTTGATTACTTTCTCATCGTAACGTTGCCAGCTCGTTGTTATTCAGAGCTCGCTGTTTATAACTTCATCATGACAAAACAAATTCGGTCAACAATAGATTAAGATGAAAATCAAAGTTACAAGGTGATTTATTTTGTTTGCAATGCACAGGAACCTTCGAAGGTAAACAAAAAACCCCTCTGTCTGGAATGTCGTTCTTGACAAGGAAAACTCTTTCAAAGTAGAGTTACGAAAAATGGTTTTTAAACGAGTAGAGGCTCCACCTTAAGGTGATTTTCCATCTAATTGCATCAGAAAACGGCATTTTCTAATGTTTTTTACGATTGCTTGCACAGCGATCAAAATAATCCGACGTTTGAGTGAACTACTCTAAAATTATGAACATAATGAAATATTTTCCAGATTATTAAGCTTTGGAGTTACATGTCATCCGGTTAGGAAAATTTTGTTGCATTGAAATACGAATACGTTACTTGTGCAATGCAGCCCGGAACATGTGAGAAATGTCTGTGTCCGGACTTACCTCTACAACAACGCATTTTCCAAAGCTACATCTTTATCAAATGTTTCAAGATCCAACCATCAGTTCAGAATACTCTTTACACTGTAAGGCAGATTAATTCATTCGTGTTTCTTTTAATGACGTTACAGTATGACTAAGATTTATACGTCACCAGGCCAGGAGATACTCAAGACCATAAGTTACAAATACCGATAGAGAAAAATGCTATATTGTTGATCTCACTCTCAAATTGTGCTAGCCCCAATTTTAAATGCAAATTGCTCTTTCAGAATATTCAATTGCTGGTGCTCATGTTACTTTTAATGGCTTTGATTTAGTATAATCGACTAGGATTAAGTAAGAAATCTGAAGACCTCTAATTGGCAAATTTAATGTTTAAATCCCAATAATTACCGAAAGAATGAAACGAAAAGAAGTATGGTATCTTAAAACTTTCTGAACATCTCTAACTGTGTTTGTAGTTAAATAACATCTGTGTAAAATTGCAATATCGCTCTACATATTGGAAGAACACATTCATTATAAGTTACTAGAGAATAACTATTTTTTTTCTTTCTTATGATGATTGTGCTTTTATTTCACCTCGTAGAAATGTTCCTGCGTGGGCGTTATTTCTTAACTCAAACCAAGCTTCGATGCTCTATAACCTCCCACTGCCATATACTGCTTCAATAATTCAACCAGGTTTACATTCCCCTGCAGATAAAAACTGTTCATGACATCATAAATTAGAAACAAAAAACTATATCAGTAGTGTCTGTATAAAGCTTACATACCTTGTGTCACTCAAGAAGTATAAAGTTGTTGCTCTTTTCCCTTGTAAAGCACAGCGTAGTATTATTGTGAATGAATTGCTTTCAGTGTGAGCTACCACTGTAACGTCTCAATAAACGTATAAACTGGGAGCCAAACTGCAGGCTCTGTCTTTTATAGGTCCATTACAATAGGCACGATCTCAGCTCCGATGAAGATATTTCATCTTGCCCTCAGTTAATGCGGCGACGACAAAGTAAGGGACATTAATTCTCTTATTGTTATCCAGGCGCTTCCGACTCACTCAAAGTACCTATGACTCCTTTAAAAATCTATAAAAGCCACGTTGGAGCCCAGTTTACTTAGGCGTTATGCTTCTGGCACCACCTTAGGGCGACCATATGACTCCTCACTCTACCTCAGCTGATAGAGCATAAACCGGATTGCAAATTGTGGTAAACACTCATAGTCTTGTATTCTCTTTTATTACTGTGACAAGGCACACGATATAGCACGGAAATATCGTTTCGTATTTCTGTTTATGCCAAGGACTCTTATTATTGCTGCTATAAATTGATTGAAGCATTCTATTTTTCGTCCCAAATTAGTTGCTGCCCCCCTAACGTATCAGACGGTCACACCATATTAGCATAATGTACTTGAACAAGCTCACCCAGTTGGTGATAAACAGAATTCGACCTAAAAATGACTGAGCACATCTTAGCGGAATAACTCGGTAGTCCTTGCATGGAATTGATAACGTCTTATCTTCCTCTTAGTGGAAATACTAAGTTTTTACAAGATACTCGAATGCATAATTACAACGATTAGGCTCGTTAGTGATAAAACTATACACGTATAATCCATCGTCTTAAACCGTCTGGCGCTTCCCACGTTCAGAAGCTAAAAACTAAGTGTTTGACTTCTCTCGTGGAATGCCGATGATTCTAACGCTGAAATCAGCTGCTGTTCAGGACTGTATGTAAGTCTGCAAGTAATCAAGCAAGGAGAAGCAAGACTCAGGAGTCCTCAGAACAGAACATATGCAATTTCTTCTGCTCAACGAAGTCAACTTTTTAGCTGATCCTCCCAAACTGATTTCGTTTCGGTCCTTTCTAAGCAGTTACTCCCAACTCTAGAGTGCTGATGCTTTGCAAGAAAGATGTGATTTTCAGATGGCAGAGGAGACATTATAAACTCACGGCTTAGAAGACGAATACCTGCAATTTGTGTTCAAAAAGGAAAATTCAACAGTCGCTAATCTCATATTGTATTTCCACAGCGGAATTGTTGTATAACAGCAGTAATTTCTTTGGAAATAAAACGTTCAGGCCTAAGTTTTAAATAAAAGAAGCGGAATTTTATACTTTCACTGCCTAATCTTTGTCTGCAGCTTCACGGAACTGCGGAGGCTTAAGAGTCAATTCTTAAAGTAAAAGTTACAAATCTTATAGCAAATATTTGCTTGCCTTTATTTTTCTTGGCCTCGAGTAACCATACAGATGCTTGTGACTCTCGCAGCTCCTCAAAATCCTGCTGTGATAAAAACTTTAGTGTACGGAAACTCTTCTTCTAAGCAATTTAGTATTCTATTTATCAAAATTGATTAGGTAGCAACAATAACACAATTACACAATCCGTTCTCCTATTGCACGCCATCTTAGATTCGTTTTGGTAATCCCTTTCGAAGGGTTAAATGCTAGAGATCTCTTATCTTGTTGGCCTACCAAGTGTCAAACATTTTATCTTGGATGACGTAATTCATTCATTTCTTTATTACTTTCCCTAACTTGTCGTCTTGGTAATTTTTTGCGTATCTTTTCTAGTGAATACTTTTTGAAAATATTCTCCCTTTCCGTTCACACTTAACGCTTCCTGAAACTGCCTCTTGCGAATGTTTAATTAACATCTCTCTTTGTGTTGTGATTTGAATTATTATATTTATGAGCAAATTGGAATTCATACACATTACCTCTAATTTCAATCATTAGCTTTTTTCAATTGGACCTGACGTCCAGGTGGTCAAAAAGAATTTTTTTTTTGGCCACTGAAACCGAATATAAGCTTACTTTCCACTAAGCGGCATTTTGCGAGCGACCTGATTTTTTTTCCGCCTGAAACCAAATTTACTCATGCGTAGTACAAATCGAAGGACATGCCCGGCCGAATATCTTTGGCCGCTGAAAAATTGAAGACACTTCTACTTTTCAAACTGTGCGCGCAGAATGCTTGATGAAGATGGCCGGCCGTAGCTGTGCATGTCATAAACCAAGAAGTGTTTCGAGTTGTTCTGCAGTAAATTAACCTGCAAACCACAAGTCTCCTTTCAAAGTAGATATAATGAGTACACTGAAGTCATTTGTAATTGACTCCTTTGCCCTGAAAAATCTGCTTACCTTGGTTTTTGGATGTATTGTACGATGGAAAGGTCATGTTAACGCTACTAAACCACAAAGTATAACGGCCTTGGTTACGTGGTGGCAACGACATGGCCAGCACAGTATTTTCTGCGAGGCGCTTGTAATATTCTTACAGATTTAGAGTTCTCACCTATAAAAGAATTCTCTCTACGAATTATACCTAAGGGTTAACTTAATCAATCATAAATCTTCAACACATATTGCCTAATACTTCCCATAGTGCGACGCTTTTGCAGCGGCAGTAAGAAAACACTGTATTAAGAATGTCGTTGCTACCACGTAACCAAGGTCTTTATCGCCCAATGAGCGTTTCCGGTTTAATAGCGTATTTAGGTAATGCGATACAGTTGCTATAACAGGTACAAAATCTAATTGTGAACAACAGGTTTAAGGTATTACTGCATGAAAATTTCATTAGAGCATCGAGACTCAAAAATTGCTCCACGTAAACTTTTCTTTCAGCCCGAGAGTCTAGGGTTAAATATTTCTGTCTGTAGAACGTATCTGCTTTTCAATTATCTACTTTATTTGTAATTTTCGCAGTTTAACCATTTTGGCAGTTCCTGCGGTTAATCAGCCTTTTCCGTCATACGTATAAACGCCAAAATTTTGGAATTTAAAACAATCTTTGTAAATGTTTAAATAACACCAGTTTCGTAAGTTACTTATCGAACACGACGAAAATGTGGCACGTAAAAAAAGTGTAGTAAACCAGTTTCTTATCTTAGTACGAAACCCAACTCTCACAAAACACACGTTAATGAACTGAAAACTTTCGTAAAAACCAACAAAACCAGAATATTTTTAAACTGATCTACGTTCTGTGGTTACATCCTCTCTGTATTGCCCTCTTTGAGTTTCCAATGTTTAATGCAGTGGGAATGGATGAGCGGAATGGTGACATATACAACAACCAGGTCGCTCGCAAAATTCCGTCCAATGGAAATCCGACTTTACAAGAGGATGGTGGCATACACGTGTTCTTTTACTTCTTTACAGCTAACAGTCCGAAAGAGATAACAGTCCACAAACACCATCGCCAGGAGGAACCACTTGGCGCTTTCGGTCTTTCTTCTTGGACTATTCTTCTAAAGAAATGGAACCACGTCATCTAGAGAAAGTATCCTAGTTCTGATGGTACTGCTACATTTTTAAGCCAACTGTCGTCCTCCTTTTTCGGCCACATCTAGTATGAGGCTGCTCTTTCCAGTAAGTCATTGATTTGTTTTCTTTACTATATACTTGTGCAGCGGAGGTGAGTAGTAGATGTTTTCTTGCTGACACGCCACTTCAAAATGTAGTAAATGAAGAAAGTGACGTCACCACTACAAAGCTGGATGAAAACAAATGGCAGGCAAAACAGGTGGGCAGTCAGAAAAGTTTTGGAGAGAAAAGGTGCGAAAAGGGAACAAGAGACGCACATGGAAATGATTAAATAATGAGAAAGAAACAATGAGGAAGATTGTTAATGATCGGTATTTCATTTTATAAAACTTTTTTTCTTTTATCAATGAAGAAACAACTTTACATTCATCGTTAGTTTAAGTTTAAGTTAATAGCGTAGAACCGTTTATTCAGAGTAGTGTCTATAGCTTATCACAAAAACAATGTATACATATCAATCCGCTTGTTGAATATAGGGAAGGGAATAGTGTCCGTGGGGAAGTGAGGTTATTCCGTCGTCGAATATGTACCGTTTATCATCGTAAGCGGACAATGAAATTTTACGGATGTTCATGGTAAAAAGTTGATGAAACGAAGAACGAATCTGTGTCATAGCGTTGATCTGTTTGGTTCCAGTGAAGAGACATTGTTTATAATCGTTATGACATATTTCCTTTTTCACGACGACTTTTTTGACCCCTTTAGCCGTTTTCTTCTCTTTCCCTTGAAACAACATGGAATACATTTTCGATCGAAGTCCAACAAGCTCCTCCATAGCAACCCCGTGCATTTCGTCTTTGAACTTTCCAAGTACTTTTTTGTTTAGATTGGAGTGAAGGGGGTGAAATTGTGGAAATCTCTGAAAAGTCAAACTGTAATGTATGAAAAGCCATGTTCGTGGTAAACAGTTGATCGAATTTTTCTTGGTTGTGATGTGAAAGCCATCGATGTCGGGTCTACGGCGGGTACACAACAATGCGCCCAGGTCCATCAACCCCTGCGTATACGCTTTGATATCCGCAGCGCCTTTGTTATCGGGCAATTTTGCTTCAGCCAGCTGCCACAACTGCATTTTCGTCTCCGTTTCACCGGGATAACCGGCAATTCCAAAATAGCGCGCAAAAACACGTTTGACATTGCCATCGAGTATTGCGGCGCGCTGTCCGAACGCAAACACGGCAATCGCCGCCGCCGTCGAACGTCCGATACCCGGCAACTGTTCTATCTGGCCGAGTCGACTCGGAAAAACACCTCGATGTTTTTCCACGACCAGACCGGCGGCACGGTGCAAATTGCGCGCACGCGAGTAATAACCCAGACCGCTCCACAGCGCCAGAACGTCGTCGAGCGGTGCTCGCGCCAGGCTGTCAATATCGGGAAATCGCCGCACGAATCGCTGGTAATAGGGAATCACCGTATTGACCTGCGTTTGCTGCAACATAATCTCTGCAAGCCAAACGGTATAAGGATGATGACCATGCTGCCATGGCAGGTGATGACGGCCGTGCGCTTTCTGCCAGGCTATCACGGCTTCGGCAAAAGTCGGCATAACTCGCGGCCGACTAATCCGATTGTTCGACAATGATGGCATGCTCACCCGGCTGAAAAATCAATTGTATTCCAGACACCTGAATATCGCCCGCGTTCAAACGCCCGATATGAATCGAACCGTTCAAAGCAAACCGGTCCAGCATGGACAAATCTGGTAAAGACAGATTCTCGTCCACAACAGATGCCGCCGATGCGGTTGTGGATGACGCGGATAACGCAGATTGGTCGGGCGATTCGGTCGGCAGAAATGCGGTCAAATCCAACGTATCGACCGCAATCGAAAACGTGTGTATCCGTCGCGAAAAATCCTCTAAACGCGCCGTTGCATTCACACTATTGCCGCCGATCTGCCCTTGCATATCCATTTGCAGCAGTTCGGCCATCCAATCCAAATCGAGGTGTCCTTTAAAATTGCCGTGAATGGACTGGCTGGTATATTCGGGATGAAAAAAATCAAACGCCAGATGGGTGGATACCGTACCTGCCTGCTTGCCGGTATGAAATGCAAACGCAGTATCCAGTGCCGCCTGTACAATTTGTGCGTCATGCTGTACAGCAAGCCCGAAATGCAAATACTGACCGCGCAATACATCGTCGACAAAATCCGCACCGGTTATGGAAACATGCGCGGAAAAATGCCGCGTGACTGCCGCTGCATTGTCATGGCGGGTTTGTACGGAGAAAAAAACCGGCCCGATCGAACTATTTCCGGTATTGATCGACACATTTTCCACCTCGAATCGCGTTTTCAATTGCGCCAACATCGGATGCAATTCATTTTCGCTTTCCCGTCCAATCAACATTAACCGGTTTTCCATTTCAAGCTGCCGCACGCCATCGGTAGACACCTGCACGGCCTTTAACCGCAATGCATCCAGATCGACAAGCCGTTGCGTCATCTCGTCACGCAACGTCAACCGGCTGTTTGCCACATCCGCTTGTGCGAGATGATACGCATTGAAGAAAACCGCGTCCTCGTCTTCCAGAAAATCGGCTATATTGAACGTCCCGTCCCGGAAGCGCACGATTTCCGCCTTAAGCCCGTCGACCGTCATCCGGTCGATGATCAATCGTCTTTTTAACAACGGAATCAATTGCAAGGACAGGCCGATTTCATCGACGGTGGCGAATACGTCATCGCGCCGATATTCGCTCAGCGACACATTATTGATGCGCAGGATGATGCGGGGATAAAGCGATAACTGCAAGTCGCCCAGAGTAAGGATGCGCTGATGGCTTTCTTTGACATGTTGCACGACCAGCGGCTTGAGAAGCGCGGGACGGTAACCGACCACAACCAGCGCAACACCGATCGCCAGAATAACCAACCCTGCAAACAGCCCGGCATACTGGATGAAACGCTTCACTGAGTAGCGTGTTTGGAAAGCAGTCAAGCGGTTAAAAAACGACTTCCGAGAACTTTGCGCCGGGCGTCAACACCTTCATTTTAGACAAGGTTATTAAGTCAACCTGTTGCTTTTCACCATTTTCAACATCGACGACCAGCCATTCACGCTGATCCGCGGAGACGATGTCAACCGCCTTACCCGTTATGGTTGCACCACTCTTTTGGGTCAATTCAAGCTGATAACCGTACATACAGGCCACTTCCACAAAATCGTGCAATTCACACGAAATGACAGTTCCTCCCATCGCCCTTTTCCTTGAATGCAAAATCGCAAGGCTATACCGATCAATCATCGAAAGCAAGCAAACCCGGCGATAATTTGCTAGTCTAATAGCTAGCGTATTAGACTGAAAAATGATTAACCCTGTGAATTAACCCAGCACCCTATTAAATGGAGGTATTATATGCAACGCACCGTAATTGCCGCCGTAGCGGCAGGACTTGTTTTTAGTGGCTGCGCCAATATGTCGGAGACACAACGCGGCACCGGCCAAGGCGCATTTGCAGGCGCTGCTGCGGGCGCTTTAATCGGCGGGGTGGCCGGCGGCGGCGAAGGCGCCGCAATCGGCGCTGCGGCAGGCGCCGCAACGGGTGCTGCGGCGGGATATATCTGGTCCAGACATATGGAAGAACAAAAACGGCAGATGCAGGCGGCAACGGCTGGCACTGGCGTACAGGTTTCTCAAACCGCCGACAATCGCCTGAAACTGGAAATTCCAAGCGACATTACCTTCGATACCGGCCTCGCCCAGATCAAACCCGGCATGCGCCCGATACTGGACAGCTTCGCTTCCAGCCTGATGCAAAATCCGAGCACGCTGGTCTCGATTATCGGCCATACCGATAGCTCCGGCAGCGACGCAATCAACAATCCGTTATCCGTCAACCGTGCGGCCAGCACGCGTGACTATCTGGTTCAACGTGGCGTCTCGCCGCAACGCATTCATATCGACGGGCGCGGCGAAACACAGCCAGTTGCGTCCAATGACACACCTGCAGGTCGAGCAATGAACCGCCGTGTCGAGATTTTTGTGGTGCAACAACAGCAACAATAATTGCAAAACCGCTTGTAACAACGGTTTTTTTGATAGACATTAACAGGCTGCCCAAAGCAGCCTGTCAGAGCTTCTATTGCTTGAGAGGCTTATTCAGGCTTTCAGCATTTCATACGTCGAGCGTTAGTCGAACTTGTAATCCAGACCTTCCTCGGCCATCTCGGCGGCCCGTAATATCGCCTTGGCTTTATTTTGCGTCTCGACCCATTCGTTCTCCGGTACCGAATCGGCAACAATGCCCGCACCGGCCTGTACATGCAACTGACCGTCCTTAATCACGCCGGTGCGTATCGCAATCGCCACATCCATATCGCCATTAAACCCTAAATAACCTACAGCGCCGGCATAAACGCCGCGTTTGGACACTTCAAGCTCGTCGATAATTTCCATCGCCCGCACTTTCGGCGCACCGCTGACCGTTCCGGCCGGGAATGTAGCACGCAAAACGTCCATCGCGTTCATGCCGGGTTTTAACTTGCCCTCGACATTGGAGACGATATGCATCACATGCGAATAGTTTTCGATTTGCATGTTCTCGGTGACTTTTACGCTGCCGGTTTGTGCAACGCGGCCGATATCGTTACGCCCGAGATCCATCAGCATGACATGTTCGGCCAGTTCTTTGGGGTCGGCCAGCAAATCCGCCGCAAAATCCGCGTCCTGCTGCGCATCCTTACCGCGCGGACGCGTTCCGGCGATCGGCCGCACGGTAACGGTATCGTTTCTCAAGCGCACCAGAATTTCCGGCGAAGCCCCCACCACGTGAAAATCGTCAAAATGATAATAAAACATATACGGTGACGGATTCAGGCTGCGCAGCGCACGGTACAAAGCCAGCGTCGATGCGTGATAGGGCTTGCTGGTGCGCTGCGACAATACCACCTGCATGATGTCGCCGTCATAAATATATTGTTTGGCGCGCTTTACCGCCGCCAGAAAGTCGCTTTCCTTAAACTCGGAAACCGCCGGTTCCTGCCTGACCGCCTGTTCCACCGGAATTTCAACCGAGCGGCGTAACTGCGTGAGCAGCGTTTCCAGCCTTTTCCGGGCTGCCTGATAGGCATTGTCTTTGCCGGGGTCGACATAGACAACCAGATAAAGCTTCCCGGACAGGTTATCCACCACCGCGATTTCTTCCGACAGCAGTAACAGGACATCCGGTGTATCGAGCGTGTCCGGCAGGCTATTCCCGGCGAGTTTATGCTCGATATAACGTACGGTATCGTAGGAAAAATAACCGACCAGTCCGCCGCACGGCAAATCCCTGAACGGCGCGGCATTAAACGCGGACAAATAAGTGTTGATAAAACTCAGCGTGTCGTCGACTTCCTGTTCTGTAACATTCTCCGCTTGCACCACTTTAACATGGTTACCGCGCGCTTCAATACGGGTCGTCGCGGGCAATCCGACAAACGAATAACGGCCGAAGTGCGCGCCGTCCTGCACCGATTCCAGCAGATACGAATAAGGCCGGTTGGCCAGTTTCAGATAGATTGAAAGCGGCGTATCCATATCGGCGAATGTTTCCAGCACGACCGGAATGCGGTTATAACCCTGCGCCGCCAATTGATTGAAATCGTTTTCTGTCATTGGTTTAAATCAGCGCCCCGCCACAATCAGTTGAGCGCCTTCCACCAGGGTGGATACGATGGCGTCACAATCCAGTTCGTGTACGTCGCGCCCTTCGTTGTAACCGTAAGGTACGCAGATCACATGGCAACCCGCGGCACGCGCGGCGGTGGCATCGTTCAATGAGTCGCCGAACAGCACCGCCTCATACGGCTGCACGTTAAAATGCCGGCAGATATGGGTGAGCGGCAGCGGATCGGGTTTTCTTTTCGGCAGGCTGTCCCCGGACAGGATGATTTCAAAACAATCGTGAAAACCGGTGGATTTCAGCAGCGGCAGCGTAAAGCTCTCCGATTTATTGGTAATACACGCCAGACGAAAACCGCCCCGCCGCAAACGTTCGATCCCTTCTTTCACCCCCGGAAAAGGCCGGGTATTGACATGCACGTTCTCGGCGTAGTTTTTCTTGTAGATCGCTAACGCCTTGTCGAGCAGTTCCGGCTCGGGTTCGCCGTCGGGATCGCCGGTCAGGGCGCGTTTGACGAGCCGCTCTATTCCTTTACCGATATACGACTTGATCGTTTCAACCGAGCGCTCCGGCCTGCCCAGCTCGCGCAACATCAGATTGGCGGCCAGCGCAAGGTCTTCAGCGGTATCGAGCAACGTGCCGTCGAGATCGATCATGACGACTTTCACGGTCAGCGGAAATACGGGCTTTTCCAGCGTAGAGCTGGCGTAAGAAAACAAATGTTGATTCATATTACCAAAGACAAGGCGCGACGCAATGTCTTATTTAGAGTTTATTATTAAATGCTTAACTATTATCACACTTTACCCAGCTCGGTACGCAACGCTGAAATAATGGTGTCGTAACGGTGCGCATCGCTGTCCTTGCCGGCATTGAAAACCGCCGAACCCGCGACAAAGGTATCGGCTCCGGCGCGCGCGATGTCGGCAATGTTGTCGACTTTAACGCCGCCGTCAATCTCCAGCATGATGTCTCTGCCGCTCTCGTCAATGCGCTTGCGTACGGCCTTGAGCTTGTTCAACGCTTCGGGAATAAACGCCTGTCCGCCGAATCCCGGATTCACCGACATAATCAGTATCAGGTCGAGTTTATCCATCACATGGTCAAGATAGTGCAGCGGCGTTGCCGGGTTGAATACCAGACCGGCCAGACATTCCTGCTGAACTGAAATGTTTTTAGTCTATTCATAAGCCAATAATTTTTGGGCGAAGGTATATTTTGGGGGAAAAAATTTAGCAGCATTGCTTGTTTCTTATTTGCCAAACATCAACTCCGAAAATGAAATAGCCACATCCTGTTTCAAAAACCAAAAATACCATTATGTAATGTAACTCTACTTTGAGGCAGCACTTGATTGAAAACACAGGCTGTGCCTAAATGTACATTGCATTTCGTTTGGCTTGTTTAGAGTCAGTCCACGTAACAACAAAACAACTTGTGCTGTAGGGCAAAAAGAGTTTGTCTTCTTGCTGGACCCGTTAAGTGTATCTACACAGCTCGAACGGAGTCCCATTGGCCCCCAACACAAAATCATTCTGGTACCAAAAGTTTTGTTTGTCTCATATAAAAAACAGTTGGGTACAATTTTTCGTCCGCTTCATTTTGATCATTTGTGAGGATTGAGCTTAGTAGTGCTTCACGAAAAAATACATTTTAGATACACAACTTTTTTAATGTTAGTATCAGTAAAAATATAAATGATAATAATGAAATAGATTAACTTGAGCATTCCAAAGCAAACTTGCTTCCCATTTCCATTAAGAAAGGCAACTTTATGTAAGGAAGTAAAGTGTAACTACACTATACTTAATATTAGTCAAGCTAGTAGTTATTGTATGTAACTTATACTAGGTTTTATTTATTATTGATATAATATGGCCTCCTGTCTTTCATTTAACCCAACCCTTGTAGTAATGACTGATATTTGTATGCAGGTTGTTGAACTGCTCAACACAGTCCCTCTGAAATGCTGAAGCAAATACCAATTTATCAAATTTAGCTTTTACGTATGTTACATTACCTTTTCTTATCTTGCAGCAGAGTAAAGACTATGGATATGTAATTACAAACGGGGATTGATCTTGAGTAGGGTAACGATAAAATACTCTATGCCAGGGTTGCTAGATGGGGTTTACAAGAAAAGGCCGAACAGGTGACAAAAGCAGGCCAAAATGCGCAAAAAAGAGCCAAAATAAAAATTGCCCCAAACAGAGCATTGCACATACGCAGTAAGTGACAATGCGCATGCGCTTTGCATAATGCGCATCATGTGCCTTTTAAGAAAGCTCAAACCGAATTTTTTGATTTTCTGTCCTTAAAAGCAACCAAAACAACAGAATCTTCATGATGCTTAAGACTGTACAGTTGAGGGCTGATATCAACTTTGCAAAAAGGAGTAAAATGCATTATCTAAACCATCTACAGCCCTTCTGACCCAAGGATTTCTCTTCGTCCACTCAGGTATAAACTTCCTTGCATTATCATAATATTCCTTCCATTTATTCCCTTTGCTTTCCTTGCTCAAACTCATGACTAAAATAAATTTGTTAACTCACTGGACTGAGCATGGCTTAAATTGCTGGAGACTGAAATACAAAATGGGAAAGAAAAAACTAAACATCATCGAAAACAACGGCTGAATAAACGGAAATAATAAGAAATAGAACACTTTTCCTTTAAAAAACTTTTTGTTCGAATAGATGATTTTAATATTGGACTTCAGAGTGTGTAGTACTTTATTTCAATTAAAGATTAGTTTCTTATTTTGACTCATACGACACGAAAATGTATCCTCAAGATTTCTGCTGAAAAAAAAGCCAAAAAAGGTCAAATTTAAGTATTAGGCCAAATTTAAGTAGTAGGCCAAGTTGTCTCTAAAAATGGCCAAAATTTGGCCTGAAAAAGACCAATGAGGCAACCCTGCTCTATGCCATGCTAATCTGTCAACGAAATAGAGTTTTTGTACTAAACCAACGCCTTAAAAAGTAATGATACTAAAACTTACTTGCTTATTGCAAGTGGTAACAAAATATCCATATTTGCTAAAAATTTTGCTTAAGGACCGTAGACAAATCTAAATTTTGGATCTGATAAAAATACTTGTTTGTATATTGAAGTTCCAAGATTTCTACAAAGAATGGAGACATCAAAGTATTTTTTTGTTTTCTGGAGATGACAAGAGTCATTGGACATTGCAGTGTTATTACCTTATACGATGTGATATTAAGAAATCGTTCCTGTCCTTATTTAAAGTAAAGTGTTGTACTTATTTTTTGTAAATCAGTAAGAGCTTTAGGACCAGTAGCGTACGCAGAATTCTTCAAAAAGTGTAAATGTCAACTGCCCTTTTCAACAAAAGATCCCTCTGCAGCTCTCACACATTCTCCTCTATTAGATATTATAGGGACGCTTTCCCTTCACTATAGTCAGCACTTACTACGCTATTTCCTACGGTTACAGTATCCAGATGTGGCTCTAAGATCATAATGTTGATAAAACAATACGAAAAGTGTTGGTTGTGCTGTCATTTAAACATTTGTTCCCTCTTAAGGTCTCACAATTTTTTTTTGCATGAGAACAAAAATAAACCGAACCCCCTTTTGGTAACAGTAAAAGCATCCAGCCTTTAACATTGTGATTGCTCACTTTAGTTGCAAACTTGCTGTCATCAGTATTCTGGCTTATCATTTTTTGGTCACAAATTGTCAGGGAAAGTAGTAGTTGAACTTGAGCTTACATATGGTTGATATGAAAGATAAAACTCCTGGGTTTTTAATAATTGCAATCTTCTAGGTTATCAACTAACATATGGTCATCAAACGCAGCAAATATAGAAAGGAAATCACACTCACTATGGTCAAACATGCTTTCTAAACTTACCTCTATGGAACTACGAGCACAGTAAGGAGTGTAGGGAGGGGAATAGGTGCATATTCGGTCTTGAGAACTCTTGCTAATTTCCACCTCTAAATTTTTTTATCAGGTATAGTAGGTTCGGCAATACAGATTGTCTGTATCACACCTTTTTGGCAATAAATCTTGGTAGGTCAAGGTTTACTAAGGCGCGATAAGAAGACCCTGCCTCCCTTTATAATATGTATTGAGTCTCAAATAAACATTCATAGAATAATAAGAGAAGATGGGTTTTGTTTAAGATACAAGAAGAATCATGTTACATTCACAGGTACGTTTAAATATACAGAAAGCTTCCTCTCTCGGCATTTAAAGAAGAACTGACGATTCAAAATTGTTAAAGAAATGGGAAAAGTCGTGTAAAGAATGGTACTCTGTATTAAACACACAGTACGATACATCTGTTTATTCCTTTCAAAAGACAAGGTAGTGCATGTTTTGTGTAGAAAAGGCCAAGAAGTAAACTGAGAAAGAGAAAGAAAAAGGCACTTTCTATCGTATGAAGAGAGACACAAAGATGCACAGGGACAAAGTTGCATAGAAGGTTACTCAGAAATTAACAAGTTCTCACAGAATCTCTGCAAGAAGAATTATGTTACATTCACAGGTACGTTTAAAGATACAGAAAGCTTCCTCTCCTCTTCCGGCATAACAAGTTCTGACAGAATGCACTGAATGACGAGGCGTAACCACGCAGAGAAATACGGACGCACTGAAGCATCTAGAGACACACAGGTTAAGAGAAAAGCAAAGATACAAATAGGAACACATAACGTAGTATCAAAAAGTACTCAGATAATAAAAGAAGAGAGTAGTATGGTTATTATAAACATGGAATTAGTAGACGACTAGGAAACGGGACACATTTTGAAGTGATGAAACTACTAGCAAAACAAATCCTGCAAGGAACAGTCCCAGGCAGAAAAAAAGAGACAGACAGAGAAAGCGGAGGACAACATCCCAGAGTAGGCGGGGCCTGACCCTGACTGAGGCAATAATGAAAGCAGAAAACCGTGCCGATTGGAGAGAAGTGGTCGAAAAGTCAATGGTGCCCCTACGGTCGACCAGATTAAGGGATAAGTAAGAAACTACTTTAATAGAAAATGCCCTTTAAACTAAAGGATGAAAGCATTTATACTGGTTTACGACAAACAAACTCGATACTGATAAGAGAAAAGTATCTACCTTTAGCACTCACTGAACACATAGGCCTCTGCCAAAAATTTCGACAACCGAATTACTTTTTTTTTACATCTCAAAAGAAAAACTCTTGCCGATACTAGTGTGTGTTTTTGTTCTATGGCTTTCAAAAGGGTATCACTTTCTACCATATGAAAAGTGTGTTTAGGCAAATTAGAAGAAACAAGCATCTTAAACAGATATTGGAAGGAAACTTCACCCTTATTGGTGTTATGAAGGATCACATTTTATCTATAAGGCTCTTGAATAGCGAGAGTGGAACATTTCCTTTTTAGCTTAGCTGACCCACATTCTAGAGGAGTGTTTTCTAACCTTTTCTTCTTAGCTTTTATTCAATTTTACCCAGTTTGAAATAACGTACGAAGGTAAATTAAATTTAAACAATTGATATGAAACACAATATAATATAACAGTACAACGCGTTGAATATATACAAATATACTGAAGATATATACTTAATTATTATCAAACGTTACGTGACCAATTCCGTGTTAGTTTTGACACTATATCACTTATTCCCTGCTCAATGCTTTGTGCCCCAAAGGGTTTTTTAACCCCGAGTAAAGAACCATAGCACTGGAGGTAACTAAATGGGCATATCCCAAACCAAAGGCAGTTTTAGCCAAAGGCAAAAAATAGGGTCATTCTGCCAAGCAGATAAACAGACATTGTTTGATGGACTACTGAAAAGTACTCCTTTTGCATCTGTGAACAATAACCGTACCTTTTATTGCCTTAAGTGTTAAAAACACTTCACCGTAACACGCTGGCTATCCATTGCTAGGTCATGCCACACTTGATTCAACTCTTTCTTATTCGGCATTCAGGTCAAGTTTCCTGATAAAGCATTCGCGGCAACAGAAGGGTTACGCCCTGTATAAATGCAGGGTCCAATCCCTGTCAAAGCATTGTGCAAGTCGTTAAACCACAGCACGGTCTATTTGTAAGACCTTGTAATAGCCATTAGGCACTCATATTTGGCTTACAATAGCTACAGAACTTACTATGACAAGAGCATCAAAGTTTTGTAACTTTAAATAAGAAGTACATATCTCTGTTTACATCTGGCAAATTTTTCCTAGAATTTATTTAGACAATTGCTACTTGGCCTTTACAAACGATCCTAAAAATTATTCTTAACTATAATAGATTGCACATGAGAAACAAATAGCCTGACATATACATATCTAGTGAGGTGTCCCCTGCTTTCACCCTTGCACTCTCAAATAAGAGTTAACATTCACACATGTACTTCTTGAATAATAGCATTCTGAGTCTTTTTAATAACACTTGGGGAAAATTTTACTATACTCAAATTACCATGACATCACAAACAATTGAAACTTGTAATGGCATGAAGAGGTTCAGTGAACTAATTAGATCGTAGACCCAGGCCTCGAGAGGTCGATTATCGATATATGATTCGATCTATCTTCGTCTGCCAGCAGTTTCAGCCTTTATGATAGGACATCTATTTTTTGCTTACCTCATGAAGTCAACATTTCAATTTTTTAAGGATAAATGCAGATAGGAATCTTGAGGTTTCTGCACAACTAAAGTTGTATCATTTCAAATACTAGGTAATAAGAATTTCATAACTACAGCTAGATACAAAAGTTTCTATTAAAGATCTTCATGCTCTCTGCGGTGCAGCAACAGACTTTTTCACGTGACTACAATTCCGTTTCTTTTGAATGCAGGAAACAGCTCCTTGTATACCTGTACTCAGAACAGAACCCTTTTGCATTTATGTTTTAGGCTGCATTACTGATGACTATAGGAAAATGGTCACTTACAGCCCATCAATGACCAATTAAAACGTTTTTCTCTATATTGGCTTTTGAAAGATGTGCAGCCCCCCGATAAGCAGTGGGGCCGGCCACGCCCAATTTAGCTCACCCTTTGGTTACGCCCATGCTTGCACATACATAAATTTTGATCAGCAGCCGCCACTGTTCTCAAGTATCAAATTAAATGAGACACGATTTCGAATATCCAAGAAACAGAAATGACTCGTAAATTTTTCTTTTCGTGAGCACAGAGTTCAATATAGTGTGTGAGTTTGACTTTAGTGAAAACATCAGCCATCAGCTACTTTGCTGCACGAAAATTACCGAAAACATCTAGATTCTATTGGTCACAAGTCAAGCCATTCTCTGGAATTTAGCTGGAATTTTTATGAAAAAATTCAATTAAAATTTAAAAAAAGAGAAAATGAGTTACTCCTCTGCGAAAAGACATTACATAAATTAGTAATTCCATTTCGTGCTTTCCCATTGCATAATATAGAATTGGAAAAATTACAACCGCTCTGTC
Organism: Alatinidae sp. Z8VKAUB7J3; assembly: GCA_010016025.2. Taxonomy (NCBI): domain Eukaryota; kingdom Metazoa; phylum Cnidaria; class Cubozoa; order Carybdeida; family Alatinidae; species Alatinidae sp. Z8VKAUB7J3. Next base: position 150,883,619 of record JAAAKM020006971.1, on the reverse strand, counting down.
TTTCCTACCTAAAATCACCCAATAACTTATAGCTTAATATTCTATGTTGTATGCAATAAAAGGGGTTGGAAAGGGGGCCTTCTTTTGAAGTGGGCCACCCGGCCTTCCACCTGCATAATCGGGCACTTGTCTATAGCCAGCTTAATCTAGAGTCTTTTTTGCTGAAAAGATTTGTTATTTCATTGGTATTATTTATTTTGTAAAAGGGCAGAGTTTTGTTTGTTATTCATTACGTCACTTTCTACTAACAAATCAAGGTGTTCAAACCTCACATTGTATCAATATTCTTTTAAAAAATTATTAGGGGAGGGGGAGGGGGGCTAAACTCACATCGCATTACAAGTTACACTAAGCGTGCTGAAAGAAACCACCTTGAGGAAACTCCTTTCCAAGGCTAGTATTGATCTGCATGACGTAGCAATGTGAAATTTCGTCATAATAAAAAAAATTGAAACAATTGGATAAAATAAAGGTTACAAATTTTGTGAAAGAAAACCTTGCTAGCAATTTATTCTGGTCGATGCAATGATGATTGTATATTCATAACTGCCACATTTTAACGGTGAGAATGAGAGTTTGTAGTGAGGTCTGCATTAAACTTAAGACGTTAGTGCTGAAAGGAAGCAAGAGAAAGAATTGAAAAGAAACTACGAAAATACGGTTTCAAATACCAACATGCTACGTAGAATAAAAACAATTGAATACATGATATTTCTTTGTAGGAAGTATAAAAAGTCCTCAGGAAATACCATATGGAATTAAAAGAGCCTCGTTTAAAAAAATATCTGTTTATATCGCCATAAAAAATAGGGTTACGTGTTCTTATAGTAACTGCTTCCAGAACGCTAAGGCGATCTCACATAATCTTTCATCAACTATTTTAGATTTTTAGCTTCACTGAACGCAAGATGCTCAGAGTCTACTAAGACTACTACTGCTGTCTTTTAGTGTCCAAATTTGTACATCGCTTACAAATTCGTTCTTGCTTTTTCAGCAATAGCTACGTAAATCTCAAACGTCGTTCCTTGATCATTATTGATAGAGCTGGCAAGCCATAAGAGAGCTGTTTGCTTGGACGAATTCTTTTTCCAGCATTTGCACGCATCATTTTCGTTTATGTACCATCGAACATTTAATCAGAAACATTACTTACTGAAGACGACTGGTTTTACTCCACACCATTATGGATTTGGCGACTTTGCATTTTGATGTCCTTCTGTTGTGCCAGGTACGCTGAGTGGAGATCTTTAGGGGCCTGGTGCTTTGCTTCAAGCGTTGACAAGTGGAAGATTTAGTATACTATAAATCTTTTAAAAATTTTGTCTATTTAATATTACTACATTAGGTTTCCAAGGTGCTTTTGGCTTTACTTGTAGTGTCTGAGGGATAAGACTATTATAGGCGCTTCATTCTGACAGTAAATACGTCTCAATCCGTAGGTAGATACAACATGAAGCAACACAAAGCAAAAAGCCATGATTAGGTAATAATATAATATCGATCTTCTTAAACGTTTTACTAATGTTATATACAACAAAGTAAATCCATTACAAAAGTCCATATATCCACTTTCAGTGCTATAAAGAAGTCAAATGTAAGTTTAACTCTCGTGCATAATGTAACAAATGTTGTTATCCAAATAATCATGGCCCGTACCGGAGGAAGAATTAGGTCCTAGGTAGGATGAGAGCAATATGGTTTTGCAAAGGACTCAGAAACCGGAATTTTTTTTGCAAGAACTGCAGGGCAATTCGCCATGAAAATTTAAAACTTATTTTTATGTTCTTTCATATAAGGGTTTGATAACGTAGTTTGAAAGGAACTTATCCGAATGCTGCAACATTAGGATTAAATAAAAAAGTGGTGTACTGCAAGGATGTATCACCTACTTTAACTTGTGTCAAGTATGAAGAGTAGCTACAAGACACTGCAAGTTTAAGTATAAAAAGCAATAAACTTAGCATCGTACAGCAATGCAAGCATTACTTTCCTAAAAGCTGACTTTCAATGAATGTGGCGGAGGTTGTTGAAAAAGATATTTTGAGGAAGGAAGAACAAAGGTTACTAATTAATCTAAATGGGTAATCTACATAGTTGTTACATCAGAGCCATTCTAAGATGTCCCATGGTAATTGAAGATGGTGAAAAAAAAACCATCGAGAAAAGAGGATTTGAAATGTTAGTTTTGAAAAGAACACTAGAGAAATAGAAAGGCATGTCACCACCGGGGATCGAACCCGTGACCCACGTTTTCGCGGCGTGCGCTCTACCAACTGAGTTAGGTGACCTCCGATGCTAACAGACTTCCCTGGTTAAGTCACATGGCGCAGAGAGGCTGGTCTCCAATTGTGTTGAGCTGGATGTCGATGTCCAACGGTGGATGATTGGGAGCAAATAAGGCGACTAGAGAAATAAAAGTATGTTAACATCGGAGGTCACCTGGCTCAGTTGGTAGAGACCACGCAGGTGGTTACATGCCTTTCTATTTTTCTAGCGTTCTTTTTAAAAAATGCACTATAAATAAAGATTGAAAGTAGGAAAACTGAAACTGTTGATTGTAGCCACGTTAGTGCAGCTGTAGTAAATAAGTATATCTTGATAATATTTGCTGAGGTCTCAGCTAAATGTAATGTGATGTGTGGTGACACTAGGTTTGTAAAGAGTGTGTGAGACAGCATTTGGTGAATAAAGATTCTTTAAGATCGAGATTATTAGAGAAAGAGTATAAAGCAAGTTATGGAAGCAAACAATTGTGACCTTACGATGACGAAAGTAAAGGAGAGACAAGCACTTTAATTCCAATAGAGGAAAACAACCCACGCTTACTCTTAAGGGGTGGGCGATGGAGAGTTCTTTTAATTGACAATTTTTGTCAACGTCATAAATGTACAAGTCATATGGGAGAAGTAAAAGGCAAAGTTAATGCAATTACAGTATCAACATGTTAACTGTGTGACTTTAAATTTATTTGTTCTTTACGCGATTTGAAGGAAGACAAGGAAAACGTTTCCCAAACGTATTGGCTTGGGACATTACAATGCATAAAAGTGAAAGAAAAAGCGTTAGTAGTTCTACGAAGTCAAGAATAGGAGCGTAATATAAAGGACTTTTATGTTAAACGTGCCAATCGAAACATTTTCGAGTGTCATAACACTTAAAACATACAAGTGCGCCCTGTTCATGTACTGAATACGGATTCTCGCTCATCCTGCAGGACTGTAAAAGATGAATTTCTTGGCCTCAAAGTACTTTTAATAGGTCTGTCAATTGAGTACATTGATTTCTTCCTCACAGAGAGTAGTGATACTAATAAATGAAGACTAACTAACACTGAACTTTCTTTAGGTGACAATATTTGCCTCAATATAGTATTTCTTCAACGATGTAATGCATCCCCTATAGCATGCCAAAGTTGTGCCACAGGTATTCCTTGAATTATAAGTTACGCGAACCTTCACCCCGCGCCTCAATGGAATTTGCACCCTTTTTTCATGATCCGAATGGAAGTCTTGATTAAAGATCATTTTCTACAAACTCCCATATCCTCGTGACACGATAAGAAGAAGTGCTTATCATTACGCCACTTTGACTTTGCTACTCTTCCACTGAGCGAAACATTTCAGATACATTTCATCCTTATACATAAATCATTTTGAGTCAAACCAGGTCTCTAATGTTATCTGTCCAGTTTTCTATGCCCACCATAATCCAATAGAAGTTTATTCCTGAAGAAAGCCTCGTTACTAAAATTTTCAAGTGATCCTTCTCATTTGGTAGATTTTGATTCATTTTGGAGCCACTTGTTAATGGCATCTTATGCACATACCGTACTTGTATTACTCTATACACTACACTAACCTCTGCGTTTCTCAACAGAGGTTAAGCATCTGGCATAAGATACTGATATCTGGAGATAATTTAAAAATTTAAATCTACAGTCAAAGTATCTAGTTTCAAAGTATATTAAATAAATACGTCAAAAATATCTTCATGCATGGCAGGGGCATTTTTCATATTGGATTTACAATGTACATATACAATTGCTTTGATGGAATTTAGAGAATAGAAAAGTTGAAATCAAGTCAGCTCATAAGAACAGTATAACAGGTTTTTTGTTGAAAACAGTGTTTAGAGAAAATTTAGCAACTCTTAAGTTCGGAACTGATGAAACTGGATATTAAGTTAGTTACACTTACAATACGCCAACTTCTTGTTTGAAGGAAATTGGCCTTTTGTGGATGTTTTGTTCCTTAGGAGAAATGTACTTCTTAAAACAATTAAACAACGCTATAAGAATGTCTTGCACATCCCCTTTTTCATATGCAATAAATTTGGTAAGACGTAAGACTTTGCATTAGCAAAGACTATAGTGGCTAAGGGTTGGTCTCTCGTATGCAAGAACAAAACACTAAAGTTATGTTTGAAGGGAACTGATTTTCTTAAAAAGTAGGAAACCCTTTATTTTTGGAAGGCATCTACAATTCTTTGACAAGAAATGTCCAACGCTTTCGCTTATTCATATGCAAAGCTTTCGGTAAAATGTAGGACTTTGCATTAGCAACATTTATTGCTATTGAAGCTTTTATTCCTTATACAAGCACAATACCTTGACAATTTTTTGTAACAGATTGGTACTTTGAGGAAGCACTATGGATGTAGTGGTCTAACTCTTTAGGAGAGATGTACAATGTTGGCACAAGAAACAACGATATTAAAAAGTCTTACGGTTTTGCTAATTGATATGCAAAGTTTTTGGTAAGATGTAAAACTTTGCATTAGCAACATTTATTGTAAGTGACGTTTATGCTTCTTATAGAAGCCCAATACTTTAACATTTTGCTTGTAGAAGATTGGTGTTTTAGCAAGCACTTTGTCTGTAGTGTTTTTACACTTTTTGAGGCATGTTTAATTTTTGTCACAAGAAACAACGATATCAAAAAGTCTTACGGTTTTGCTAATTGATATGCAAAGTTTTTGGTAAGATGAAAAATTTGCATTAGCAACATTTATTGTAAGTGACGTTTATGTTTCTTATGCAAGCACTATACTTTTAACATTTTGTTTGTAGGAGATTGGTGTTTTTAGCAAGCACTGTGTATGTAGTGTTTTTACACTTTTTGAGGCATGTATAATTTTGTCACAAGAAACAACGATATTAAAAAATCTTACGGTTTTGCTAATTTATATGCAAAGTTTTTGTTAAGAAGCAAAATTTGCATTAACTATACGTATTGTAAGTGACGTTTATGTTCCCTATGCAAGCACAATACTTTAACATTTTGCTTGTAGAAGATTGGTGTTTTAGCAAGCACTTTGTCTGTAGTGTTTTTACACTTTTTGATTACACACTTTCAGAGAGAATAACAAGCCTTTATCTCATCTAGTTGCTGAGTTACTGCAATTGTGTGGATGGCGATTGGAAAATTCCTAAGCATTTCTGACTTCAGGTCATTGAAAATAAACCGGTGCAACAATATTCTAGACACAATTTATGCAGCAAATTAATTTTAGGTGTTGACTTGAACGACAATGATAAATTACTATTTGCCATGACCTACCTGATCATTTAAAGAGAATTTTGACCAATACCGTAAATTTTGGCAGATTTTTCTTAACTTTGTAACTTTTAACGTCAAATAATGCTAAACAAGGTAAGAACCAAATTTTCAAAGCCATTTTTCTTTCTATCAGGCCTTACTTCTTACAAAATATTATCCAAAAGCATCAAGTAGAGACGAGATAAGAGGATGAAGTAAGTTTAACCCATCCCGAAATAGAGTTACTTATTTGCTGCAAGTAGTTGCAAGTCTCACATTTTAGTTTATGAATATAATTTCAGGTGAGCTTTTACACAAAGGGCCTTGTGCGCAATACTGGAAGGAGAAAAAAAACAAAGCTAAAAGCTAGATGGAGAAAATTAAAGAAAAAGAGTTTACTCAAAGTCAAGAAGACAAGGAAAACACAACAGACAGACTTCATTGCCAATTTACACGTTAGTGTATTGTAGAATTTACTTGAAATGGGCTTACACTGCCAAGGTATTCAAGAACTCATCAGCTTTTACCGATGTCAGATTTGTGCTAATTAAAGCAAGCACACAATTTTAGACCTATTACAAACCAATCTACCAAAAGGTAAAGACATTAAAATATGGAACACTGGAGGAGAGACAGGAAAAAAGGGTATATGCTGCTAGTCAACGATACAAAGAGGCTTAGGCCTCCCAACTTTAAAAACGATAAAGAGATAGCAAAGAAAAATAATATGCACTATATTAAGGTGTGAATGTGTCTTTTTCGTCAAGACTGAAAAATGCCAAAATAGAGAGCTTTTATCTTGCCTTCTTTGTGGGCACCCTTTAGGATATGAATTCTGCTTTTCATGACTTAAAAAAAGCAAATGACTTTGCAAAAGTTAAGGTCATACGCTATCTTAGCAGAAACAATTCACATTTCAAAGCATAGCAGTCTATACGCTAGATAAATCAATTGCCGCACTTGTCTTTGACAATGCTTAAGATTGCAATTTTTCTGTCAATAAACAAATAGTACCCGAAACAATTTCACTTAGCAATTTTAAACAATGCTATGTATATTTTTAAGGATTTTCAATATTCTTCTAAACTTAACTCTCCTGTTTCCAAAACTTTGCTGGAAATTTTAGAGATCAATGGTCTAAAGAGAAACAATATCTGAAATTGTCTTGGTAGAGTATTTATTAATTTCATCATTTTACGGTTTGACAGACACAAAAAACTTGCCTGATCTTTTGGCACAGCCTTACAGAATACCGTTGACTCTAAATATATCTCAACAGCTAGAATCAAGTCATCTAATATGTTACACAATTTTTATCCTGTGCACGCGAGGTAATGAGGATATCTATTTGAGCTTAGGTGTGATTTATTAAGGTAATTACCCCGATAGGCAGTCCCTCTATTTAAGTGAAAGGTTAAAAAATGGCAAGCGATTCCATTTTAAAAGCCACTTACAAACAAACCGCACGTTTGTCAAAATTACTAAGAATAAATAAATGCGGCCGCCCTTTGGTTGACAACGTCCAACAAAACCGACGTAGTTTGCTTCATCGTTTATTTCACAACACAATCACTAGATTGAGCAAAAGAATGCAACAGCTCATCATCAGTGAAAAATACAAGGTTCTCTGAGTGGAGTGATGTTTTCACTTGATATAAACCTTTCAATAACAACTTGCTGTAGTATTGAATGAAACGTTAATGTGAACTCATGCTGTTTATTGCTTCTTTAATTGCAATACCTTTGAATCGAAATAAGAAACAACCAATTCAAGAACTTATCATCATTGAAAAATACAACACTCTTTATATCTCTGTGGTATGTTCACTAGAATTGTAACACTGACGAACAACGTTCTATCGCGTTATTACACACGACGTTAAAAGTAGCACACGCTGTTTTTAGTTTTCGTTACTGTCCCTACCTTTATCACCAATGAAAATAACAAATAAAACAACTCGCCATGATTAAAAATTACAAGACTCTTTGTGACGTTGTGGCCTAGACCACAGCAGATATCAGCTACCAATCAGTAATTTTATTAATGTATGTCACTTGGCATTATTTGAAAGAATTTCCCATCGCTGAAGCAATACGAGTCTATGATACTTCGATTGTCCTCAGCACGTAAAGATAGTTGATCCGAGAAAATATGCGCGAAAATATGTACAGATGACGACATATTGAAGCGAATGACAAGTACATTTTGTTCGACACTGTACTCTAGCAGTGGAACTGTTTTTCCTAATACAAAATGTACTTGTCTAGTTAATCTTTGACAGCTCGTCATATTCTGTGATGATTAGACACTACTTTAGAAGTAATTACAGAACATATATCTATTAACGTTAGGGCAACAATTGGATGTGGCATAAGTAAATAGAGGCATTGGTAATATATGTCTGTTTTTTCCTATACAACAATATTTGCTTACAATTTATGGTGCATCTAGTTTGAGTGTTCACAACTATTCCCCACAGACAATTCAGATGTATTTGGAGTTACGTGCAATACATTTGCTGATACCAAAAACCCCGCCGTAATATGCTGCACTTACTAAACTCAAATAACTATGCCGTATGCTTCCCTTACTTAAGGCTTGCATATGCTGCACTTACCCAAAATTTTGGCAAGATAATGACAAGTATTACTTGACTACATTAAGTTCAAAGTTACAAATAACTGAACAACTGTAACACATCAGGAATTGAAATACTTTCACCGTCGAAACTAAAGCTATTTTCTGAAAATTTTACAAACAAAACATTTTTGTATATCTGAAGAAGAGTTTAATTAGTTTTTTTCTTTTCTTTAACTACCGTATGAGTAAGTAATAAAGATGTATTTAACTTAAATTTTTATATTATACAATTTCAATTTAAAAACATTTTTAGCGGCAAATTTACTAACAACTAATACAATATTTATTCAGTCAGTGGTTCGTAATGTCGCTAACATCTTCAGTAAATGCTTGTTTCTGTATAAATTACTCAACACTCGCAACAAACAAAATGTTTAAATTTTAAAAGATTGATACTGTTGTTAGCACACTTCAAAGCAAAATATTTTGGTAACCGTGTTTGTTACTCAGAGGATCTCACTTAGCAGACATAACAGGTAGTCGAATACTTCATTCATTGAAAACTGATATTTCAACAATCACTTTTGAATTTGAGATAGTGAAGCATATTAATGTTTGTAAACTTACTTTAGGATTCAGCATTCTTTATTTCTCGATTCCTTATGTACGCTGAAACAAAATGGATGCTGAAATATCAGCAAGAAGGCATTAATTCATTTTGATAGAGGAAGGAAGTCTGAAACTTACCTAGTAAACAGACGAGTCTTGTAGCAACAAAGCCAATACTCTGCTATCACGAAAGTATCTTCTGCGGACAGCAAAATGTATTGAGTTGTTGTTACTGCTCACTAAATGATAATTCTGCATCTATTCATTGCAAGTGGTACAAGAACACATGTCTGACTCTGTGCTCTGATTTTCAGATAAAACCATAGATACATCGTAGCGATAATAATAACTAGGTAATGTTGGCGCGAGGATACTGATATTATCGTCTTTATTTATGGTGACCAATATCCACTTTTGTGGTTTGATTGATTCAAAGTAAATGACTTTAATTATTTATACTTCAATTTTGAAATCTTATTTTAAAAATGCCGAAGACTATACGGAGGGCGTTTTCAACTGTGCTCTTTCAAGAGATCCGATGACGCTTGATGTCTGTCACCTAACTTCCTGCAGAAGTAAAGCTAGCTTTTAAATTTGAAATAAATATTATTCGGTCTTTTTCTTTTAGTTGAAGATAATGGAATGAATTCATTGGTTGAGGATTTCAGGAAGATTTACAAATTGGAAAAATATATTAGTGAAATTTAATAATGTAGCGATAATGTTAACAAGAGATAATTAGGTCTTACACGCCACTGTTGGCAAACAAATAGCCATTTTGGTACCATATTCTTGTATTTACAGATGCATCTGCAACCATAACATAATAATATACAAGGAGAGCTTATGAAACTATAACATAGTAGTATGAAAAGAGAGCTTATGAAACTATAACATAATAGTATGAAAGGAGAGCTTATGAAACTGTAACATAATAATATACAAGGAGAGCTTATGAAACTATAACATAATAATATGAAGGGAGAACTTATAAAACTATAACATAATAATATACAAAGAGAGCTTATGAAATTATCACATAATAATATACAAAGAGAGCTGATGAAACTATAACATAATAATATGAAAGGAGAACTTATGAAACTATAACATAATAATATACAAGGAGAGCTTATGAAATTATAACATAATAATATACAAGGAGAGCTTAT
>JAAAKM020006971.1:150824624-150862118 GCA_010016025.2 Alatinidae sp. Z8VKAUB7J3 | reverse complement strand
ACTCTCAAGGTTTCGTTAATACCCTGATTGTTTGCTTTTCCACTACCTAACACTCACCTCATTTGTACTCCTTATGCCCCACCTACTTTTATCTTCATCATATTTACTTCGTTTCAATATCCTACCCGTAGTATACCATCGTGATTGTTTACGCACAATGCTTCTTGCGGTTAGTAACACATACATTTTGTACGTTTTTGCCAGACTATGTTAGCATTATGACTTCGGGCGTAAAGAGAACTGACGAAATCTTTAAAAAAAGACGAAACGTTGCCAAAATTGTAGTTTTCTTCTTGTCGTCTTACCTATGGTTTCTCGATGTTGTTTTCACCGTGATATTTACAATAGACATATTTAGGTTAAAGCTTTTCCATTTGCACTAATCAGCACCTCAAAACAGGATTGATGCAAGGTGCTGGTGAGTGCAAATCAATAAGCTTCAACCCAATTATGTCTACTCTATTCAAAGTTTTGATCCCAACAACAATTTCTTCTCGATGCACTGGATAGACAATAATGGCGGAGAGATGATGATAATTATTATCACCATGATGCTGGTATGGAAGATGATGATGATGATGATCATGATGATGATGATGATCATGATGATGATCATGATGATGATGATGACGATGATGATCATGATGATGATCATGATCATGACCATGATGATGATCATAATGATGATATTCGACGGTGGGGCCGCGGGAGGTGCTGGGACTGGGATGGCGTGCCCCCTGCTTCTCAGACAGATCTATTTAGAAACTATTTAGAAACCATTAAAGTGGCCAAACTCGTGAAAATATTTCATGACGATAATGATCATGATGCTTTCTTACGAAAAGAGAAACGCCTTCGTTGGGCAATTGCATAGAATTAATTTAATCAATCAATTACACTATGGCCAATTGTTCCGACGTTGCCTCGTTTTCAGGAGGGTCTCCTTTTCGAAAGCAACATGGCACTATAGGCTACCATTATGAAGTACGTTTCGGGAGCATTGATAACTTTCTTCAGCAAAATATCATCATGGTAAAGGAGCACATATAAAAGTTACTTATTATTGAGCTGGAAACAGTCATCTTTGCAAATCGTGGAATCGCTAAGGTGTAGCTTTTTCTTGTAGCTTTTGTTATGATAATGGCGATGAGACAGGATATCGCACTTGCGCTTTTCGAGAAAGGGGCAACTCTTATCCTTCTTGATGTACCAGAAGGAACTGAATTTGGAATCGACTTCAAATCATGGTATGTTGGGCCCAAATTTAAGAAAACATTGAAAGAGGTCAATGCTTAACGATTTGGTTGATCAGTTTATTACCTGCGTAATAATTGGTACACCTCTGTAGGGGAATGTGGGTTATTTGTGAAGTTAAAATGTTTTTCCTTTTCTCAACGTTACATGCTTTACACTTAAATCCATATTTCCATCACATAGTAAATTGCGCATGTTGATTGTACATGTATTGTAACTTAGTACCATTCCATTAGGCATGTCTTCATCATCAGCTTCCAAATCAACTCGACGTTGTATCTCTTTATCCATAACTGCAAATATTCTTAAACCTAGCGATCCACTCATGCCTTCAACGGTCCCTCGTTATCATAATGAGGGTTGCCAAACCCAACAGTAATAACGTAAGAAGAGAATGCACGTTAAAACGTCTTAGGGATATGTACCTAAGGAAGTATTATCCAAAGTAAACGCTCCTAATGGAAACAATTTAGAAGATATACTTTAAACAAAAACCCGCAAGAAAAACCCCAATCTCCTCCCATGCTGAACACGTTTTATGTACAGCAACTTCCCCAAAATTTAGTTTTATTAGCTGAAGTAGCTTCATGGCTATTTATAACTCATTATTTTTAGCCAGTAATAAAAAGTAGTCTATAATTCCACTCTAGGTAATAACTTTGATATGGTGGAATGCTTTGAGTTGTCCAGTGATCCACATAACTGTCCTGCCATGGGCTAATCTCCTAGAAAGGCCGACCAACTACAACAGGTTAAAACGGTTATTGCAAGGCATGAGTTTATGCACTAGTATTCACCAGCAAGCAGAATGTGTACCCGTAGCTCGGGGGGGGGAGGAAGGCATGACGGGCCGTGTCCTCTTGAGAAATTAATTGCTCAAAAGCTTTCCTTGGCCGTTTCCTGATCTGTTAGGAGACGATTAGATAGTTGCAGTCTTGGATTACGGCTGATTACAACTTTTAGGACACAAAAGTGTTCTTTCTCCAATCGGAATACTAAAAGTTGCTACCAAACCAATCCACCCTTTACTTTGTGGCTCACCTCCTGCATTTACAAGGTTATCTGCCATTAAACAGGTCTATTTTGTCATTAGTTATACACACTTAACCTTGCAACAACCCATTGACTCGTCCTTTCTAATAATTATCAGAAATATTTCTATGTGCTAAATTACCTGTTTGCAAAGTTAAACATGCCGTGTGACTATTTGCTTACTAGTGTACTTGGGAAGCATGTCATTTTCGCATTTTAACCTTTTACAAATAGACTAGTAATTTAACTATTTCCTTCATTATCATGCAATTATTGATCCATTGTCTTAGCCACGTAATATTTCATTGGTTTTAGAACATTCCGCGCTCAAATAACGCACGAATTTATAAGTTTGTAATTAAACAAAAAGAGGAGGTATTGTACCTAACTTGAAAATGGCAACAGGGAGTGCCGAACATTGTGTTTGCATACGAAAATAAAGATTTACCATATAGTAACAAGATACTTTTCATTCGTAGTCCTTAGGACCTTACAGAACAAACAGCCGTATAGAAACCTAGAAAGGATAGCAATTAAGCTAGTGAAAGTGCAGAGAGACTTTGCATTCAACGAAATCTGCTACGAAAATGACATGCCTCCAAAGTACACTAGCACTCATTTAAATGATACCTAATTGCTCGGACAAGTCTTTTTCAAACACAAATCAAAACAGGGGCAAGTTTAACCACCTGCAGTTTGTACATCTTGATAAAACAAGTGTTTGAAGAACGTTTAACACAAGTCCTAACATTGTCGAAAAAAGTTTCAAGAGGGATCTTAAAACAAAGGAAATTGTTTGCTGAGCTTAAATTTTACCTTGATGTTTGGTAAATATATGGAAGACGAGCTGAGGCTTCTCAGGGACTCGAGCAAGACCGTCAAGATCTTTCATCAAGTGATTGATTTTGTTTTACAATCTAAGAAACAGGGCCAAACCGGTAACAGAAGCCTTTAAAATCTCTTGAAAAGACACTATGATTGTTCTTGAGTCAATGTGAATCCTGGTAAATATTGTTTAATTAGCGCAGTCAGCTAGCAAAACCAACTATATTTCTTATAGGGAAAAGGACCAGAGGCTGAATTACGGAAAGCTTCTATTAAATATGACCATATGTTAAAATTCAAGAAGGTAGATGGTTTAAGCATTTGGTTTATTAAGGAAGCTTGAGGTACAGAAAACAATAGAAGAATATTAACTTATATCCTCTGTTTTATTTGATGGCAAAATGTGAATACATGCCAATTATGTTTCCAAGACAAATCTTTTAAATGGAACTTACTCAGAATCGCAAGATAGAGAATCTAAAATCTGGAAAACGCGAGGAATCGAGCGACCATGAGGCAAGACTGGTCCTCTTCATTAGTAATGTACATTATCAGCTATCCTTAATGAGCAAAGAGCTTAGCAACAGGGCAAAGCCAATTGAAGACTTTTCTATGGTGTGCAGAAGATTGAAATCAGATCAGATATGTGGACCTTGGTGTTAACCAGGGAAGTTACAATAATCTTCTTCGGATACGGACGAATATCAAATTACTGATTGGGTTAATGACTGTAAGAAATATTAGTAAGATGTACTTAGACAATAAAGAGAGTTATCAACCAAACACAACAAGAATGGCTTCAATGCATTACAAATGTTTTTCAAGCAAGATTAATATCATCAACGTGCTCTAAGTTTACAGATTGTTACAATACGGGCTGCTCATAGGCTATGAGTTAGATATATGAACAGGTACGTTAGTCCCAAACTCTGTACAGAGCGTAGGGCGTTGTCATCATATGGTAGAGAATCATATATGTATTGGGGGGGAGGGGGGTTGGGATGGTAGAGTGGCTATTCTCCTGGGTTTGCAACAGGAATTTTCAAATTGACTGTAAACCCATCTCCTTTCCTCGGTGCCTTAAACAATTAACCTCCTCAGCTTATGCTAGGTACCTACTTTTCTGCTGGATTTGCAACAAGGATTTTTAGAGCGACTGTAAAACCATCTCCTTTCCTTGGTGCCTTAAACCTTCCCCAGCTTATGCCAGGTACCTACTTTTCTGCTGGGTTTGTAATCACAGACTTAGATCAAAGCTAATTGCAATTTCTAGAACTCGCAAATGTCTTTTTCTGAATGGACTTCCAAAATTGTAACCACGAACATTTGCTATTTGCATGTGCTTTCTTCCCGGTGTTAGAGGTTGGCTACGTGGCTGCACGTTACCGGACCTGGCACATATATTGCGAGCCCTGACCAGGTATTTAGTCAAGTGCTTTCCAATTTACTTTACCATGTTCTTGCAGTTATCGTTGATTATAAATCCTTTCTCAATTATTAATATTGTTAAACTTTTTCACTTATATATCATATTTATAGGCAAATCTTTTCTCCAACTTGTAGCGTTGCAAACGTCCTATCGTTAAGTCTCTTCCCTTTACCTGACAAATATTTTCCAGGTGCCTTGAACTTTGGATCCTTTTGGTGGCGAAGAAACTTCATCACATAGTGGAGTGCCATTATCAAATCCCCATTGACTTTGCTGTGAAACTGCTATTGGAACATTACCAAGAACCCGAGAATTCCAGGAACACGTGGCAGAACATGTTGAGCACATCTCCCCTATTACAGAAGAGTCATCTTTTAATCTTATCACCGAGCCACATAACTTGGGCCTGGCATTGCGATCATTACTAAAGTATTTTACTACCATATGGCCAGTTTCGTTCTTGGCAGTCATGATGTGTACTATTTTGTTGTCCTTCTTCTTTTTGCAATAAAAGCGAATTTGGGTAAATTTGTACATCTTTTGCAATGATTTCATTCCAGAAACGCTTAAGTAACCGTTACTCCTTTGGAAAATTGCCGATTTGATATTGTCTACAGCTGTAATGGTGATGTCTTTACCGATACCAAATAGATACCCTTGGATGTTCATTTGGGCAATCCGTAGCCATCCACCTTAAAAAATACAAATAGGTCAAATTTAAAGATGAATCATATTTTAGTGTACTACTCATTTGCAACAGTTTAAATGCTACGATCTAACAATTGTCTTACATTTTATGTTGTTAAATATTAATAACTTTTGTAACTACTAGAAATTCCTTGTGAAAATGCTTTTACCCAACTCTTTTCAGCGCCAAAATAAGCAAATCATTTGTCCAGTAAGCGTTAGATTTAATATCTTTCCTTGCAGAAAAATGAAAAGTAAAAATAAGAACGGTTCTTTGTTTACCGATTTGGTGTGTCTGCTGTCATATCTGCATTGATTAATAATGTTGCATATATTTGAAGAAAAATTATTTAGGGGCGATCACAGCCCCTCGTTTCGCGCATGCCCACCACTGTCCTTCTTTATAAGTTAAGTTTATCCATGAACATGTCACATTGCCTGTTATTGATTAACGTCTCATTATAATTTGCAAATTGCATAGTCTTCAAATTGAATTTCAGATGGAAACTCAAAAGCAATAGGTGTTCCAATGAGTTAACTACTTTCGTCATTTTTCACAGTATTCAATGACGTCCCATGGGATCAAGCTTTGTGTTTCTTCCTGGTCTCCATTGTATGCTCTTGGGACTGAGCTAAAAGACAGAGGTGAGTGACACGACGGAACTTTGACACAGTGCCGTAGCAGGGCATGCTTATTACCTATGAGCATATTTTAGGGCATGCTTCATAAATTTATGTCGTACGGGCAGAACTGTTCACCATTTAACGTAATTTTTGTGTAACTCCTCCTGGAAAATCGGTGAATCCTTTTAAAAATCATTGCAGGGGTGGCGGAGGGGAAAAATGGGGGGGCCTCAACCCATATTTTAGCAACTAAACATTGAAAAAGCTCAGCCTGAATTATCAAACACACCATATCAAACACACCATAAAACTCACAGGAAAAAACAGGTGGGATCAATATGAATTGGAAGTTACCATAAGCACGCGTAGAAACCAGGTATCTGTAGTTAACTGCACTTTAAAATTTTCAAATTTAGGTGTGCAGATTTGATATCGTTAAAAAAATATGAAGCAGGGAATTCAACAAGTCTGAGATATGCTCTGACAAAAAACTCTAGAACAGACGCCCATGAACTAGGGAATGCTATTTACCCTGAACGCTACTTCTAGCCATATATTACATGGAAGGGGTGGGGGGAGGGGGGTTAGTAGGCCAGCGGCTACACATTTCAGTTTATAACTTTTTAAAGCCTGGCTCGATTGACACGAGATTTGGTTACTTTCCCTAAAATATACTGAGAAGTCTTATGATGAATAATTTGTTAAAAAAATTTCTTGAAATTTTGCGATATTGGCGTTTTGTTGACCTATAGTGGAGTTTTTTGCCTTTCTTTTTTGTTACTTTTCTTTGAAAAACATGATTACTATATCTTTAAACTTAGGTTTTCTCTCCTGAACTTCTACTGACGATTTCGTAGTATGAAAATTTGAGGTGAAAAATGCAAAATTTGTTGAAATTTCTCAAAAAAATGAAAAAATATGTTGTGCAATAAGGTGAAGTCCGCTAGAGAATCTTACATAACAATATATGCAAAAAGATTATAAGAAAATCACATCTTTAGATGAATATTGTACCAATAGTGAATTAAGAGTTATATTTTTGATGTTCGGAGGATCTTTTTTCGTCATAATTCTCAAAATAATCAAAAACCGGTTGATTATAAGTGAGTAACCTTTTCGGTCTTTTCAAATCTCATACATTTTAGAAAATAATTTTCTCAAAATCTAAAATATCTTGCCTAAATACAACGCATACATGTAGAAATACTTTAGAGATACTAAAAGCGTGACATGTAATTCCTCGAGGCAATTCCTCCACTTCAAATGACAAGCAAGCAATCTTAGCGACGTCAATAAAATAGTTCTCAAACAAAATGTATTCATACATACCGATCACCAGGCTCCAAGGCACACAAAACTCCAGTTGACGTCCTTCAAGACTGCCATTCGTTCTCCTTGATCCCATAAAATCAGTAAAACTGGTATAATCAAAATAACTATAAACTCTTACGCCTTTCCAGGTCAATGTATTCCTGACTCGCCTCTAGAGAAAGCAAATGTATACTGAAGAAAAATCGTTGAAGGGAACAAGGACTTTGCATGATGGCCAATCAATGCCCAGGACTTTCCCGCCTCGTGTCCAGTCCAGTTCCGACTTAATCAAAGAGAGCAGAGCGTTGATTTGAGGCAGCGGTAGATTCTGTCCCAGGGTAACATCAACAGCCAACATCAGGGCTTTACAAGGCTTCATATAAATTATTGAATCAGGACGACGTGTTTATAGCATGCTCTACTCTACTTTTATACAACGTAACTTATCTGCAAAGCTTGAGAAGATCAATTGCAAGAAGACAGGGAGCTGAGGTACACAAGATAAAACCCAATTGAATGCATATGGAAAGAATAATAATGAGGGGGGCAAGGCGGGTAAGAAAACAAATGGAGAGTAACCTAAGGGTGAGAGTACGAGGAAGGATAATGATATATAGTAGATACGATAAAAATTAAAAGAATTAAAGAGCTAAACAAATTATTGGACAATAAATATATATATAGTCAAAAGTTGAAAAGCGAAGGTAATAAGGCACACAGAGTTGACAACTCAGCACCATGTTTGTAGCCTAAAATACGGAGAATCTTACTTCTAAGAGCAGACGCGATGAGAAAACTGCCACAATTTAAATTGTAATTGCCCCTGTTCTTAAAGTCCTATAGAAACGGGCTCGTCTTTCAACCAGACTTCGCCCGACTTTGCACAATAGTGTCGAACCAAATCAAGCCATGTCGAGCATTGGGTGTACAAACGGGCTCGGAATCGGATTACTAAGCATGCTGATGTTGATAGAATCATTAAGGTATATTAAGATGTCTGTGATCGAGCGAGTTCACAAATAGGTTCAATGAGCATGTGTGTACTCGACTTTTGCAGATAGCACTTCGAATGTTCGGCGTACCAGCTTAATGTTTCAGAATTTTGTAGGCAACTTTTGTTTTAATTTTTTGTAATTAATGTGTTAAATTATAGTTGCTGTTTGTAACAAAGTTAACAAGCATGAAGAAAGGCTTTATCAGTCTGTTTATTGACTTGTAATATGTCGGTTTAAAATTACCATCCAACACCTTTTCAAAATATTTTGAAAGATGGGTGGGGCATAGGCCCCAGTGCTCTCAAATGAAGATGACAGGTAACTAAACGTTCTTTAATAACAATATTTCAGACATTTTGCAGGTTACGTAAAAGTGCCAAAAGTATTGTGATATGTTAAACATTGAAGGGAGATGGTGCAAATATGTGCAATGTTACAAATATGTGTTATTTGTAAAAGTTATCAAACCATCTTGCTGTAAATTGAAAATAGATGTCAATCCCTACAGCAACCTCAATGACGACCCCCCCCCGGGAAACCGCTTTCCCTTTTGGAAAGAAAAGGTCCCACTGCTTATCAGGGGGCTGCACTGAGAGATTGCAAATATGTGCAATTTCAGAAGTGCAGAACCCGCAGCGCTCCCTGTGCTATGGAAACCACGCTATGGGTATAGAAATGTCGGCCGACCCACGCTGAACTATGCTACCCTGCTCTAGAAAGACACAGGTCTTCGAATACTCGATCTCCTAAATCCTCGTGGAGAATGCTGATCATGAATTTGGGCGCGCTCGATTGATGATGATGATGATGATGAAATGTGCCCGATGCAGGTAAAAGTATGCTGTGAGAAATTGACAACTTCTTACGGCTTTGTTTCCACGAGCCGATTCAAGTAAAACAGCATTAAAATGAGTTTAATCGAAAACCTCTACAGGACAAAACGAAATCCGAATCTTCGATCAAAGATGACAACTGACCCGTTATGAATTACTTAGTTACGACTCTTCTCGCGGCTCCATACTGCTATTTTGAATTTCCGTTGAAATGGAAGTCACCACAAAATACCCTTTGTGTACTTGGTGATTATTTCATTCGAAAGATCAAAAATTTTAAAAATCCCATTGGTTTTTGGTTAACGAACACCCCGTTAACCCTGTCTCTGGTAATCCAAAGTCTGCACCAACATCTACTCTTTGGTGCCTAATAGAGGTCCCCCCGCTAATAATTTTTAAAAAATTTTCCACCCAGGACATTCTTATTCAGCCCCCCCCCCCCGCATATTAATTTTTTAGTAATATCCCACCCATGACAATTGTTTGAGGAGGTACTTTGGTGGGCAAGTAGAAAATATCTTTATTAAAGTATGAAAACCGCACATATAAAAAGATGAAGGTGGCCTTTTACGAGACTCGAAGAAGTGTGAAGACGCACATTACAGATGTTAGCAATAACTCTGTCATTGAGCAGAGGACGAGGGGAACATTTTTACAATCCTGAGAGGTATGTAGGAGACTACCATGACTTCGAATAACTGACTAAGGTTCGTTTTGTATTACCATACGTTTAGGAAGTTGCAGTTTCTTCCAAACATCGATTGCTGACTTCCATTTTTTACACTTTTTGTCCCCCGTCTACTACATTTTTGGTGATCTTCCACTCCCGTCTATTCCACCCCCCCCCCGTTTATTAAGTTTTTAGGATTTTTCCACCCCCTATTTATTCCACACACACCCCTTGTGTATTCTACCCCCCGTCTATTAGGCATCCAAGAGTACGCGGCTCCGAATAAGTTCTTGACTTATTTCTACGCGAGTTGCTCCCGAATGCTGAAAGTTAGCTAGCAAAATCTCGTAAAATGGAGTAACAATCATTCGCGCAAAAGAGGTAAAAGTTACAAAAAGTTAACCGTTATTCTCTGAAAAATTCTTTGTGCTTGACGTACCTAATAAATTTTGAGCGACAATTCTTTCGTCCCGCTAAGTGATTGGTCCATTGACGTTGTTTGATTGACAGGCTGGATCAGTGTATTGTGGATGGATCGCAATACAGGGTCAACATCATATAACCAAGCCCTTGTCACTGGCACAACAAACGTGGAAATACGAACAACTGGAGATTGTGCCACTAAAGTGCCAATATAAGGACGAAAATAGGATTTTAATGGGGATCACGCCAAATTTACCTCATAGTGGTATTTTGACCCTCATTTGCGATCCGCACCAGTACACGAGACCTCTTTGGGTTCGGGTCCAAACTGGTCCACTTTCATAACCAATCCAAACCAGTTCGGATCCATCAAGTCCCATGTAAACGCAAGCCGGATCCGTATTCCGTACCAGTTTTAGTTAGGATTCATTTGGACCTGTAGCCGTGTAAACAAGGCCTGACAGTAGACCACTTTGGCTTTGACCCCTAGAAGGTCTCGTGTAAACCCTCAGAAACGGATCCAAAAAAGTACGGATTGAAAATTGGGCGACAGGAACTATCACTGTGAAGTACACTTGACGTCATCTCTATTCAGTTTCTATTTGGGTTTACACGTTAATCATTAGCACCTATTGTTGGTATTTCAACGTCATGCTGCACTGCATTTCTTATCACAATAAAAAGAATCGCATCCTGATCTCTTGAGCATAATAGATCCGATCCCGTCATTCCGGAATAGGGTGGTTTGAGTGGATCGGACCGAAGTGGATCCATATCAGTTGAATTCGTACCAGAATGGGCATTTCCGTCGTCTCGTATGGATGCTTGGTGCTACCATCATATCATCTTTTCCTGAGCCGAAGCGACCTTGGGTGCACCCATTCGTTAACAGCCATTTTCCATGCATCCCGATCCTTTGTTAGCCTGCTCAGCTCGACTTTTACTTTACCGCCACTCCATTCTTTTAAATTTCCCATCCAATTATCCTATAGTCGGCCTCTTCCACGTCTTCCCTCCACTCCTCCTTCTATCACTGCTCTTGCTGTTCCTCCTGCACGTATGCAATGACTAAAGTATTTAAACTTCCTTTTTTCACCACCTCAACAACTCCCTCTGGCTAGAACCCGCAAACTTCTCGAATCTTGATATTAACATACTCATTTGTCTTCTTTTCCTTCTTTTCTTTCCACGAGATGCCCAACAGTCTTCTGAAAGTTTTCATTTCAAATGCTCTCAACCTCTGTTCATCCCTTTTACTAACTGTCCGACTTTCACAAGCATACAATAAGGTTGCCATACTCTTTGTATTATACAGAAAGACAATCGTGCTACTGGTGATGACCCAGCGATTAACTACTAACTTGTTCAGGTCAACCATACAGAGGGGTGGCAATTGGCATCAGTTTCTCTATTGGTATATAGATCCCTTCCTTCCATCTTTTGGTTTTATAGTTTATAAAAATTAGTAGTGATGCAAACAATTAATATAGTACTTTTAACGTAAACATGACAAATGTTCCTGGCCTTTATGA
This sequence comes from Alatinidae sp. Z8VKAUB7J3, assembly GCA_010016025.2. Classification (NCBI taxonomy): domain Eukaryota; kingdom Metazoa; phylum Cnidaria; class Cubozoa; order Carybdeida; family Alatinidae; species Alatinidae sp. Z8VKAUB7J3. The sequence goes on along the minus strand of JAAAKM020006971.1, from coordinate 150,850,503 downwards.
AGCCTATTTTTAAGAGAAGGACTAGCATAAAATGCTCAAGTATCATGAAAATCAACAAATACACGTCAGTGCTTGCCACAGTTTTCCTGATATATTTCCCAGCCTGACATAGTTGCCTGCATAAACCAGGCCCTGAGAATAAACTACACATGGACTGGTGGATCCCTCTTGTGTACAATTCAGAGCTTCGTTCTACCGCCTTTTCATACCAGTTAACTTACCCTTAACAGTGGTATGATGCGCGGGGTAAAACGTGCACGTTCCTTACATTATCGTTTACTACATTAGGGTGACACAATGAATGATCCATGTTGAGGGACCATTGTCTCTTTCCTAGATTTTCTAGTGCGAGCATCTACCAAAAAACCAAAACTGGTGAGCCTCAACAAGGGTAGAAGCGTCCGCTCGATCAACTGTAAAACTGTCACATAGATAAGCCCTGACAAAGTATTAATCTCGTCTTAAAGGAAAAAATTCCTCCTTAATTCCATCCTTGGTTATAACTTGGATTACCACCCCGTCTCCTGTATTGATATCTCTTTCGGCAGCTGAAATGAAGACGTCTTTTATCAGCCGGATGACTTCCTCTTTCGACATCGGTTGCTTGGAGACATTCTGCATGTTCTTCTTCCCGATCTAAAAGGAAAAAGCGACATAGGAGAAAAGTGTAAAGATAGGAAATAAAAACAGCAAACAGACCCATCACTGGTCGCCCTGTTTCTTGGTGCGGGGCTAGGGAAGTTCATAACAGATTTTTCCAGCAAGCTGTACAGCCTTTTCCTTCCTCCGCTAGCACCGTTCTAGCCCCCCACCCGTCCCTTCCAATCAGTTTAACGATTTTCTCTTTTGGCAACAGTTCCTTCGAGACATTATGCATGATCTTCTTCCCGATTTGGCAGGGGCAAGCAACATAGGAAGAAAGTGCCTAGATACTAAATAAATATAACATAAGCCCCAAACAGGTTGCCCTGTTTCTTGGAGAGGGACTAGGGAACTTCATGACAGATGATTCACAAAAGCTATACAGTCCTTTGGTCCTTACATAACCCCAACGTAGCCCTCTTAAATAAAAATTCACGGCGCCAAACCTAAACCAAGTCGACAATTAAAAAAGTTTCGTTACTATAAACGAAACGTCTATTCCTTAGTGAAAAAACATTAGATTGGTTTTTGTTCCCCACATTTTAGTAGCAAAAAAAAAGAGACGGCTTTGAAAGATAATAATATTCAACGTAAAACCAATTAAAATAGTGCATTTTCAGCATAAAATACAATACATCCCCTTTCACGTCTTTGTTTCAGATAGGCGATTATCTGAAAGCAAGGTAGGCAGTACTGCACGGAAGCTAAGATGTGCTGTTATCATAAGAGTTCTTATCACGATATATCATTCGTAAAATTTTTTTCAGTGGCAAAAAATCTGGGGGGGCATTCTCAAAGTTTTGGGGGGCATTGCCCCTGAATGCCCCCCCGTAGCTACGGGCCCGTATTCCTATCAAAACGGTCATAACTCAAGATGGCGCGTCCTAAATCACCAAAATCACACTCCTACCTAACTCTCATTGTTACACGATGTCTTTTTTCAACACAAAACAATTCATGCATCATTAACCTAACTACAAAACAACTAGGGCTTTTATATCAATACAATGGCCCTCACATGATCTCCCCTAAAAATTTGAACTTCAATTTTTTTACTGATTGTAACAGCTACTTTCATCAGATGTAAGCTTATTATTAGCCTTAGCACTAAGTGCTGCCTCTCATTGAGGCCTTGCATTTCCTGCAGCTACTTTATTTACGTTATCAAGTTCCCTGGTTACATCAGTGCTGTTTCTTATTTCCAATGGGCACACTAGCTGTAATGGACGTTCGATTTTGTGTCCTTTATGGTGAAGCACAACACAATGGTCTCAAGTAACTGTTCTTTTACAATCTCTTCATATTCTTTTCCCAACTCACAATTCTGCTTTAGTCTCCTCTCAACCACATATAGTCTCTTCCTTCTCTAAATCTCGTTGGTTTCATTCAGTATCTTTCCGGAAATCCATGGCACTTGCACCTCATACCTCCAATCACTTTTCCTTTGTATATTTTCCTTGAATTCTCCGAGCACATCATCTGGGCTGTTTTCCCTTCTATCTTCTACTCCCAAAACATCCAAGTCATATAACTGCATATACTCATTAACTTCCCTCACATACATTCAAGTGGCTGAACAACCATCTCCTCAATGTACAATCCAAGCAAATGCTGTTCCTTCAACTATTGCCTCCCCTGGCTTTCCCTTGAATACTTCCTCTGTATTAATCTTGCAATTAAAGCTGTCACTCATAGTAAAGTGAATAGGATATTTGTTATGCCTTGTCATGTAAAGCATCTTATCTTGCATGTGGCGATACTTCTCCTTCAGAGTTTGAATCCTTGCTCTCCGGAATACCGTAAAATTTTCCATATCAGCACCTGCTACCTGTAACTCTTCAATTGCCGTGCCATCCAATGAGTTGAACGTTAAGTTAAAACTTGGTATTGGTTTCTTCTTGTTGCCATTTTTGTAACCAGATGTCTGACCTCATATCTATCAGTTCCTAATTCCAACTCCTTAACTGCTTTTCTTGAATAAAGGCTCTTTCTGACCCTGTGTAAGCCAAGAAAGTTTTGCCGTGTACAGATACTGGTAATATCGCTGGCAATGGCCGGTCATTGCTCTGCTGATGTATAACCAGTAAAGATATCCCCTTGTTCTCTTGCAGTTTCATGTTTGTCCCAAAGACTAGTATGATGCTTGGCTTTACACTTAAAACACCCTCTACTTCTACAGTCACCTCCCCTGTGACCACTTCTCCCACAATTGAAGTACAGCCTATGTTTAGAGAAAAACCGTTTCCTCTTCTCTATAGTATCACTCTGGGTACAACTGTCTACCCAGTGATTTTCTTTGCAATACATACAATCCTCAGGTGCTTGGCATTGTTTGGGTGACCCTTTGAATGCTGTCCCTGAGCATACCAGTGCCTCTCTTTTCTCTGCTGTGACTTCTTCCCTTCCACTGATCTCGCAAATTTTGAATGTTGATCTCAAGCAGTGAAACGCAAACTGCTTGGGTTCCTCAATTCTAACCCACATTAAGTAGATGCCCTTTACAGCTAAGAAGAAAACAATAAGTGTAATATGGTCACTTAAATCTGGTATGAGTACTAAAGTGTGACGTCACGATTTAATCGATATAAGAAATTTGCTAATTTTTTCTCATCGTTGTTTTCTTCTCGTTGAGATGTCCAAATCAGAGAACCAAACCTTTAGTAATCGATGATATATGCTCTTTCAAACTTTAAATAATGCCTATCAAAACCTTGTGAAATTGTACCTCCAGTGGTCAGAAATGTTTTGACATTTTGTTCGTTTTCTCTCGAGGAATCGAACTGTCACTTTGGTTTTCGCCGTACGCGCACCGGTAATATCACGATTCTTTAACGGAGTTCTCCTAGAACGAGGCTAGTATTGACGTCACAAGGGACAAAATCTGCGTCACAAGGGACAAGGAAGCCAGGATTGTTGTTCCTCTTGCCCACAATATTCGCGCAAAAGGACAATATGGTTGCGCGTAGCAGAAAAAATAAAATGGCAGACTGCCTGTGTTTACAAAGTGAAATATAAAGTTGGAGGTGGTATTCTTTAAATTTGGGGAGCCTGATAATGCAACTGTTTTAAAGTTAGTAAAGCCATACATAGTAGAATATTGAGACGCGAATTGTCGAGGAGGGGTTGACAATAATCTACAAGAATCCTAAGAAGGAAGATCGATATTTCAGTGACTTCTGATTTAGTATTAAAAAAGTCAATTATCTTTTGTGTGTAGAGGGGGTATTGATAACAAGCGTGGTGGATTTTCTTGCGGCACTTGTTAAATTGGGGTATTTATAGGTTATGTATCTATGTGCTGTAACCTATGTATTTGACTTGTAAGCGCAATGATAGCGACATGCTGTAATTATCCGGGCAGCGAAATTAGTGAGCAACAAAATCACTACCAACAGCTTGTTGTGTAAGTCGTAAAGTGTGAGTGCGTGTATTCAGAAATCTACAGATCAAGCATTGCGGAAATTGCGATCCTGTGATAATTACATCACTGTTGTCAGCTTTCTTTCAGATTGGTAGAATGCATGTTATTAGCAGTTAACTAAATCACAACATATTACAATTGGATTGAAGAAGCCGAAACCCATCATGTATCTTTAGACCAAGGGAGGGGATATGGAAATCCCATAAAATCCACCCATCATTAGTTTTCATTCGAATTTGAGTATTTACTGCGGGTCATAATTTTTAGGGCTGGTAATTTACTTCCTAACATTTAAGCTCACACAGCTTTCAATTTCATCAATTTTCTTGTGGTCATGTACTGTAAGGCACCAAGTGATACTTCTTTCGCAGTGATTATCGAACTACAACATTCCAGTCTATTTTATCGATATTGATGAGGGCATCAAAATAAAAACTCCCTTTCGCAGCTACTTGTCAGTAATTTTACAGTACGGCATATGTCAGCAAGGGTAGATATATAGAAAGTAAATTCATATATCTACAAGGACTACAGAAAACTGTTAACATAACGAATAAGATGTCTTGTCTAGACTGGAGAACTCGAGTGTGGGGCGTAGGCATTTCCTTTCCCTAAAGAAATGGCAATCAAATTACTAATTTGCCACATACAAAGTTACGACAAAGAAGGCTGGAAAACGAGAAGCTCCAAAGAGTTTGAAGAACTTAATTACATCAAATCTATTAGCGTCTGCAATACTTAACACACGACAAAAATCAAAGTTGCACTGAAGTTAATCTGTGTAGCGTCCTACGAAACAAACGTGTTATTGACCTATGCTACATAGCTAGACAATCACGAAAGACTTGATAACTTTGTTGACGGTATACCGAATGTAATAAAATTACCTGGTAACTGCAAAGAACAGTGTAACCCAGCAGGAAAATGCTCACTGTATCGCTCGGGTAAAATATTCCTGTTTCTGACAGACAACGGAAAGTCTGTTGAGAGCAACAACTTCAGTTCAAAACGGAAGCTGGTCATTCTTGTAATCTTACACCGACACTTGACATGAACTTGTCTCTCGCAAGTTATTGCAGAACTAGGAGTCATCTACAGACCTGTTCCACGTTTAATTTGAATTATACTATGATTAACCCTACCTAGCACGGGGGGTGGGGGGTGGGGGTGGGCTAGTAGGCCCGCGGCTGTGAATATTGTATAATAACTTTTGAAAGGCTTCTTCAAAGTTGCTGAAACTTTCTGACTCTTCCTAACTTTTATCTGGCAAACTTTTGGTAAAAAAAATTTGGCCGTCACGGCCTGTGGTCTGGTCACGTGACCCTGATAAAAAAGTTGACCATATATGGTGAAGAATTTCAAAGGGCTATAACTCGAGATGTTTTTGATGAATTTTACAAATATTTTTGCAGAATGATCTAAAATCAAGTTTTTCATACATTTCATGCCAATTGATGCTAATTAAAAGCTAATTAGCAGTAATTAGTGGATAATTATCGATTTTGATGACGTCATATTTCCAATCCTAACTTTTTGACAAATTTGTATCTGCAAACCATAGAGAACGATTGCAAATATATAAAAAGGGCTAAATGGCATCTAAAACAAGTATAACCACATGTTACATTTCAAAGAATGCATATCATGACACATAATCGACATCTTTTCTTTCAAGTGGTTTAGCTGCGATTGTTGACTCTTGCTACTTTTAATTCATGAAATAAAGCGTACCAACTTCCATTCCATTTCGATCAGACTTACATCCGGTGAACATATTTTGACATAACTACCATACCTTTGATACTAATAAAAACACTTATTTTACCAATAATTTCGTAATAAAAACGCTTTAATTCAACGTCAAAGGTGTCAGAGTATTTACAACCTGAATATCAAAGCATAAAACTACATTTTATAGAAGTTATACATGTTAAAACAGCCGCGGGCCTACTAGCCCCCCCTCCCTCTCCAAACCCCGCCACGCCCGTGCTGGCTTAAGTCATCAAAAGCCTGTGCTAGGTAGGGTTAACTGAGTAGCTGAGCTAGAAACGCTATCGTAACCACTTCAGTTTGATGTTGGTTTACTACCTCGCCTAAAACGACTGAACTGCCATGTGCTGACAGCTTCGACTGTTCGCACAACGCATTTTTGCGCGCTGCCTTTCTTCTGTGAACAATGAAGTGTGTTCTCACCGCTCTCCTATTGTTCCACATGCCAAAGGCAAAAGTCAAATCGTGGCAATCATGTCGGCCCCCTGTACTGCAATTTTAACGACTTTTACGGGCTTTTATAGAAAGTACGGACAACATAAAACAGAAAGAATCAACGGAGGCTTATAAAAAAATTTCTGACCACTGGACGTACACTTTAAATGAACCAGGAGTTTGGAGATCAGAGTTCCCTGTTCATGAAAAAAGGGGAAGATGTTTGAAAAAGACGTCTGAATCTCGTTTTTGTGAAGCTTTTGTTCGAGAAGGAGGCCACGATAAACCATGCTCAGAACGTCACCACGGCGTTGATTCGTGTTTGAAGGAAATCATAGCCATGGTTGTAAGTAATTCATTTCTACACATATTCACTGGTAACCTTTGAGACTGTTCGATTACGCTTTGTGGATATCAGAAAATCCTTACGCTCGTCCTGTGTCTTCATAGTTTGGCTGTAAAGCGTCTCATTAACCTTCACAGTTTCTATGCTACTGTTGAAGCTTCGGTATTACCAATATCTATTGGTATTGATTTTTGTTTGGTGGCCCTGCCATGTATATTCTTTGAATATTTCTTGACTTATAGGTCATCACTTTTGTGAATAATATCTCTGTTTTCAGTTGCATTTGAACTTGTTTTGTCACTCATGTTCTTACCGTTGTGTCACTTGCATTGAACATTGATGATAAAGGAGCAATAGGCGCTACTGTAGTTTCGTACAGCCCCGCCTCGCCCCCCCCCCGCCCCCCGCCTCCCCCACCCGCTTCACTATATATCTAATCTATCAATTTATTGATATATTTGTTCTTTTAGGATTACTGAATATGGGTCATACACGTACCTCACCTCAGGTTTCACCACCAGGTATTGGCTATTTCTGTCTGACCATATCTGCATGAGTCCATGAAAACCACTTCATAAACTGTAAATCGGAAAAGATGTCTGCCCTATTTTGTTAACACAGAAGTTTCTTCCGTCTTCTTTGCCAGCCGTGCACTCTCCTTCAAATTACGATTAGGTCAATCAACCTTCTTCTCTTACTCTCACATGAGTTAAAAAGGGCTACATAGTATACAGATTTCTACTCAACATTGCACAAAAATTAAACAATTTACTTTTCAATTACAGACAAACATTACAATTAAAAGATATGTATTTATAAATTGATCACATATGCGATATTAAACTTCCATCGTATCTACCTGTTTTTTATATTTATTCGACTAGGTTGCATTTTTAAGCCAGCTACAAAAAAGTGAATCGAATTATGAACTAACTTATACCATCAAAAAATATTTTTTAAGATTTTTCGATTAGTTGTGATATTATTATGACTACGGATGCTGTTTTTAGCTGCATAAATTTAAGACTGATCAAACGAGTCAATTTTGGGTGCGTAAATTAGATCGCTCGTTTTATAACCGCTTGAAAAATAGTACTCCGCAAATTTTAGTACAAGTACGGTAAGGTGCAAAGGCTCTTTAAACAAAAGTACCCCACTTACACTGGCAAAATTTAAAAATGTTGGACAAAGACGTCAATACAATAACAACATTAACTTTTCACTTCTTACCACCGCAACAACATCTACAATGCTGATATCTGAAAGAAGGAAACTTCAATAAGTAGACTCTATCTAGACATAATTATGCATCGAGAAGAGAGGATTGGAAATGCTAGTTTTGAAGAGAACACTAGAGAAATACAAAGTATGTCTCCACCGGGGATCGAACCCTTGATCTAATGTGGCGACTAGAGAAATAGAGTATGCTTACATCGGAGGTCACCTAGCTCAGTTGGTAGAGCGCACGCCGCGAAAGCGTGGGTCACGGGTTCGATCCCCGCTTGTGACATATTTTCTATTTCTCTATTGTTTGTCTCAAAGCAAACCAATTTTAAAGCTTTTTATGTTTTCTTGTTTTTCTTTCCACAGATTTGCATCTCTTTGGGATTTCACCGAGTGTTTAAAGTTTTACGACCCTAATGGAGTGGGTGCTACCGGAAGTGACTCATCTTTTGATGGGTTCAAACCGTTAGAGGATTTACAACGCCGTATCGAGAAGTACAGGCTTACCTATGACGAGGCAGTAAAAAAGGCAAACAAGCAGAGAAGTCAGAGATGGACCCTGCAGTTTACTAATGAAAGCCACAGCGAGGTAAAATATCTGACCATGTTTTGATCATCGCTTTATTTTAGGTACTATATTTATAATAATGGCTTCACGAGAAAAATTGTTTTCATTGTAACATCAGTTTTCCTTTTTATTGTTCTGATTTTGATAGAAACGCGATAAAATAGTAGTGCGTTTGATATCTCTGAAAGTCAAGTCAAAGATGGACTTGGTAGTTCACTTATGATAACCACACGGAACTATAATCTCAGACCAACTTTCGACCATCGATCTATTTTACGGCTCCCAGTGATAGTAATAGCTTTAGCAGAACTACATGTTTTTATCGTTGCTTCGGTTTTCCTCTCCTTTTTTCTGATTTTCACTGTTTCCTGGTATATCAAGAGATCTACCGTAAAATAAAAACACTTAATTTTCTTTGATTTAGCATTTCCTTACTTTAACAACATAAATAACTGCCCTCATCGATTTTGTTTGCTTTGAAAATTTTTTGCTTTTCAATTCGTGACTTTTTGTCCTCTTATTGCACTATGATTGTCATATTTTTCTTTTATTATCTTTTTATGGTCATTTAAGCATCCGTTTATTGTCAGACCAACTTTTGATCACTGCTTAAGTATTGGGATTCTAGCAATAATAATAATATCCTAAGAAAAACGATTCGTTTTTATTGTTACATCAGTTTTCCATTTTGTTGTTCTGATTTACGACAATTTACTGGTATATCAAGAGGTGTACACTTAACTCTCTTTAATGTAGCATTTTGTTCTTTTAACAAGACAAACAGTTGCTCGCCTCGATTTTATTTGCTACGAACATTTTGTGCTTTTCAATTTGTTGCTTTTTGTCTTCTTATTGTCCTGTGGTTGTCATATCATTTTCCTTTTATTGTGTTTTTATTGTCACTTAATTATTCTTTTATTGTTTTGCTATTATTCTTCTATTATCCTTCTTTTATCTTGTTATAATTATTTTATTATTGTCTTGATTGTTCCCTGATTATAGTAAAGTCGGTACTTACTCATGCAAACATTTTGTTTTTTTTTCCCCAGCTAATTGAAGGCTTGCAGGAATATGGAACTGGCACCTTTTTTCTTCCTCCGTCCGAATTTTGTAAAGAAGAATGTTCTAATTTCAGACTGACTGAGGTATGTGCAATGTGGGGACTTATTGCTACCACCGAAGGTTAAATTGGGGGAGGGGGGCATCCGAAAATAGAGATCCCAACTTCATTTATGGCCTGCAGTATCTTTTCCTACCATTCGTTGGAAGTCTCGCTGCCCCAAAATGGGTGAATAAGGACTACGAAACGTTTGTTCTTGCCCTGACATTTTAAATCCTCTCTTCTCGCTGATACATTTTAACTGTCAATGGGCTTTCGACTGATAGATCCTTCCTTGGTCAAGTCACATGGCGCAGAGAGGCTGCTGAGAGGTTGCTCTCCAATTGCATTGGGCATGATGTTATATCCATCGATGAATAACTTCTTAACATGGGGTCACCTAGGGGTCACCGAGGTCACCTAGCTCAGTTGACAGAGCACACGCTGCGAAAGTGTGGGGCACGGGTTCTATTCCTGGAGGTGACATATTTTCTGTTTCTCTAGTGCTCTTTGCTAAATTGACATTTCAAATCCTCTCGTCTTGATGATAATTTTTTAATTTTAATGAGCTGTGAACAGGATGACGGGCCGGATGGCAGTCTTTCCTTGGTCAATTCACATAGCGCAGAGTGGCTGGTGTTCAATTGCATAGAAGCTGGATGTCGATGTCCATTGGTAGAGGACTGGGAGCTAATGTAATGATTAGAGAAGTATGTTAACATCGGAAGTTACCAAGCTCGTTATGTAGAGCACACGCTGAGAAAGCGTGGGTCAAGGGTTTGATCGCTGGCGGAGACATTTTCTATTTCTCTAGAGTCTGTTCTTCCGCAGTTCCCTACTTTTTTTCCAGTTGTAAAGAGTAACTGCCGTAAATGATTAATCGGGGGATACTTTCCTTATTTACGTAATCTCGTTATTAGCGTAAATTTGTGACCGCGTGGATCCTCGTCGCCAATAAAAACTCTATGCTTTACTTTAGTATAAGATATTACTCGTTTAGGTGAGCAGCAAAAAAGTCTCTATGGGCAACGATAAATTAAATTGCAACTTTATCCTTGATTTTTGTTGTTGCTTTAACAATAAATCTACTACGATATAACATGCAAAATACAATAAGCAATAAAAAGCACCAACCTTGCTTTACTTTAGTATAAGATGTTACTCGTTTAGGTCAGCAGAAGAAAAAACTCTATGGGCAACAATAAATCATATTACAGTTTTATCCTTGATTTTTGCTGTTGTTTGCACAATAAATATACTATGATGTAACATGCAAAATACAATAAGCAATAACACGCATCACCTTTATTCTGATCGGGCATTTTTTACGTATTACGATACCATAAAATTATGTTACATGAATGGAAGACAGCAGACTACCAAAAGTCGTCTTCGATGGAGAACTGAAAGAAGTCTCCAGGAAAATTGGAGCACTGCGACTGCGCTGTAAAGATGTGTTTAAGAAACGCCTGAAAAATACCAACGAGTACGATAATTGGAGTTGAAAAGCCACAGACCGCGTGGCATGGAGGAGGGTGGTGGCCTGTGCTTCCGGTGCCATCAGAGGAAAACATGTACAGCTATTGACCGACAAGAGGCTTCGCAAGCTAAAGCCAGCACCTCCTCCTACTGAGGCGGCCTTCAGGTGTGACACTTGTAACAGGGCTGTTGGCCTGTCATCACACATGGTAGCACAGATCATTCTTAAAATAGCAATGATACAATAAACTAGCTTGATAAAGGCTTAATGAGGAAGGAATAGAGGACTTAAGAGTGACGTCAAAATTTTATGAATAACACAAGATTTATATATTTTTTTTGCTCTCGTTGCATTTCTCTTGTTCATATAAATTACTTTTTGTAAATAGAGAACGATATCTTGAGCAATCGTTGAGATATGTCCTTTTAAACTTGAAATCATGCCTATCAAAACCTTGTTATTTGAAGCCAGTTCATAATTTATGAACTGAGCAAAATTAACAGTGTTTCTTTAAGGCCTTCTCCAAATTCAAACAGCCATTCCTCACAGTTGATATGAGATATGAACGGGATATATCAAATACGGGTATTTGGTGGCAGGGTTAACACTGGGATGAAGTTATAATTGGATTCCTTGAAAACCGTATTTTGTGACGTTAGTTCTCTATTCATAGAAGATAAGCGTTGCCTTGACCTCCAAGCTGCCTCGAAACAGAATTGCGCATAAAAGTGACACTTGAAGAACACCATCACTGTGAAATCTATCAGATATCACTCTTTTCTCATTTTAGATATACGCTGAGGTATTTTTCGAAAGTAGTCATACACACAGCAACAAGGTGCTCCTCATTCAAGTTGAACACTTCGGCGACAATCGATTTTATATTGGAAACATAAAAACGGAACGGCAAATCATTTTGAACCAAGAAAATGTAAAGAAAGTCCTAGTGTCCGGAAGATCTAATGATCATTTGATCAGCAAGTGTGAAAATGGTAAGTGCTCTATACAAGTGAAAATACAAGATCAGTTTGTAACCGTTAACATATCTATCGAAACATCTACTTCTCTTGCCAAATTCAAAAACTCCCTAAAGCTACACTTGCTCAGCGAAAGTGATAAACTTACGTACTATTAGAGAAATACGATATCTGAAATTCTTATCCGTTTATTTGCGTCATCTTCTATAAGGAAATGAACCTTTAGACATGTACGCATAGCTGCTGTCTTAAGCAATGAAGTGTAACATAGCTATAAACTCTACAACAACAAAAACACTTGTAAAAAAACCCGAGATAAATCACTCTTACGAACAATAAAAACAATACCTTACAACGTCAAAATAAGCCTCGTACATAAATAGGCTGCACCTTCAAAAATGCGGTCTAATAAAAACGCGACTTAATTAATGGCGCGGCTTATTAAAACGCGATTTAATTTATTGTAAGGCAAGCAAGGAGCGGAGAGGAACTGTCATTGGACCCATCTGCATACATTTAAAATGTGATGTTGAAGAGAAAATAGAAGGAGTATTTTTAAAAAGCATTATATCTCAAACTGTCCGTTGACTCCTGTGGCCTAATTAAAACCCCTAAAATGCAAATTTTTGTCACGTGCGGCTTAATTAAAGCGCGGCTTAATTTAATGCGGCTTGATTACATAAGCGGCTTAATATGACGTGATAAGGTAGTCGCAGGCTAAAAAATACTTTATTATCAAATTGCTTATCAAAGTAAAATAAATGTCATAGTAATAGCGAATTTCCTACGAAAGAAAAAACATTAATGGTACTCATTTTAATATGACTTTTCAACAAAGTTCTCTTCTGTTATCTGAAGCCGTTTACTATTGAAACTACGGCTTCCATGAAAGAGCTATCCAGACAGGCATATACTCTCTAGGAAACCCGGTATCGGCCGATCAAGGGAGGCTGGATCGGTATCGGTATCGGTTCGGTGAAATCTGTGATCGGTACACCCCTACTTAAGAGCCTAAGTGCCATCACTATTATCAACATCGAAGGAGAAATATCAGATACGTTTATGTTTGTAGATGGTATAATACTGTTTTCTGAGAGTGAGGAATAGATCAAGCACTTACTGTAAGACCTGAACAAGGACGGGAAGAGAAGGAATGCAAATCAGTAAGAAGAAAATAATGTGAAATGAGCTACAAAACATCCTAGAAGTAGAATAGTTTTAAATGTCAAAGATTTAGTGAAATAAGAGCAAATACTAGTGAAGAAAATAACAAAAGAAACTGAGATAACCAAGACATCAGCCTTAGAATTACAGCAGCTTGGAAAAGATTCAAAGAATACAGCAACTCCATAAAGGATAAGAATAAATCACCTTGTTTAAATAAAAAGATTTTAGACACAGTTATGCTACCTGCAATGACTTATGGGGCAGTAACCTGGACATTACCAAAACCAAGATAGGGAGCTGGCAGTGGCTCAGCAAAGCATGGAACTGTCCATGCTAAACAACACAAGAAGGGCATGGTCAAGATTCTCAATTATGAGGAGAAAAGATGTAAGATAAAAGTCACTAACATTTATTCAGAAAGTGAGGAATATGGAATGTGTCATTTCTGGGACCGGGGAATAGATGAAATCTATTCTTTGATAACTCTTGTTCTTCTTTCTCTATGTCACCAAACACCGCAGAAGTAAGTTTAGACGAATAGTAAAAGAACAAACTGTGAACATATTATTACTCTGTAATATTATCTTATGGTGAAATCATTTGAAACGTCGCCTTGATTTAATTGGGAAGTAAAAATGCAATGCATCGTAATGATTTTAAGAGTTTAAAGGTCCAGGTAGATGTGACAAGACTTACAAGGGGCCCACTTCTTTTGAGCGTCATTTATGGTAAAGGTACTGTTAAGGGGGTCTTATGTGGATATTGTAGCCTTTATCAACAAAAACCCCAGCATTGAAGAAAAAACCCGAATTTTCACTGATATTTGATAGGTTTATATGGATGAATACACAGGTATCTTTCAACAGACTCCTAGATCCTGTGCTTCAGTTATGACGGTTATGCGTTATTTTTTTTTTGAATTTCTTGTTCCTCTAAAATTTATGCTGTCAAGTCATTTTCAGTGAAAGCTGAATATTGTCCCAGCACAAGGTGTCCAACGTTTCTCTTTGGAATTTGATATCTGAGCAAAAATGTCCGAGAAATATGGTTACTGTATCTCATCTTTTGAATCTTGTGCATCAACTGTCAACATTACCGGTAAAGAAAAATCAAGCTACTTCAAACTTGGAAAGACGTGTGTTAAAGCTTTCCAAATGGAGCAGCAAATGGCTGATTTTCATGTTGGCCAGATAACCGTAAATCCCTTAAGATATGGCTGCCTCAGACATCCTGAACGCTCAATTAAAAGAGAATATCTAGTCTTTCATGGGGAAGAAATGTGAGGACCCCCTACCATTAGGTGGGGGCTGAGACTTGTTCCAAACTGCCACCGCAGGTTGGGGTTGGGGAAATTTCAGAACTTGTGTGGGAATTACCAATATAGGCGGGGGTAACTTTTTTGATTATGGGGTTGGATTTTATTGATGTAGAAATTATCTAGCTGGTTATATATGTGAATCACCCCTTGGGAGAGTGTTCAGGAACCATTTTCTTCTCGCTTCACATTTTCCTCTCAGAAGTAATTGGCTGAAAAGGTACTATTGAGCATACTTTTTAAACTTGGTACTGTTCCATGCATGAGGTGCATTCCAAAACCTGACCCTAACCCAATCGATGGCATGTAATTCAGTAAGTTATGTAATTTTTAGGTGGGAAGCATGGAAGATTAAGAGTGAAATAACTACACAGCATTGACAAATGACGGGATATAGATTAAATGAATTCACTACTCAACAGTTTATAAAATTTGAACTATCAAGATACCTTCATACTTAGATTTCCTTGGCAAACTTAAACCAAGCATGTTATATACATTCTTCATTTCCGCTTTTAAAGTCAGAATTACCTACTGGTTTACATATTCAAATTAATTAATAATTTCAACAACATGTATATTGGAACATCAACAAGTGGTCAAAAACACAATACAAATAATACGATGCATTTTAAGGCATCTTGCAACAGTTGTAACATCACAAGTTTCAATCAGATTTTGTTAACGTACAGCAAAAGAGTTGATGGGGGGGGGGTCAACTCATGTTTTGATGTGGGGGTTGGGTAAAAGGTGGGGATATTGCTATCAAATTATGATGTGGGGGCTGTAATTGTATTTGGGGGTTGATACCCCTCTTCACACTATGGGAAGGTTACGATGTTGTTATTCATTAGGACACATCATTGTCAAAAGAAAGAAGGCATAGGCAACAATATATCAATCTTTAATTGTCTGCTTGCCCTCACTATGTTTTTAAGAAATGAATAAGCGCTAACTTCTTGTTTCGCGTGGCATGCTACTTCGGAGTGCAAGGTGCGTTACCTTTGAACAAGTTCGTTTAGAAGTAACATGCCACGTTGCATGCAACTTGTGACGTGTCACTCCGGTGTGAAGGCTCCCTTAGAGATTTCAAGGGTGCATGATTACTGCACGTTTGCACTGCAAAAGTATGACCAGATTATCAGTAAGAATTAACTCTAACGACGAGTGTACATAGTAGCTCAGACTTACGGTGACCATTACGACAACTAGCAAAAATAAACTGATGCCTGGTTTAGGCCAACCAGGATGTTAAAAGGCGGTAGTGGTCCTTATGAAGTTTTCATAATTGTTTATGAGTTGTTGTACACTGTTCTTATTCGCCTGACCAATCGTTTCTCCTTTCCTCGTTCAAAAGTACAAAATTTCCTTCGGGATATTGTCAAAGGCCTTTTCCGAATCACTGAAGTTGTAGCGGAGTTCTTCAATATTTTACATTCTTTCTCTTTTAAATGCATAACTACCAAGACCACCCTTTGTTGTGCTACTTCCACTTCGAAATCCGAACTGCTTGTCTTTCATCTGGATTTGTTTCCTCTATCTCTAGTGTAGTGTCTTTTAAACAAACTTCAGTATGTACTAAAGAAGCTTGATGCCTCTAAATTAAGTGGTTGCAATTTAACACTCTTTTGCTTGAGTATGGGGGTATTTCGCCTTTCTCTCGATCTGATCGGGGAGACTGTCCCTCCAGAGGATGTTTAATACCTTCATCGTCATCTCCATCAATGCTTCTTGCAGCGTAATCATCAGATCAATAGATCACCCTGAGCATCCAGTAGCTTTTCCTTTCTTAATTTTTACATAGCTTTCTTTTATTTCTTACTTTCTAACTCTCTCTAATGGCCCTACAATTGTCATTATTCGACCTAGTAAACCTTGATTGTTTATAATTTAGAGAAACTGTTTACATGTTTTTGTATGCCCATTAGCACATTCTATCTCATACACTCCCGCTAGCCTCGTAAATTCGTCAGCAGCATTCATATCTTATGATACAGGAGAAAAGTAGTAAACAAGCATTGATAGGACTATAAGTTCTCCAAACTTAATATTTAACTTAAGACCTCCTAGTTCTTATTGGCAGTCTTTCATTTTTTGCTGTCATAAAGATATCAGTGGGAATCCTGAGGTTAAAACCAAGTTTTCCTAAGCTTTATAGATTTTTATAATAGGAAATGTTGAAGCTATTTATTAATAAGTCATACTCTGAGCTTAAGAATATTCTTTGATGTCATCAGAAAGCTTGATAACGTCATGATATAAATGTTTCCAAAATTCACAAAGGACAACAAAGCATTAGCAATAGACATAAATTACTGGGATAAACATATGGAGCTCCCTGCAAGATCCAAGATGCAAGAAGCCTGTAACTTTCCGCGGTTGTGACATCTTTGAACCTTGAAGTTGATACTGCAATGACTTCTCCGCCTTTTGCTTATCAGTTGGAAAGGAATGCAAATCTACCAATAATAGTCTAGTTAATGTAAAATGTGTGAAAGAGGCTTGTAAAATGTGTTGGAAGTTTAAACTTAGTGTAAACTTTTCTCTGTAATTTTGCAATTTCAGACAAGGGCATTAGTATCTTATTGACATTGTAACTGCATTTCTTCCAAATAACAAGTATTCACTAGACCAGTGCTTCTCAACCTTTATTTTTACTTCCCCCCCTGTGGGCCAAAACTGCTAGCTCATCCCTCCCTTTTGCTCATAGATTTGCAATTACACATCGGATTAAACACATTTTTTGCGTGGAAAAATTTCATATAGTATAGCCCATTTCTTCTCCTCCAAAAAATCGTTGTGGTCGTTATTTTCCTTCCCCTTTTAGGGTGCCCATTGGAGGCCCATGTATGCTCAGATGCGAAGGGAAAGCAAAACAACCGAGCCTAAGTGCAGCCATTTCATCTTTGCCTGCTAAAAACGCGTGCAATCGGTCATACAACTCAACAAACCTGGCTAGACAATTACCTTTAGAAAGCCAACGTACTTCTGTGTGCAGCAGGAAACGGACATGACTTTCTTTCATTTCCTCGCAGAATGCATTAAAGAGACGTTCTGTTTTGACATCTATCTTTATCAAATTGATATACTAAATGACAGCTTTAAGAACAGTCAGAACAGTTTTTAATTCTAGGGAAAGATTTTTGGCCACAAAGTTTTCTCTGTGGATGACACCATGTACTGTTATTACATTTGGATTATCATCTTTCATGGGCTTTAGTGCTCCTTGTCGTCTACCCATCATTGCTGGTGAGCCATCGGCTGCACATGATACTACGTTGCACACCGGTATGCCATTCTCCGTCATGTATTGTTTGTATATTCTGTAAATGTCCGCAGCAGTAGTTGTACTTTTTAACACTCAAAACAACATCTTCTCATTAAATTCCCCATCGTCTATGTATAGTACATAACCAAGTAGCAGGGTTTCGCTGTGACGGACAGTCGACTCATCCAGCTGCACACTAAACTTCAATTTCCGAAGTTTGGATACGAGTTGGCCATGAACGTCTGTCGCCATTTCATCTATTCGCCTGCGTACGGTATCATTACTGAGTGGAACCGAATTGATAGCAGTATCCTCACTCTTGCGAAGCACAGTGCGCACAAATACAAATAACACCGGTTTGATCAAATCTTCACCGATAGAATGCGGTTTTCTATTCTTGGCTATCAGTAATGATATTTGGTAACTAGCCTCCGAGCCACGGTCTAGATTTGCCGTTTGTTTTCTAAACAACGATTCCGTGCGTTTAGCCGTTCTGTTTCACGTGAATGATTATTTCAGCACATGCTTAACAACCAACCAGAGACCCATTCTTCACAAATTTAATTTAGCCCAACCAGCCAAATGGCATCAGTATATTGCGTAGACTTCAGTAGGATGTCTCATATTACATTTCACTTCAGACAGAATGCCCATGACAAGAAAACAAACTCAGTACTTGAAGACCAAACAGGAACCTGAGTTTGCTGTAAGAACATTTGAATATGATTTTTCTCCTCTTGATGAATTTCCCCCCTCTTTCTTGACTTAACTTTCCCAATTCCCCCCTAACTACAAATTCCTCCCCAATGCCTCCTTAGTTATAAAACTCCTCCCCGCGACTTTGCTATTCTTCCCTGGGGGTCCACATGGACCCTGGTTGAGAACCACTGCACTAGACCCAATAATGCGAATATGTACTGGCAACTCTGTCCATGCGGCCAGCTTCCTTTTAAGGGCAGCTTTGAAATGCGGGCGCAAAATCAAAGTCCGTCAACTTGCAGATTTTCGGAGAATCTAAACAGTTAGTAGATATAACAGTCAGTAGATACGAGAGTTAGTAGATATAATAGTTAGTAGATATAACAGTTAGTAGATAAATAGTTAGTAGATATAACAGTTAGTAGATATAAGAGTTAGTAGATAAATAGTTAGTAGATATAACAGTTAGTAGATATAACAGTTAGTAGATATAACAGTTAGTAGATATACCGGTTAGTAGATATAACAGTTAGTAGATATAACAGTTAGTAGATATAACAGTTAGTAGATATAACAGTTAGTAGATATAACTATTAGTAGATATGACAGTGACGCAGACAGTTAAGAGAAAGTAGTAAGTATAAAATTATTGTAACAAGTACATGGAAAAATACAGACAGAAGCAACGATGGCTAGGGGAGACAAAGTATGCCTAGCAAATCCTTCCATTCTGAGTAGCTTCAGTTGAGTAAAATGTCGTCAGAACAAAAGACATCTTGAAAAAAGGCTTTATTTTCACAGCTTTATTGAATCAATAATTACTTAAAATTCTATAAAATTCCAATATTCTGCATTTTGTGTTGGCAATGGTCCGAATCATTAGCATTATATGTCCCAAGCGGTTCTAGGACTTTTCATCACGCGACAATTCTTCATAAAGACAATTCCTCTCAAAGACAATTCAACACTAAGATAATTTATCACGCGACTATTCATCACCTTAATTTATCTATTTATTCCACCAGATTACAAAAAAATCTACTTGCAGGCCAAATACTGCACTGCTTTTAAATATGTCAGTTTCGCCAAAGTTAGCGAAAACACCTTGGTGTCATCTTTAGATGATGAATAGTCGCATGATGAACTGTCCTTATGATGAATGGTCAGTGTGATGAATGGTCTGTGTGATGAATTGTCGCGTGATGAATTGTCGCGTGATGAAAAGTCACCCAACCATCCCAAGCAAAGGCGGATCAACCCTCATCCATATGTCCGCCTTTACCCGACCTCTTAATCTGACCTGCAAGACCTCCAAGTCTGACAAATTATAAAGATGAAAGACGTGGAATGCGAAAAATTGGAGGCATTTTTAGTCGGAGTGCTGGTTGCTCTAAACATGAATTCATTTTAACAAATGCAAAAGCTCTTGATTAATCGATACGATTGATAAACGATCATGTCAAAAATATTATCCTCGAAGAGCTGAAGATGGCAAGGTTGCTCATTAGTGTAGGCTGCGTCCCATTATTGCTAATGTCGATCAGCTGAATGTTACGATGGGATACGCTTCAGTTGATTGTGTGCCAACTGAGAGAGTTATTCAGCATGTTCCTATTAATTCAAATACTACATAAAGTTTATTCCCAATCATGACGTTAAGACCCTAGAATGCCTTTGATTGACTGCCTTGGACAGACATGAGAAAACAAGTAAAATCTTCGACATTTACAACCAGGGAAGTTTTCATCCTTGAGTGGCTCATTCCCCTGATCTGCTGCGATGTATTGCAGCTAAAATCTATGTGGAGTTATTTACTTTCATTGGAATCTGTAACGTTAAGGTAACCTTTAAAAATTACTTGCTGCAGGTAAAAGTGTTCCGTGAAGAATTGATGACCTCCTGCTGGTTTGCACATGTCTGTTTAAGTTAGCATGCTCTTGTGTGGGGCATATAGACGATGAAAATGTAATTGAAAATTTGATATTTGTACTGTCTTCTAGACGTAAGTTTTATTTAATCATTAACATAAACATGGCTTCATAACATTGCTTTGAGGTCTACAGACAATCTGCATGTTAAAGTAAAGACATTAAGAAGAAGCACAACGCTATTACTTTCAAAGCATAAGTTGCTCGTGAGTTGTCTGTCGAAAAATTGCTCGTCTTTATAATTCTGTGCAACCTAAACATAGTAATGTCAGAATAAAAACGGCGACAAAAAATGTAACTAACAAGCGGCTGATCGAAACCAGAGTCACTGATCATAAATAACAACTGTTTTGTAAAGAATCCCTGGTTTAAGTCTCTTCAAGCAATTCAATACGTAGAACCTTCCATTTAAATGGAGTAATCTATATGTAGATATGATGTATATGTAGATATGATATGTAGATGTGATAATTATTTCACTTCAAATATGATAATAAAGCATTGTGAAATAGTTTATTTCAATTCAAACACCTTTCGGAGATTCCTTTGATTCTCTGATAATAAATACCTTGTTAAGCCTGGTCCTAGATAATTTAAAATATGAACTAATAACTCCCTGCTCCGAGTGAGTTATCTACTGTGTTGTTTTTATGAGGTTTCATTTATGATGTCTGAAAGTTTGCAAGCAATAATCTCTTAGCATAGAGTACCTATTATTTGCTTAAAGCAAGTATTAAATACAAGGATTTGACCCTAGTATTTTGAAATATCTTTGTGCTTGACAGACTAAATTTTGCAGAATAAATTTTGCGCAAAAATCCTTAATTCTGCAATGTGATTGGCCGGTTGATGCTGTTTGATTGACATGTTGGATTGATGTATTAAAAGGTAGGCAATAAAGTAATGAAGTAATGACCATTTAAATTAGGATTTGAACTAGGATAAGGATGAAATATTTCTGTTAATTAATAATGTAACATATTTTTGTGCTTGTAGGCTTTGGCATGGCTTTGATAATTACCAAGAAATAGATGGTTTTTAAAATGATTATGGCTTGGTCATTCGTAAGCAGTTTATTTCGATTGAACCAAATGAGCACATGAGCCAACTAACAACTTCTCTTAGCAGCACTAAATAGCGTCCGTGTAGTTTAGTAATTTTCTGCGTTTTGGTCTCTACTTTCCACTTTTGAAAGAAAGCTTCCAGCCATGAACCACACCGTACAAACGGAGATTAAGTCTGAGAGGGGATATCTTCACTGCATAGAAACGATGGAAATTTTGCCTTCCATTGAAAGAGAATCAAACACTACAGAAATTAGCCCTCCATTTTTAGTTGAATGCCTTCATTATAAAAGTATAACATCTTTATCGTCTGAGATAGGGCTCCCTTCGCATGCAGAACATGCCTGTAGGCAACATTTGGCCCATTGTCCTCATGTGAAGACTCAGCAGTTGAATAATATTGGCGTAGTGTGTATCTGGTTCCGTGTAACTGTCGACTTAAAACCTCTGCTGCATAGTACCAGATGCATTTTAGTATCAATTTTCCGCTTCTCAGTGCAAATACGAGCCTGATACATTCATGTAAACATTCTAGTACCTGTATTACCTAGCTGGCGAAAGAAACCGAAATGCATCCTGTCAACTGTCGGTAACCTTTAACTGATAACTTAAGGCGATACAGTACAATTTCTATTTGTAGCCTCTCTTTCAGATTTAGGTTTTGTAGAATTTGGCCTTTTTTGTTGTTATGCCAGTAACGGCTAAAGCATTAAACAAAAATAAACCATAACGTAACTGAATAATACCTGAAGGGAATTTGGTACCAAAAGCTATGGGTAATCATATGTAAGCTGATACATGGAAACAGGTTTGATATTGGATTGGTTGCATCTGAAAAGTACCAAATGGTATCAGAAGCCGCATAACTGAACCTTAGGGTAGTAAGCGTTTCCCAATCTTCTGGAGCTTGTTCAGGAATTCTTCAGTTTATATTTGTGGTCAAAATACAGATGATCTGTTTTGTTTGGATTTTGAGAAATTTCAATGCTACTTAAAGAATGCAGATATTTATTATCCTTTATCACATGGTAATTAATATTTTTACAAGACAATAGGAAATTAGAAAAAATGTCTCCGCCAGGACTGTATTCGCAAAGCCAAAATGAGACTGGCTACCTTTTTTCCGTTTTGATCAGGACAAAATGAGCTCCTATTTCTATGAAAAATAGCCTGTTACTCTAACTGTTCTTTTATAGCTCCAATCAACTATAACAATATTGTTACTTTCTAGTACAGCCGACAAAATAGATTAAATAAGAAAAATCGAGAGTGGTTGGTACACAAAAGTAAAGCACTTAAATGTGATGGTTACCTACAGGTTTCGAGCTTACAATTTGGACTAATTAATCGGAAACTTTTGGAATCGCTTCATTTGGCGGCCAATACTCTCAGAAACCTTTTAGCGGGGAAGGCCAGCAGACAAGGCCATAGTTTCTCAATAGTTGTGCAATATTCAAATGGTTCACATCGTATTAGTTAGCACGTGCATGGTCACGTTCTTTTATTTACATTCTATTAGTGTTCAGTTGTTACAATAAAACCTCTCTGATGTTTTTCCAAATCCAGTTTTACATATCTATTGAACTTTAGAGAGATGTTTTTGAATGAATAAAAGTGGATTGACAAACATTGACGATTTTGTTCCACCTGCTGAAAGCCTTAAGAATTTTTCTTGAAATTGTTTATTGCGTAATTGTTAAACAAAAGAAAATGGACACAGTAACAAAACATACCACACGTGATTCAAACAAGTCACTATAACAATACATGTATATTCCGAAAGATAAACGTTCGATTCTTTTATTCACATTTTGTCGGTATATTCTAATGTGATAATAATACCCTTACTTACTTTGGGTCATCCATTGTCGTTAAACGATGTTGATGCCATGACGTAGTGCTTTCTTCAGAGTGCTCTATCGTTCATCACTCTCATCAGATCAGTGTTGTCCAGTTGAGTTTCTTCCTTGATGAGTTGCCTCAAGGTACTGCGTGGCCGACAAATTTTCCCTCTTTCCTTCAGGTAACCACAATAGCAATTTGCCAGCTGGTTCATTGCTTCGCATCAAATTGTTTATTGGAGATATTGAATTCCGTGACTTAAAAGGCAAAGGAACCGTACACATACATTCTATCAACTCAAGGTTTGGTATTTTGGCAAGGGACTGTAAATAAACATGCTAAATGTGCATAATCTCTTGCTAGCTGCAACAAATGAGTATCTCGTTGTCGATGAACTGCTTTACGGGAGGCGAGACTAGCGCATGACAGGTACTCTCTGCAGGAGTCATCACATTAAGAGGTACTACTCACAGGTCTGGAATTCCTCCTCTTAATTCCTTTAAAATATCAATTCTCTCTTTATTTTCTGTTATTCTCGAATTCCGAGGAATTGCTCATCATAATCAATGGAAGTAGGCATGAATAAGGTTGAACTTGGTAGGGATAATAGAAAATCATATTTGTATGTTGTTTTGTGTCCATACGAAAGAGAGCTCTATTAGTTTCTAACGAGTCACTGGCGTAGATTACGTGTAATTCTGTCCAATTCAAAAAGGTCTGCCGAGATCCAAATTTAAACAACGGTGGAAACATAAATAGTAACAAAACCGTCAGGTAAATGTATTCTGATGGTAAGGGTTTTTTAGTGTTTAGTTTCAAGCGGAATGGACATCGTGAAATTCAAATAGAGGGTGGTATTGTAAGATGCAGTCAGTTGTTTTTATGGTGGGACCATGATACACAGCGGAATCTATGGCTAAATGGGTCAAGGGACAAGTGTTGATGATGAATGTGATGAAATTTAAAGGCTAGTAGTTTGATATTAAGCCAGTAAGGTGATATCAGTCATTTCTGTAGATCTGCAAAAATATGTCTGTAATAAAATATTCCGTAGACATAAACCATAGCTTTTGGGCACTATTCTGATAAATGGTACGCTTTTTAAAATGATAGGACAAGTATGCATCTCTATTCTATGAGCAAACTTTGTTCAATAGCCTATGAAGTTGATCTCAGGCATTAATATTTTAGGCCCAAGTCAAACGTCGCTCTTCTCATGCGCCGAACCTAATAGTTGAATTAGGTACATGAGAAGAGCGACGTTCCCGTCATTTTGTTGTGTGATCTCAACTGCACTGTTTATTTACAAAAGCAGCATCGCGATCTTGTTAACTATTATTCTTGTTGGAAACACGTAAAATCTTCTTTACAAAGGGCGGTATGAGTTATGTTTTGTTTTGTGTAGACACACGGGTGGCACACCTTTTACGCTTAGGGCGAGGTTTGTGTGGTTGCTAAAAGCTCAACTTGCAGACGTCAGCGCCGGATACTTTCATATCAATCTCACTCTTGGTCGAGAAAGATGACTAATGCTACTTGCGATATCCAAATTGATTTCTTGTGACAATCATGAACGTTGGTATTGAGTATAAGTCGCCCCCAAGTTTTTATCTGAAATTGAACTTCAGAAATTTGACTTGTACTATTACTAGAGCGTTTACTGTAGGAGATTTGCCACTGACCACACCCACACCAACCATTTTCAACCCTTACCGTTGTCTCCCCACATTGCAATATTTTTCCTGTGCCCTTTTTTACAATGCTTAATTTACATGTACAATAAAAACGCTCTGATTGTAACGTAATTGTAAGAGACAGAGACCTTCTAAATGGTACAGGAAAATGAAAATGAAGTTAAAATAGTAAACACAAGAGAGAACAAAAACCCAGGAAAAATGCTTTTTAATGCACGGAACCAGTTTAAGGTTGACTTTTATTTAAGTCTGCTTTAAGAAAACGGTCTTTGTTACCTTTTATGTTGGTTGCATTCTAAAATTCTCATTGTGTTTAAAGCTCTTACTCTCATGCTCATAAATCCAATTATAATTATCAGGAGAGAAATTAGGATTCACTCTTAACAGTTAATAGCTCGTTAGAGCAGACTACACTTGACCGTGCTCTGAAATCTGTATTTATATACGTTTTATTGTGTGATAGAAATTTATGTTGACACAGCTATGAAGTAGGACGAAACACTGACTGATTGCTTATTATTTTGATTTAGGGAAGATGAAGCAGTGGAGGCGTACTCCAAGTTTAACGGAAGATGGTATGCCGGGAGACAGCTGTCTGTTCAATTCTCACCGGTGACTCGTTGGAAGTCAGCAATTTGTGGTACGTATTTTGCATGTAGGTGGTAAGAGTGCCTGACGATTTTAGTAATTTATAAGGGTTAATTTCGCTACACGTTTCCGCCATACGCTTATCACAGCAATCGTATGGAGTGAAGTGAGAAAGCTTTACGATGAATTTCTGGAAAACGAAAAGACCAAGAAAACACGTCGTTGAAAATAGCTGTCACGAGAAGGACAACTTGTCTGCCTCTCAAGTTATTGAGAAAGATGTAAATTGTAAACAAATTCTTTCTTTCGACAGAGTGCCTTCTTTGTTTTGATAAATGCGGCTTCTAAAGCG